>BSAI01000119.1:5592793-5635365 GCA_036245035.1 Adrianichthys oophorus | reverse complement strand
TGTGTGTGTGTGTGTGTGTGTGTGTGTGTGTGTGTGTGTGTGTGTGTATACAGAATTTTTGTACATAAGCATATTCTGATATTTTAATCTATGGTGTTATTTATCACATTTAAGCGTGATTTACCAAAAAAAAGACGTCAAAAGGGTAAAAAAAGTAGTATTTCAGTTGCACGAAATAGGAAGTCTTTTTTTCTGTCCCTTTTTCAGGGACAGTGGGCAGCCAGACGTTTTCTTTACTCTGAGTTACCAAAGTGAAGAGGGGCCCACAAGTGTCCGCATCATCCTGGACAACCTTCTCTTTAATCTGTACGGCAGCCTCAGGACTTTTGCCTCGCTTTTTGCTCTGCTCACGTACTACACAAGCTCATCGTGTAAGCTGACGGAACCGTATCGCAAGCAGCGCCCGGAACGTCTAAAACAGATGTGCAGGAGGGCATTCGTATGTGCATATGGATCAGAACGTACAAGTACCCTATCTGGACTGAGTGTTCAAATGAAAGACTATGTTCTTGCGTATCCTCACTGTATTTAGACACATCTGCTGCTGCATCAAGATGTTATAACTTATTTTTTTTTTTATAAATGTATGACTATATGTATAATGACTATGGAAAATGTTCAATGACAGATTTGCTTGCTAGTCATAATGAAGTATGTTGACTTTTGATGAATTACTTTTTTTTCCTTTGAAGCTAATAATCTTCCTATTTGTGAGCAAGACATTTCCTTTAGGTAAGATACCAGTTATCTTCCAAGCTGTTTAGAGGAATAGCCAAATTATTAAGACTTTTTTAAAAAATATATTTTTCTGTATTATTTTTAAAGCTATTACTTCAAACACAGTTTGCCAAAAATCTAACATCGGCTACAAACAAATCCTTTTGTCTGAGCCATACGTTACAGATAATGTAAAGAAATAATTTGTGACTTCTTTGTTACAAGAAACCAACATATCAACGAAATCTTGCTGTCATTTTTTGAAAATTCATCAGATTGTAGATCAGCATCTTTCATTAAGTGATTTATGTAGTCTATACATTTCGTAAGGAGGCTTTATCATTGTGAAGATATTGTAAAAAATGAAGGTTTTTCACCTTTTTTGTAAAGTTGAGCTGTCAGCTTTTTAATTATTATAAATATTTTTTTGCTTATTTGCATGACTTGTACTCAGTTAATTAAAGCTATAGTTTCAAACTGTTTTTAGACAACCAACAGTTGTGGTTACTGGTGGTTTTCTGTGGTACTGGTGGAGTGATTCTTCACAAAACTTGAATAATGACTTCACATAAATATTGTGTTTTAAATAATTTCAGTCACACTGGTCAATTTTTTTTTTTTTTATTCAGTGGTGTACAGATGACAGAATTGAAAGTTCAGAAATCTCCTGTGATCAAAACCAGCTTTGTTCTTGGCGAGCTGAATAACAGAGAAATAAAGCAAGAATGTCAAATATTTCTTTGCATATTTGTTCGTTTTTGCTGGGTTTTACTCTACATTCAAAGTCCTGCCATCGTTTTTTGGAGATGTATGCAATTCTTCTGTCACACTTCTTGATTTTGGAGAATGGTCGCAGTGTGGAATGCTGTTATGTAAGCTGATTTTGATCCCTTACGGTGGCAGTTTACCACAAATATTCACTCATCCAATAATTCAAAGACTTAAGCAGGAACCAAAACAGTCACATGGGTGCAGGGGGTTTTCTGAATAAAACCTCTCTACTTTTGGATCCACATCCACAAAGTTTTGCTTTGTGTCCAGATTCAGACACTGCTAGTATCAAATGCACTGAGCTGGTTTTGCCTTCCCAAACAGTTTTTTCAGTTTTCAAACCTAAAGTATAAATGCTAACCATATATTGGATTCTTGTTGGATTAATTGGTTAATTAACGGAAAGGAAGAGAAAATTGCAACGGTAAGGATCTATTATGCAGCCGCTGCACCGACTAAATCATAATATATTTCTTCATTGTAAACTATCCATGCAAAGTTTAAGTTTGACGTAATGCCTGCCCTCTGTCACATAGTTTATGTAGCTTTTTAGCCCCTTTCATGCTTGACTTCATTTCCTTATTACAAACTCTTTCCAAAAATTAGAATATCATAGAAAATTGTATTCATTGCGTGATTTCATTCAAAAAATAAACTTTGATAGAATATAGATTCAGGGCCCACTGTTTAATTGATTCAAAGTGTTTATTTTGACAAATATTGGGGTTCCAGCTAATAAAAACCACAAAAACAGAATTTGAGAAAATTAGAAAACTCTGGGGAAATCACCATATATTTCTCAGTTTTTCAAAAAGATAAAGACAGAGATTATGATCACATCAAATCAATCAAAACAAAGTATTTTCAAAATGATATGTTCATCTTCTATACTTGGTTAGGAATCCTCTTGCCTTAATAAGTGTCCATCTGCAAAAAAAATATTCCTCAATATTTTTTTTTTTTTACATATGGTTAATGTTAAGTGGAGTCCTGGATTTAATGGTACGTTGCAAATTAGTAACATATGGCAAGAAGAGGTTACAGCCATGGTAGGAAATTCTGATTCCTAGATCTTCAAAAGTTCTGTTTTCTTCACATCTATTTACTTTCACTTCTAAGCAATAAAAGGGCATCTATTTTTGTTAAACTGCTTCCAGGCAATTAAAAAAGGGAGGGAGGAAACACTGGTAAATCTGAACTTCTCAAAAAACATGACAAGTTTTGTTTTTTATTTTCAAAAAATGAAAACAAAGGTTAAAATAAATGTGATTTGCTTAAAAATTTCAGCATCTAAATTATAGTCAAAATAAAATATCACACATCTAAAATTTATGTGACAACATTTTTTCACAAAAAAAATGTTGTAAACAACAGATGTTTCTTTTGAATGTAGCTATTTCAATTTTTTTGGTGAATTTTTAAAAACACCTAAATTTGCATAAACTTTTTCAGCTTAAGTTTTGGACTAAAAAGTAATATTTTTCTTTTTTTTTTTTAAATCCCATTCATATAATTATTACAATTAAATGTGTTATACTTCAACTTGATGGATTTAATTTAAAGTAACGCTACTATTCCTTGAGGAGATTTACTTGTAACTTTTGGTTTTAAATAAACAGCTGGATGAGTCCCAGGTTTTACGAGTTAGTGAGCATCTCTAACGTAGACGATCTTTGTGATTTGTGCTCCCACAAACACAAGAATCAACAACTGGAGCGAAAGGGGCTCGTGCAGAATGACACCAACGACAGCGAGGACTTTCTTAGTGCGCGCGCGCTCATTCTGACTCAAGCGTGAGCGGCGGCGGTCATACGTCAAACCTCAGCGACCCGCGCGTGCTCTCCTATGAGGGTTTGTCAGATTTTGGTTTGACCCACCGAGCAGGAGGGCGCTCGCGCTCCACCGCTGTCACGCACGCACCCGCTGACGCCGTCACGCGGATTTAATCTGTGCATCCTCGCTGAGCGCGAGCTCCAGTCGGGTCCGGTCCGGTCGGTTCGGTTCTGCGGAGGGGAGGGCAGGTGAACGGCGCCGGACTCCTGTCAGAACCGGAGCGGCATATCCATCCCTCCCTGCCTCTCTGCCTCCCTTCGCGCCCTCGTCTCCAGCGGGAGGCCGGCAGGATGTAGCAGCGGATTAACGGAGGAGAGAGGGCCGGCAGAGGAAGAGAGCTGGACCGCGCGGACCGAGGCGGGACGGACGGGACATGGGGAAGGACCAGGAGCTGCTCCAGGCCGTGAAGACCGAGGACTTGCTAACAGCCCAGCGGCTTCTGCAGAGACCGCGGCCAGGAAAAGCCAGTCAGTACCCCGTCCATCCTCCTGTCACGCACACATACACGCACGGCATTACCAGGTCAGGACAGCGCGGGCTAAACCAGATCCACAGTGTTTTCGTAGCCTATGTGTGACAGCAGACATCAGGATGTAGCTGGAAATCACGCACGCGGGTCCCCCCCTCCCCTGATCCCCACTATGAGGAAAGGATGAGGTGCGTGTGCGCGCGGTAAAGGGTGCACGGAGGTCCTGCACTGCTCTCGGGACAGGCGGATTATTGGTGTGTGAGGAAGCCAGATGTTAGTGGTTATAGTGTGATAATTGTAAGTGCAAACGTGCAGACATTTGGAGTGAGAGAGGGTGCGCGTGCGCGTGGGTGCCTCACATGAAATCAGCTGGGATGTGAAGTGATAATTAGATTTCAATTACAGCCTCGGAACTGCTCTCCTCTCCTTAACCTCTCTGCTGCCACCCTCTTTACCCCAGTTCCTCCCCTCTCTGGGTCTCATCCTGGCCCTTCCCGTGGGCCCTTCCCGTGGGCCCTTCCCGTGGGCCCTTCCCGTGGGCCCTTCCCGTGGGCCCTGCCTCCTCTCTGTGCACGTTTGTCTTTGAAAATTCCAGCAGTGCCACGGACAAGAAACTGCTTCTCCTCAAATGCCAGAACAGATCAGCTCTGAGTGGTCAGGCTGCTGCACACTGACAAAGAGACTAAAGATGGAGGGGATGTGTGTGGGGGGCCTTGCAGGACAGAAGGAGCGACCCAGTGTGGTGTGTTGAAGGGGAGGTTAAAGTGTGTGTGAATCCAGGTTTATGTTTGAATAATTAAATAGTAAGCCAGGTCTCCCCTGCGAGAGGATCTAAAAGCCCTCGTGCACGCACACACTCCCAGCAAGCGTGGACGAAAACACACTCGACACGTCGGGTGTTAGTCATGTGCCTGACTGTGATCGCATTATAAATAGAATGCTAATGAAGTTCAGAGCATGGCGGGTTAGAAGGGAGTTGCTGTGGTGGAAGTTTCTGCTGTCACAAACGACACAGATGAATGTTGAGGATTAAAGGAGTGGAAGTGGACGTGAGATCATGTAAGACCACGTCTCATGCAGACTTAAACGTTTGTCCAACGCGTGATCTTTAAAGGAAAAATTCAACAGCGACTGAATGATGACTCTAACCTGTGCTGTGAGTACATCCATTTTATTAAAGTTTAGCTCACCTGTGTTTAAAGGAAAAATCTATGTTAGCTTTTAGGATGTTATAACATTTTATTGCTTTATTTACCAACACCAGGGCTGCACAGTGGTGTAGTGGTTAGCACCATAGCCTCACAGCTTGAAGGCCCTTGTGTGAATCCCAGCAGGGACCTTTCTGTGTGGAGTTTGTCTGTTTCCCCCCATGCATGCCTCCATGCTCACCAGTTTTCTCCCAAAATCCAAACACATGCTTCATAGGTTAATTGATCATTCTAAATCGTCTCTGAATGTGATTGCTCTTATGATTATGTGGCAACCTGTCCAGGTTGTACCCCGCCTTCGTCCAACAGTAGCTGAGAAAGGCTCCAGCAACCCCATGAATCTGATGCTGTGCACATCAGGTATGTTATGCGCATTCAAGAACCCGATGAACGCAGGTTCTCGAACGCGCTTAGCATATGGTTTTCACACTAGATGGTTGCTGCCTGATACTAGCGCGCGTATTTACAGTTGGCAGAGGTTTGTCAAAGCGGTGGAAATCTTGCTCTAGGCTTTTTCTTTCACAGCTCTATTCCGATATATGAAAGACTTGGATTGGGAAGGGCTGGTGTTCAAAGAGCAGGGTTTTAAAAGGAATGCTCAGAGATGCATGAATGGATCAAAATACTACTTTGGGAGAATTAACATTACAGTACACTCAAAAAAGTTGATTTAGCATGATAGAGGCACTTTAAAAGAGAATGTTGGTTAAGTGTTTTTCCCAGTTTACATGCACACAGTTTGACTGCAGGGAGTCAAGAGATATTTGCAAATTGAATCAGAAATTGAATAATTAGAAGGTCTTTTTCCATTGTTCTGATTTCTTTGTGATAATATATAGACTTAGGATGCCACAATTTTCGGTTTAAAAGTGAACCGTAGGCTAATTACAAGCCAATTTAAAGGTTTTCCTTCATTGTTACCTGCTTATTAGAAAACCTGAAAAAAAAGTTTTTTCTGAATTTATAATTTTGTCATTATTTTTTTAATACACAAATCATTTCTTGAACCGAAACGAAACCTTGACCCAAAAATTGTGGTTTAAACCAAATCGTAGGGAAAGTGAATCGTTGCATCCCTGGTAAAGATGTAACTTACTTAAAACTTTTTGTTACTTTAGAAAATAATTTTGCCATGTCGTAGGACTAGCTTAGCTGGTGAGGAAACGTACAACATTTGCAATAAAGCCAATACTTCGTTGCTTTCCTCTGTTTTCACTCAGCGAGAAGAAAACAGCAGTTGCCTTGATACATAACAGTAACCAGGGACTTACTTCTTAACTATGTGACTTCTTTTTATATTTTGCGTTTTATTTATACGTGCAAAATATTAAAAACTGTGAAATAAATCAGATGAAAAAGCCAGAAAAAAATCTGCTTTTTAGGGAGAAATATCTAATTTTTATTTTACTTTTGTATTGCTACTTACAAACTGCCATTATCCAGCAAAGGTCACTTGATAAATCTAAATATTTAAGATATTAAGCTATGGCTGGATATTTGTTGTTCATTTAAACAGCATCATTGACTGTCAGGCTTGGGATTTGAACCTCAAACCAATTCAATTGGCTCAAAGCTATGAGCTTAAAGCCACCTACCACCGTGTACATACAACAGGCCATCATCTGCAAACAGTCACAGAGTGAGTGTTGGACATGTTGCAAGGAAAAAATACATGCAATGAAAACTGATTAGCAGAACTATTTATAAAGAAATGGTTCTTGTTTTGGGAAATACTGCCTCCAAATGAACAGCTTATATAACTGCTTGATGTTTTCAGGTTTAGTTCGCCCCTGTTTGGTGCAGTGTGAACATAGCTTAAAAATAAAGGTGAAGAATTTTCGGTTTTCTTCATCCATTTGAACTGAGTCCCTTAAGATTTCTTTGTGTGAAAACTCCTTTGGCTCTCGTCTTGTGTTTGTTTTTATCTAAAACTTTGAAAAATGACACCAGCATCCACACTAAGACAGAAATTGCTGGCTCAAACTGAAGCAAGAATGTAGCTAAAACATTACAGGGTTCCAGTTTTTTCTTGTTCTTAAACCTCCATGTTTTTTCCTGTTTTTATCATGAAACTGTGTAAAACATCACCTTCCCACCAGAATCTGCCGACAATTTACACTTTTTTTTCCATTTATATTTAAGCAGCCTCTATTTGTTGTGTCAACAGGGTGTTTTGAGTCTTTAAATGGACTTTCTATTACATCTATGTAAAGAGAAAATAAAAACTGAAACTTTTACCATCTTAACGTCTTTAATAAATTTAGAAGTGGCTCAAAAGACAGTGTCTTCAGACAATATTAAATCCTTGTCCTCTAAACCTCCTTCATAATTTGTCTTTTTCCAGTAATTCAATCCCTTTTCTTGTAGCTTTAAAACACCTCTGTAGAAATTAGGGCACGTTTTAATTATGTTGGTAGTTTTATTAAATAATCAATAACGCTGTAAAACACAGAGTCAGTGTGATTTTCCAACTGTCATTGCCCAAACAAGAGAAAAGCACACATTAGTGGTCATTAACAGACTGTTGGTGCACCTGCGGTCAGGAGCAGATAGGCTATTGACTGTCAGACATTGTTGCCATTGACTTAGACTGAAACCACTGGCATTTTTGATTGAAAAAATTTTAATTCATTTGCACCACACACATCCACTAATACATTTCAAACATGCAGCTTATTCAAAAAAAAATCCCTGTAAATGTGGCTTTATAAGAGGATGCACCCCAGAGAAGCAGGACTTTTAGGGGGAGCGATTCAACTCTCCACTTTGTGAGGAGCAGATAAAGGAAAAGTCTTCAAGCTTATGTAGGATATCTGATCCCTTTGGCAGCTCGACACCATAAACTTCACATCTGACTGATCATTAATCGTCAATCATTCTGTCTTTTTTTTTTTGAATAATTCTACCCCAGGATGTTTGTTTTGAAATGTAAAATTTCTTTTTTTTAAATTTTGCATCCACATTAATGCTTTTTAGAAAATAAAGGTGCCTGAAGCCAGGTATTAGTTTATTTTTAATTCAAGTCTTCATTTTATTATCCCAGCAACGCCCGCAAAAATCATACAACTGTTGTGTTATGATCTCTCGTTCATTATCATGTTTTTCTTCTCTCAGCAAACCTCAAAGATGTGTAGATCAATGTCAACAGAGTTTTAAAAGGATCATGTGAGCAATAAAGGTTAATTAAATTGAATAAACTTCCATTTCAAAAGCATCTCCAATAATGTACTATAAAGACATGAAGGATGTGAACAAAACTTCAGACATAGATTGCATTCAGTCTTTTGGTTTGAATACAGACCACCAACCAAATCAGCAGTTAGTTTAAAATACTGCAATGACAATTAATCTGAATGCTCATTTACCTTAACACTGTACCACCTGACTTGGACTTATAATCAGACCAAAACTTGAGACTTAACTCAAGCTTCAGACCAGACTGAGACTTGAGATTTACTTTCTGAACACTTGAACTTAAGACAATTGCAAAAAAGTTGCGTTTGATTTACTTTGAGAGGTGTTCATGATCTACAGAAACTAATATTGTGCTCTCAGTAGTTGGCACTCTTGCTTCACAGCGAGAAGGCCCTGGTCCTTTCTGAGTGGAGTTTGTTGTTGTTTTTTTGGGCACTCCGGCTTCCTCCCACAGTCCAAAAACATGCTAAATAGGTTGATAGGTTACTCAAGTGTCCTTAGATGTGTGGGGGTGATTCTGTGTCCTGCAACAGACTGGTGACCTGTCCAGAGTGTACCCTGCCTTCGCTCAACAGTAGCTAGGACAGACTCCTGCAACCCCATGACCCTGAAAGGGGTATAGTGGGTTGAAAAAAGGACAGATGGATGTGATCTCTTCAAACAGCATTTCTGTTTGTGAATGATGTGAATAGTTTACACTTACAGTATCCAATCAAACCAAAGAAGAAGATGTCAAATAAATGAGCAAATAACTTAGATGCTTGTGTTGAATTGTTCGTAGGGAGATACGTATGTATTAGCGCTATATATCATGACAGAGTACGTTGCTGGAAAATGGGGTGCTTCTGGGGTAGTGAATGTGACTCTGTGACAGTCCGATGGTGACACAGATATCCATACACATGTTTTCATCACACGCGAGGGGACACGGGGGAGGGTTTGCCCGTATTTTTTAATCCAAGATAGACGGAGGAACCTTAAAGTGCACAAAACTGGGTCCCTAATTTATTTTTACACTCACACATGTTGGAAAGTGATGACAGCTTCGGAGGGTAAACAAAAACAGCCAAAGCACCAATCAGCATACGCTCTTCAGCAAATTACAGCAAAAATTAGAGTGTGAGAGCAGGATGAGGGGATGAAGTGCGCATAGAGCTGCAGGGAGAGGGAGAAGCTTTTCCGCAGATTATAGAACAGCCACAGATTATGGTCTGTGGATTATGAGGGTCTGACCAAAATAAGGAGGAAATAAGTGGATGCAGGACAGGCAAGCTGTTTGTTCTGTCCTTCTCAGAGAGCATGTGCTGGTTTCCTGCCTTCATTGCCCTTCAGAGATCACTGTTGTTTCTCACATGTGTGTGTTCATCTAATCGTTAAAATTACATGACTGCACACCATCGTCCTGAGGCAACATCTCACATGTGTAACATGTAATTGTTATTTATCAGATGTTTTTCTGAATGTTTCATCTTTTTCAAAACCTGACCCCCTTCCAAAAACGATTATAAGTGTGTGTATGTTTTCAATGTGCAAGATTTTAAATTAAAAAAAAAAAAGAAAATTTAAAAATTCTAACATGTTTTTTTTTTCATTTACATACTTAGTAAATTAAGAAGAACATGCTGGGATTGTAAATTGTAGAGTTTTTACCAGCGATGTGAACTTAACTCACATGACTTGAACTGGAGTCAGACTTGAGTTGTAAATTTTATGACTTTAACAGAAGTCACTTTTGACTTCACTTTGACTTGAGACTTCTGACACAGACAGACTTGCTCCTGCCTCTGTTAAAGGGAATCGAAAGGACTGGAAACACTCAACAGTAGGCCTGATCGTAGAAACGATGACTCAGACCAATCACTGTATATTGATGTCCTCGGCCTCCAACATGGCGATGTTCGTATCGCAAAGTATGGTGACTGAATTAACTCTGGAGCCAGAAGCAAGTAATTTTCTCTGGGTGGTGTCACACTTGATTGGTCCAGTTCTCTTATACAGTCAGCGGTCCAACCTCTGGTATAAATCATGTTTTGACACAATTATAGTCTTAGAAATGTAATTAATGATCAGTGGATCCACTGTAAACTAATAGTTTTGAGAGGGTCCCCCTTTTTGCATGCAGATTCAGTCTAAGAACTACAAATTATGAGTTAATATATGTTTACAAATGTTTTATAGATTTGTTGTTATTAGTATTATTATTTTTTAAAATAATGTATGTTTTAATCTCCTCGTGCTTCTGATTTTGGAATGAGGGTCAAATTTTTATTACTACTGGTTGTGATGATAATCTACAGTTTTAGATGAGAAAAATCTCAGTTAAAAGGATACATTATATTGGTACATTTTTTATGTGCCTGCAAACAAGCTTTAACTTAACCCTCAGAATAAAGTTAAGAATTGTATTTTGGTGATTATGAAAACCAGTCTTTTTTTTCCCAAAGATTCATTGAATAATCAACATACCAAATAGGTTATGTTTGCTTTTGGAGAAATTCTGAATTCTATCATCTTTGTTTAAAAGAACACATTGTGAAAACAAGAGAGCTTGAAAGGTTATGTTTACTTGGTTATTACTTGTCCGGTCATATCATGATCTTGTGACTTTCCTCTGACTCTTGGTTATCGTTGCAGTAAAGAAACTGGTTGAAGACGAGCAGCTTTTCATATTTGTTTCTGAATATGTTTGCATGGCGTCTCAAATTTCTTTTCTTCCCCCTGTTTCTCTGTCAGAGCTCCTCGGTGCAGCAAAGCGGATCAACGTTAACATCCAGGATGCAGATGGGTAAGGAACTACCACTCCCCCCAGTCCTCCCACAGTTATCCACTCTTCATCATCACTCTTCCTTCACCATTACCCTCTCTGTCTGTCCTGCTTGCCCTTAACCTTTAAATGTTTCAAAAATCAATGTTAATATTAACTTATATCGAAAAATTGCCATCCAGACGCAGACGTGTGAAGTCTCCTCCAAGACTCTTTGTATGATTCATTGTGTGGGTGAAGCTATTTAAAGACATGAGGTGCAAAAGAGGAAATCATCTGCTTATGCTTTATCTGAATATGCTTTCTATTAAAATGAGTATGTGGAAAAACAAGGATGTATTTTATATATTATTAATATATATTTATTTTACTTTGTTAGTAATAAAATTAGGCTGAAGTTTTAAGATTCATGCACAAATTTAGTTTTTTTGTGTGTGTTTCTAGTTTTTGGGAAGACTTTGTGACAAAATGATAAACTATGAAACAAAACTGTGGCTGATCAGAACTGCAACAATAACAAATGCCACATTGGTATTAGTGCCAGGTTATGCTACTTTCACACCACCGTTGGGAACATTGCGTTCAAGTGACCACTTTCAATGAAAAGTCTATGTGGATGCGTCTATACGCGTGTTTCGGGTTTCTACTTTCAAAACTCTCGTATTCACGTGTCGCTACACAAGTTTTGAAATCTGTAATTGGGCTCAACATACAAAACACGTGGCCATTGAACTTGCGTTGAAAGTTAAACCAGTTGACATTTGACCAATCAGGGACTCAGATTTGACATTGACATACGGATGGCATCCTTTCAATTCACGGAATTCAGTTATTTCTTTCTTTGGCTAAAAACAGCATAATCATTATTAAAAGACCACTGGGAACACTTTGACAATTGATAGAAATATGATTGGAGTGAGACTTTAAGATGACCTCTTTATAACAATGCTGCTCTCTCTTTTTCTCACTGACACAGACCCAACTCAGATGTAAGCCTTCAAGCGTTAAGCTGGTTTCCTGCAAACCTCTCTGTACCTCTAGCGTTAAAGTTCTGTATGTTTAACTTACTGTACCTTCCTCACATGTATTGATTCCTCTCCGTGTGCGCTTCACCTCCTGGTTCTTATCAACTCTGTTGTGGTCACAGGCTTATTAAACACTTGGTTTCAGATTACAGCGTTTCAAAGAAACTGAGACAGAATCGTTAAAGAAAAATAATTGAACTCAGTTTTGATTTGCGTCTGCATGGTTTATCTGCAGCTGAAAGGTCAGGGTAGAGCTGAGGACGCTGTAGTGTGCACATTTCTTGCATGGATAACAGGGGAACCTCCACGAGATAAACGGTTTCGTGTTTTTAAACATAACTGACAGCAATGCACAAAAGGGACAGAATCTCCAAGCAGATACACTACGGTGCACATTGTAATCTCTAATCTGTTTTAGAAACGTGTGAACCAGGACACGAAGACCTTAATTAATCAGTACACAAAACAGTTGATGGCCTTGATTAGTTCAGAATTGTCCCCACATCAGTTCTAGATTTCGGCCATCTTGCAGGGCTGATTGGTTAGATTTGTGGAGGGCAGTGGACCGAACAGAAAACAGACCCTCTAACACTGCGATGAGATAATTGGACCAAAGTTTTTGAGTAATGACTGATGGGCTGTTTGTTTGACTCCAGGGATTGGCTCTCATTTTCACAAGGGTTGCATTAGCTACACACACACACACATAGATGTGTGTGCTTTCTACTCCAGGGTAGTAAGATTGCTTATTAATGGAAGTAGGTCACCCCCCCACCCCACCCATCTCTCACTTAGAGCTGAGGGGCGGAGCAGCTGTATGCTGAAGATTAATTCAACAAAGTTAACGTCACACCATGAGTGTTTGAATATGTATGGTTTCATTATTTTTCTTACACGTGTCCTGTTTGTGTGTGAAGGCTGTCACCGTTGCACCATGCGGCTCTGAGTGGCAACAAGGAGCTGATCTCTCTGCTGTTGGAGGCCCAGGCAGCAGTGGACATTAAAGACAATAAAGGTAAAAAAAAAAAAAAAAAAAGGATAAGCACAGATAGTGTTGCACTATAAACTCACTTTGTCTACTCAACATAGACTCCACGCACCTCAAAAAAACAACTACACATTTCCGGTTTTCCTTGTGTGACAAATAATACCAGCTTATGTAATAAGCAGCGAGCTTGTTGGAAATGTAATACTGCTTTTGCGTGTGTGTGTGTAAGTGTGCGACAGAGAGTGACAGATTTGTTTGTTCGGTAAACAACAGAGAAATAAGGGATGGAAGCTTCATATCTGCAGGACTGAAAGCCAAGTGGAAGCAGAGCAGCGGATATATCTCCACCCCATATTGGCAGACTTTAGTGGAAGAAAAACGCTGAAAATCTCAGGGCAGATGGGAGTTATAATCCCTGCAGGATGCAGGCCTGGTCTCTGTATTCCCAGTCAGTCATGCCCTGTGTGTTTCTAAATGGAGGCGCACACCTGGTGGGCATTTTTACCACGTAGTTCTACGTCAGTTTCGCAGAAATGTCAAACCTGTGCATTCAAAACTCATGGAGAGCACGGGAGACATTGAACACGTGGGCCAATCTCTTGCCCAAAGCAGTTCTCACCAATTAAAGATACTATTTTTAAATAAATAAAGTGCTACTGATATTCTTAAACCCACAAAATCCTAACCTGGATTAGCAATCAGCTAAAATGCATTGTTGATGCTGAAAATACCAGCTGAGGAAATATTTATTCCTGGGGAAGGGGATGTTTTTGCCAAAAATTGTTGATTTTTTTTTTTTTTACCAAACAGTGGAATCAAGCCAACATTGTTTTGCAAAAAACACCTTCCACTGATCAAAAATGTTAGCTCGTGCTTACTGGCCTTGATTTCTTGTAGGTCTGGACTGGATACAAAAACATTACAAAGAAGACATGGGGAAAACATCTGTTTGCTGAGCAATTATGGCAGGGATGTCCTTTTCAACACAGAAGACCTGCTGAAACCCATTTAATTTCTGGTCTGGATTATAGCAGTGCTCCTTACACAGTTATGTGTTAGATGAAGACTAAAATCGGTTGTACTCACAATGTACACATGGGACTAATGGTTTGTTTTGCCCTCAAAGTTTAAGGTTATAAATCCATTTAGCAGGAACGTGACAGAAGAAACAATGATAGGAGCAGGGGAAATTAGATAGTCTGGTGAGTGATTACTGGAGAAACTGTGATGAGGTGGTTAAAAGGAGGAAGATGGGAAGCTTTGGCAGAGTTTGGAGTATTCTGAGGGGTGGTTTTGACGTGGGACTAGGAGCGAGCAGGAGAGAGGATAATCCAATATCCAATTCCAGGAGAGAAGCGGCAGGAGGGGTAGAGCTGAGAGGGAGAATCTGTTGGCATGTCCAAGGCCAGAATCCAAAAAACCCACATTATTGCAATGGACAGATACATTAGGTTCAATTGGTAAAATGCCTTTTTTTTTTTTGGACAGCTTTGTACAAATCATGGAACGCAGGAACGTTGATGTATGTATGCGGGAAACCTACTCTTGCAAACCAGTATCTCATGTTTGAGTCCTAACACCCACTTGAATATGAGATATGAGTAATCAGAAAATTACAGCATTGAGGAGAAACCATACCTGCAAACTCTTAGGAAACCAGCAAAGAAAACAGCCACACTAACATGACCGGTTTATGTCCCTCCCTTTCGTCTTTTGATCTATTGTAAAAGTGTTCCCAGTGGTCTTTTAATTATGATTATGCCGTTTTAAGGCGTAATCAAAGAACCTGCACTGTTTTCCAGAACATAGTTTTTGCAGAGCATCGGGAGTGTCTGAGGAACGCCAAAGGATCTTCAGCAAACACAACATTTCTGTCAAATACACTGGGACAAAAACTGGTCAAGAGCCGCAACATCAGGCCAGAAGTCAGCAATTCAGCTGCACCTGAAGGACCGTTGTCACTCCTTTGAAGAGGATACAAGACAGAAAGGAGAGATGGTTGAGGAGACTATGTCCAAATGAAGAAACTAACTCTCTAAAGAGCTGGGGGGTGGGGTGTTTTTTAGCCATTTCCTGTATCCTATGTACAGTCCTGTTGTGAGATATTTTCTCTGCTCTCCCATTTTCTGATCATCTCTGCGTTGTTTACGTTTCCATGCACTCCATCATTCCATCTAGATTTACCTTTTTTGTTCCACCTCTGAAATAGACCATAAAACATCTTAATTCTCCATCAGCAGTTAGAGGCGAGGAAGCTTCTCACAACTGCAAACATCAACTAGATGAACCTTTTTAAGTCCCGTTGCTCAGAGAAACAGAGTCTTGTGGCCCATTCTACATGTGATTTGTCTTCATATGTGGATGTTTTAGCTGTTTGGTGTGTGTAAGCTCTTACAGCTGGTGGTAGTCTTTTTTTTCACACAACTCTTTGAATCAGATTTCTCACAGACCATTTGAGCCTGAAGGGCTTTACTCAGCTTTATAGAGAGGCTCATCTATGCTATCGAGACTTCTGGGGTTTTGGGTCGATGCCGTGTGAAACACGATCACTGCTAGGGCTGCCGCGGCTGTAAAGTGAAGTGTAATGTCCTCTGGCTGCAGGAGCTGAACACAACTTTTGTTTTGTTGTTTGACCTCTTTGCAGTGTTGTGTTTTCACCAGGTCCATTAAAATGTGAAATGTCCGACATTTTTCTGCAAAGTCTTCTGAGTTCATGTCAGGGCAGTGATTGGGATTCCTTGCCCTTTTCTTTTAGAGGGCAGTTTGTCTCAAATGCCAGAGTAAGACGCTGGCGCACACTACTTCTGGAGGTTGCAAGAGGGTAAAGAGAGTCAAGTACTGCAAGATTTCTTTTCCAGGAGGGTCTAAGTGAGTTGCTGCCCAATCTTGGTTAGACAGGGCAAGGAAACACAGTTTGTGCTGAAGCCAGTCAGTTTGCAAGATAATAAATAAAGCTGTTTGCAAACCATAATATAACTTTTGGAGTTCCTTTTCTGATTTCAGACTTTTTTCACTGCGTAACCATCACAATTTTAAGTAGATTGCTTAATAATGTTCTATTAGGTGTTAAAGAATTGAGGGCTTTTAATGTAAAAATATACATAGGTTTAAAGACCTCCTCCGACAAAAATTGTGTTCTTGGTGTTTTGAACTTGTTTTTGTAGCACTTTTCTCATGACGGAGGACATATATAAAGAAAATTTTGCTTAAAATGTAATTTCTGAGTATTTCTTTATTCAAATCATTGTGAATCAGGGGGAGATGAAAAAAATTACGATGGAAAAAGCTTGTAGATGTGATGTAGAAGCTACAACAGCTCCCTTCTCTGCTCCATTCTCATGCATCCACTTGAAGATGACTAGATCCATGTACATTTTTGTTTTCCTCGTCTGAGCTGGCGTCTGGCTCAAAACTGTGTGGCTGGATAGCTCAGATATTACTTATCATTTTTGTTGCACCAGTAATGTTAGATTAGGAGAGGGGATGTAAGTTAGCAGGAGAGAGTAAACAAAGGGATAGTGGACTACTGCAGCTCTGCAGAAACTATGTGCTAGAAAATAACACAGTTTTTTAAATTTTAAAACAGCATAGTCATAATTAAAAGACCACTGAGAACGCTTTTACATTAGATCAAAAGATGACAGGAGTCAGACTTAAAGTGTTTGATCCTTGTGTGCAGGAATGCGCCCTCTGCATTACGCTGCATGGCAGGGAAAGACTGAGCCAATGAAAATGCTGCTGAAGGCAGGCTCATCAGTCAACGGGCAGTCAGATGAAGGACAAATCCCTCTCCACTTGTCAGCTCAGCATGGGCACTACGATGGGGTAACACTGTGTGTGTGTGTGTGTGTGTGTTTGTGCATGTGTGCGTGATTATACGAAGTAAGTGCAATAACGTTTGATGATGCATGCATAAAATGTGACTGCATTTGTGTGTTTACGCGTATGTCACAGTCAGAGATGTTGCTGCAACACCAGTCCAACCCCTGCATCTCAGACTCTGCCGGGAAAACCCCACTGGACCTCGCTTGTGAATTTGGGCGAGTTGGAGTGAGTACACCTCTCAATAACCAAACACAATGCACTCCATGTTTTATTATTAACCTTACATTAAAACAAACAAACAAACAAACATGTTTACATGTTTTTATGCCATCTAGGGGGCTTTTTGGTGTTTGACACCAGAACAAATCCTCTGGATTATTTGGGTCATGTGGGTTTTGGGGGTGGGGTGTCTGTGGATTTGGCTTACTTCCCAATAATCTTTTCAGTTTGGTATCTAGATAGCAATCTGATATCCCACTATGTCAGAACAGGGTTTTAGGTATCTGCAGAAATCTTAATCCAGGTGAAATAAACCAAAGTGATGTCACCTGAGTACAAGTCGCACTGGAGTATAAGTCGCTGGAGCCAAAAAGAAAAAAAATTTAAAATACCAAAGTGAAGAAGAAAAACCCGCCATTACGGAGTATAAGTCGAAATTTTTGAGAAAACTGTGTGATGCTTCTGAACAAATTTACCAAGCTTGACGGAATGCTGTGCTCACACCAAGCACGATTCACACATCAAATTCGCAAATTGTCTCTTTTGACCATCATCAAATTTGATGCTCAATGCTTGTCCAACAATGTGTTTATAAACTAGATACTGCCGTCACATTCAAGAGGAGAACGGTCAGATTCCCCTCCGTGTTTGTCTTGGACGGTTCTAGTTCTTCCTTTGTGTTTTGGACGGTGCTTCTTCTTCTGTGTTGCTGTCAGTTGCAAATTCTGATGCACAGACCTACAGTGCCCTCTAGCTGTTGTTAGCAGGAAACCACAGCTAAAGGGTCACTGGTTTTTAGTGGGAATTTAATAAAACATGCACTAGTGCATTTTAAAAAAAAATCACATGCAAGCCACTCCTAAGTATAAGTCGCACCCCTGGCCAAACTGTGCAAAAAAAAAAAAAAGCGACTTGTACTTTGAGAAATACAATACAAAGGGTTGAACTTAATGCAGGATAAGTCCAAAACTGTGTGGATCTCTTTGTGTCTTCAGGTCGTCCAGCTCCTCCTTAGCAGCAACATGTGTGCAGCCATGTTGGAGCCCAAACCTTCCGACCCCAACGGCGTTTCACCTCTGCACCTTGCCGCCAAAAACGGACACATAGACGTAATACGGTCTGAGCATTTTCTCCTTTCACTCTACCTACCTTAGACTGTTGTCTTGCACTCACCAGTCACTCTTTCTTTTTGCAAGTCTGACTTAAGTCTGGGGTTATGTGACCGATTATGCAAACTTATATGCAGCAATTATTCTGAAAGCTATAATCTACACACTCAAAAGTTCAAAAGTCTGAACTGTAAAAACTCTTTTAAGCTTTCATTATTCCAACTCCATGAAAGGAGTTACAATTTGTTTAATTTCTTTACAAATTAGTTTTCTTTTTCTTTTTAATGTTTGTATGTCTCTGTAAATGTTCATTTGTCCATTTTCCACCAACAGCACATTATGTCTTTGCTCCTGCATACTATTCATTCTGCTTGACCCTTGAAAAAATGACATTACTCTCTTGTTTTTAGACAAACACTTATTTGGCGCAAGTTGTTTTCTTTAAGATGAAAATCAGTTGGCATGGTTCCTGTTGAAATCATATCTAGATAGTATCTTCACGGCTTGAAGTTGACCCTGAATGGTCTGAAGTTTATTTACTTCAGTTCTCTTTGCTCTGCTGTGCTTTCTGTCTCGTGGATTCAAAGCTGCTATCACTCAGAAGCAGAAACATCCCTACAGCCTGCTGTGGGGAAAAAAAAAGCTGTCAACAGCTTTTGTACAGACGTTGCAGTGTCATTACATTTTAAACTTCAAAGTTGATGACAAAATTCAATTTGTATTGGACTTCAGCTTGCATTCTTGTCATTGTCAGTCTTCTTTTTGTATACATCCTGTCTTTGGCTGATTTGTGCTTCTTACTTTGATTAAATTATGCTATGAATGAGTTTTAATTGAGGTTAATCTCATTATCCTGTGATGTTGCAGGTTGCTCATTCAGGCTGGCATAGATATCAACAGACAGTCAGAGTGTGGCACCGCTCTGCATCAGGCTGCCCTCTGTGGGAAGACAGAAGTAGTGCGCCTGCTGCTGGATGTAAGTCTTTCAGTTTTATATGATGTTTTACAGTTTTATCAGAAAAATAGGTTTAAACCACACAATTTATATTTCAACCCACTGTGTGATGTAAGGAAGTGCCTATGACACGTCAGCATTAAAGAATTTGTTTGTAACGTTTAGCTGTTTTTAAGCTGATGCTTACCTCTGCTTTCAAGTTTTGCCTATCACCACTTGAAGAACAACTCCAATGAAAATCGTGTTTTGGGTGTTTTTAACGTGTTTGTGTAACATTTTTCTCATGATGGAAGACATATATAAAATAATTTAGATTTAAAACTGTGTTTCTGAGTATTTCCTTATTCAAATTGTGTGACATAGCAGCTGCTGTTGGCAGACCAAAGTCTCCCTGCTCCACTCCAATTCTGAACCCTCCACTTGAAGACAAATAGTTCCATTAACATCTTAATTTTCCTCGTGTGAGCTGGCATCTGGCTCAAAACTGTACAGCTCCAATATTGCTCATCCTTTTTTTACTGCACTAATGTTAGTTTGGAGCTAGCAGGAGAGAGTGTAAACAAAGGGATCATGGGAAATGAGCACTGGCTTACTTTTGCTCCAACAGTCCTGCCCACAACCCAGAGGCAAAAATCTAATGAGCTCCTGCTGCTCTACAGAAAATATGTCTTTAAAAAAAAAAAAAAAGATCTTTTTGTGCTAAAAACAGCATAATCAAGATTAAAAGACCACTGGGAACGATTTTGCAATTAAAAAACATATAGTTGGAGTGGGACTTTAAGAATGGATCATTAATCAGGTTTGTCCTCTGACTCTTTCCAGAGTGGCATCAGTGCTGGAGTGAGGAACACTCTGAGTCAAACAGCTCTGGACATCGTTAACCAGTTTACCACCACACAAGCCAGCCGGGAGATCAAGCAGCTGCTGAGAGGTCAGGACGTAAAGCGCGCAAATTCGCATGTTAAAAATCACCACTGCTTGAAAAAAATCCCAAGTTTTAAAGTCTAAATGAGCCACAAGCAAAGGAAGCAAAAGTTTACCTAAAACAAGAGTAAAGCGCATGTAACTGTAATGTTTTGTTATATTAAAACTACATCACTTTTTTAGGAGGTGTATAGCATTTATCTTTATTGTCAGTTTAAATTCTAGCTTGTCTTTTCTGTGTTGGAGAATGATTTGATATCAGACATTAGAAGTTTTTGAAAAGTACTTTTGCAAAAGCTGATTTACCACTATGCTTTTTTTATTTTATTCTAATAACAAAGCAAAACTTGAGCTGCACATACCTCTTTTGACTAATAGACTGCAGGAGCTAAAGAGGGTATTGAGAATGCTGCAGAAAAATGTATTTTGCTAAGTTGTAAAACAATGCTGATTGTTAGAAAATAGGAATAGCTATTTTTAGGACAGAAGCACAAATTAACAGTAACTGGGTTAATAATTAGGTTATCACATTATAAGTAGCTTTCCTATTTGTGGAGCTAAAAAAATAATTTTAACATCATCTGTCTGACAATAATCGCAGATTGTGATAGAAAAGCATTATCATATTTTTTTTAATTGTGTGGCTTTAGATGGCTCTATTAATGTTCATATCTAGGATTCTTACAGCTTACACGCAGACCTCTCACAGCTGCTGTGTTCCTATCCATTTCTGGTCTGCTCTCTTGTCCCATAGATGCATCTGCTGCAATGCAGGTGCGAGCGCTGAAAGACTACTGCAACAACTATGACCTTACCAGCCTCAACATCAAAGCTGGAGACATTATCACGGTACAGGCATCTGTTTGTCATCTAAATATCTGCATATGGCTGAGGTGGAAAATTCAACAATCCAAAATTTTGGATGATGTTTGATTAGTTGTTACTGATTAACAGTAATGTTGGGGATGATTACCGTCATAACCAGTTTTGTCATTTGGGCCATAAAGAAAATGTAGGGTATAGTAACCTTTCTTAGAATAAACTTGCAGGTTCTTTCTGTATTATTTTTTGACATTTTTATTTTATTAAGATCGTTGAGTCTCTGATTTACCACAATAACGTTTTACATCTCTTACGTTGTTTTTTGTTCCTAAAATTAATTTGGACAAAGCCCAAGCTGAGACTAGCCTATAAATTAGACACACCAACCAGACAGTGCTAACAGTAGGCTAGCTAGGCGATATTAACCTAAGAATTTCCTTTTATTAAATAGAATAACAAAGGCTAACAGAAAAAGAAAATGGGGTCCAATAACGAAAGGGGAGCAAACAGACCTTCTGACAAAAACTAAGGGGGAGAGGTGGTGATGCCCACCTTTCGATTGGACCATGCCCTGCACAACTTTCCTCGCCTTAATTACATGCGAATAGTCCCTTCCTTTTCTTTTAATATTAATAAGGCAAAGTCAAACAATTGGCAGTTAGACTAATTGTCATCATGTACGTGATTGATTGGTGTTCAAATGTCTGTGTGCATGTGTCCATTTGTATATGTAGGTCTTGGAGCAGCACTCTGATGGCCGGTGGAAAGGCTGCATTCATGACAACCGCACAGGAAATGACCGTGTGGGCTACTTCCCTTCTAATATGGTGGAGGTCATCAAAAGGGCAGGTGACCACCCACATCACAGCTGTGGGTTTGTGTATGGGCGGGTGGATGTGTGTGCCTCTGCATGCGTGAGTTTAGCAGCTGCTTTGTAGCTTCGGTTAGCCGGTAGTAGTAGTTAGCAGCAGCTGTAAACGAGTCATTTCCCTGTCCATCATCTTCACTGATCAAAAGCTGTCCTCTGCTGGCTGTTCCTCTGCTCCCCCACTCCTTTAAAGTTCTGATCCTTCTGTTACTTGCCTTACTTTTTAAAAACTCCTCATATTTGAAACAGCATGCTTTATTAGATTGTTCTGCTTGTGTTTAAGTTGTTTGCTTCCTTTTTAAAGTAATAACATATGTTGATTTTTCCAGATATATTCCTTGAGGATATATGGATCTGTTGTGTTTTCATGATTTGATTTTAATATAAATTTTTTGTATTTTCTGATTAGACTTGTTTTGTTTCTGGTTGACTGATCCATTTTTGTTGTGTTGTTGTTGTTTTGCGCCCTCCCTCCCACTGGCTTGTGTCCAGGTCACTCCCCATTCCACCAGTGCCACACCCTCCTGCTCCGCAGGCCAAACCCCTGTCCTATTGCCTCCGTTAACGGGAACTCATACCCCCCCTCCAAAGTCCTCCCATTGCACCTGCCTCATCATCCTCCTCCCCTCCATCTCAACGCACAGTCCCTCCCTCGCTTCTCCTCATTTGGGTATGTCCCTCTGCCCATCTCTCCTCCTGCTCTGTCTACTCCTCCTCTGTCCTCTTCTCCTCCTCTCTCCACTTCTCAGGAGCAGCAGAGTCAGACAGGTACATACTGTAAATCACAGATAAGCATCCTTTCTATGGTTTTTGACAAAGCAGCGCATCTGTCAGCGCTTTGCTGAATGTGCCAGTAAAGGCTCAGTTCACCCAGATGACAATGACAATTATTGCCACTTAAAAGATATTTATTTGTGTTTGCAAAATAGTACAAACCATAAAAAAACATTTGATTTTTTTTATAGATTATGAACAAATTGCACATTTTTGTTATTTAAAACTTTTACTTACAATCTGAGTGAACTGTCTTTGTAGGGTTAATACTATTTTAAAAACATGGCCATTATTTAAAAATAAGATTTACATAAAGAGTTCAAATGTTTGGGCACACCTGATGAATAAAATGCCTTCATCTTTGACTGGTATGTTTATATTCATATGTATTTCAGACAACAAAGATTACAAGACTTTAATGCTAAATTAATACAAACGGTATTGTTGATGATACCAAAATTATTAATTAGACTTGCCAACGTCAACTGTGTTTGATTGGAAGGAAAATTTGAAAGCAATGCAAGTAAAATCTGTGATGATTTGAATCAGAATAAAATCTGTCATTGAAGAAGTCAGAGTGCAGCTGTTCAGTCAGGAGATCAGTTAGAGTGGATTAGGAAAGATTAACTGAGAAACTCTTACTTCGAAAGTACTTCAACTTTTTGCTGACATGTTGAGTGAAAAACCCTCTGAAAATTTACTGAAACATCCTCTAAAAAAATGCCCATTTTTATTTGAAAATTTACCACATCTAAGCAGTTTTGATTTCCTGTGGAGTAGCAAAATTAGTCCTTAAAGACCCACTCCGATAAACATTGTGTTTTTAACGTGTTTTTGTGTAATTTTTCTCATGGTTGAGGACATATATAAAGAAAATTAACCTTAAAATTGCATTTCTGAGTATTTGTTTATTCAAATTGTTGTGATTTGAAAGCAGACATAGAAATGCCATTTGAAAAATGTTGTAGTTGTGACGTAGAAGCTGTCGGCAAGTCGCAAGCTCCCTTTCTGCTCCGTTCTGATGCATCCACTTGTAAAATGATCCATGTACGTCTTCGTTTTCCCCATCTGAGCTGACATCTGGCTCAAAACCGTATGTCTTGATAGCTTAGATATTGCTCACCATTTTTGTTGCGCCGCTAATGTGAGGTTGGGAGTATGAGAGGCTGTAAGCTAGCAGGGGAGCTCGTAAACATTTGGATGGTGGGAAATGGAGGCAGGCTTACTCTGCACCAACAGTCCTGCCCACAACTCAGAGGTGAATTTCTAATGAACTACTGCTGCTCTGCAGAAACTACGTGCTTCAAAACACAACAGGTTTTCAGCTAAAAACGACATAGTCATAATTAAAAGACCACTGCAAACGCTTTTACAATCGATCAAAAGATGATCTGAGTGGGACTTGACTTTAAAAAGAAACACACTGTTTTTTTAACTTTCTCATTATGAAAACGACAGACCAGAAGTAAAGCAAACATCTTGATTAAAACACAACACAACAATAACACTACCAGTACTGCACTATAAAGTCACAAAGGAATATTCAATTAAGCAATGTAGCAATGTGTATTTTTACTGAAATACATTTTTGGTTCTCAATCTTATGCCCTTTTTCTGTCTAGGGGGAATCTAGAGGAACATAACATAACATAAATTGGGGGCTTGTCGCTTCTGAGTTTAATTAATTTGCGTTAATAAATTATGACGCATTAATTTTTTTATTGCATGTTAACGTGTTAACGTTGACACCCCTAATATATATATATATATATAAAATAAAAGCCTCAGTTGTAGCTCTTTCCTTAAACTGATTTTCCTTTTCAATTTGTATAAATATTTTTACGAGTACATCCAGTCACTGAGAGGTGATAAAATTATGTTCTATTGTCAGTATTTTTATTAAATCACTTTTCAAGAGTTATGAGTAAAGATACAAATTGATGTGTATGAGTGAGCGCAGTCTGTGCATCTGCCTGCATGACAGTGTTTATTTAACCTCTTGAAAATAAAACCGCACACATTATCACACACGATTGTTTGTGTAGTTAATTAGTGACTGCATTCATGGTAATGAGGCCTTTTCTCTAGAGTGCTCTGACAGTAATAGTAGCAGTAATATGTGTATACACGTGTGTGTCTCTGTGAATGTGTGTGTTTGAGACAGGTTCTAGGGCTGCAGATCTGAGTCCTCAGGGTTCTCCCACTTTGGGACACCACAGCACCACCAGTGAGGACATCTGGGTGCTGCGCAAGCCGCTGGCAGGTGAAAAAGCCAAGTTGGAGTCTAACAAGAAAAAACTGGCATTTCCTGTGTGCTGCTACTTGTTTATCATGCGTTCACCTTTGCAGGTGGAGAGCGCAGTGGCAGTGTGGGTAGTCTCGGCAGTGTCCGATCCTCGAGCAGCTTACAGAGCTCTGGAAACACACATGTTTTAACCACACCCGCACCAAGTCCTCATCCGGCTCCCACAACAGGGCTCAACACTCACGGCCTTAACGCACCGGGTCTGCATGCACAGGCAGAAGGAGTCAAGGTGTGACATTATGTTACTGTTACACGTTTAGTAACAAGATCATTTCTGGGAAACGGCAAAACATTTACAGGAAAGAAACTCAACAAAGTTCACCACAAGACTGCTTCCTGTTAAGTTTGTTCTTCCGTTGGAGAGATCAACATCACCTTTTTTTTCCATCAGCAGGCCAGATGTGCTAAAATCATGGCTTTTTACACAGTAATAAACCACTCTTTTTCTGATTTAATAAGAAGTAAAACTGAAAGTGAAATCAAACAGTGGTTTGTGGGTTGTTTCCTCAAAAATTCCACTAAGATAACAAATTATAGTTAAAAAAAAAATAACACTGGACACTGGAAATTATAAACAGACGTTCAAACAGACGTTCAAAGATCAGAGCCTGATGTGCAACTTTGGTTTTAACAATTTGTATTTTAAAAGAAGTGTTTGTGGTGAGAAACTGGCTTTATCCTGCACATCTACTCTCTAACCTGAAACTATTTTGAAATGTGATTCTTTCTGTAAAAAAGAAGTTTGCAGTCAAAATAAAATACCTAAAATATCACATTTCAGAAGAGAAACATGCTTTTAAGATCCACTCTGGTGAAAATTGTGTTTTTAACATGTACTTGTGGCATTTTCTCATGATGGAGAAGCAAATTAAGATTAAAATGGCATTTCTGAGTATTTATTCAAATTGCTGTGAATCAGGAGGAGACAAAATTGTCATAGGAAAATGCTTGTTTTTGTGATGTAGAAACTGCTACGGCAAGCCACAAGCACCCTGCTCTGCTCCACTGCAATGCATCCACTTGCAGACAAATAGATCCATGTACGTCTTTGTTTTCCTTGTAAGCTGGCATCTGGTTTAAAACTGCGCGGCCGGATAGCTTCAATATTGCTCGCCATTTTTGTTGCACTATTGTCAGGTTGTGACTGTAAGCTAGTGGGAGGTAAATACATGTAAATACGTGGATCATAGGAAATTTGGGGCAGGCTGTTCCACCTAAAACTCAAAGGCGAATTTCAAATAACTACTGCTACTCTGTTTTTTTTTTTTTGATTCGGCTAAAAGCGTCATAATCCTAATTTAAAGACCACTGAGAATGTTTTTACAATAGATCAAAACATGAATGTAGTGGGACTTTAACATTTTTTTGTAATGTCAGATGGGCCAATTGCAGATTGCAGGTGATTGAAACTGCGGAGAGTTGGTATTTAGTTTGTGGTTTTTTTGTGCAGACCTGAAATCTAAATGTTTCCTCATGCGTCTGATTATGTGTGTGTCTTTCAGCTCCTAGCTACGGTGCTGTCCCAGTCAATGAAAGCCAAGGAGCATCTCTTGGAGCAGTCACAGTCTGTAGAGCAGTCAGCAAGTAAGAATGTTGCAAATACGACATCTAACCTATTATGCAAATGCTGCATTCAAAGAAAGCGGAATCCAGTTGGAAAAAAATCATTATTGAAATAATTATTGAAATCCAACTGGATTTCTCTTCTAATATGTGTTATACCGGTAACAGATTCTCAAGAGACTTAGCTATCAATGTTAAAGCCAAAATGAAAGTAAATGCTAAAGAGCTTTAACTTCCTGCTCTTCAGGTACAAACCCTTGTTTGAAGCTGTTTGCTTGAAGTGTTTACTGTCAGTGTTGAAACGTTTTTTTCACACACAATGATTCCCGACTCTCTTGGGGCTTGTTTGAACTACTTTTCCCTCCTCATGTTGCTTTGATTCATTCTGGTTGTCTAAACTCCACGTGTCTGTACATATTAGACTCCAGCAGCATTTCTTCTCACAGTCCTTGTTTTCTACTTTTGATCTTTGGGCTGCTGAGCTTAAACCTTTAAATGCAGCACCAAATGTTTGCTTGCACTGCAAAAAGACAGAGAATGAAGCGCGTTAGATCCTGGGCGTCATGTGTCACCAAGAATGAGGAGAGGAACCTCTGAAGCGCCTGCGTTCAAACAAAGACACAGGCAGGAAGATAATCCGGCTGATCATTGGACTGAAAACAGAAAATCTGATGCCATCTCCAGGATTTCTTTTAAATTTGGGCCATTAACTGTAAATCTGTTTGCCTCCTTGATTTACTCTATGAATATTCAAACGGATTGTTACAATTGTTTCATGTAACGGGAAAAATATCACCAAACACATTCCATTAACATTAATGTCAAAATATGCTGCTTTTTGAAGCTTTTCACTTAGAAGTGCCACTCTTGAAGCTACAGACACACCGGGCACACGTTCAAGAATGCGCTAAACGCAGTTTCTTAAACGCAGGTTTAGTCCAAGGTGTTCACACTAGTCAAGCAGGGAGGAGCTTCTTTTTTCTTTTGTTTACTAGCACATGTCTGCCACCTACAGCTGGAAGAAGCTTGGTGCAAAATGTCAAAGCAGTGCAAATTTAGCAAAACTTGCTCCAGGCTTTTTCTTTCACAGCTCTGTTTCAATATATCAAAGACTTCGTGTCCTATGTCCATCAGGACACAAACCACAATTATTATTTTATTCTGCATGATCCATTTATAATGGTTGGCACTTCTGTGAATTAAAAAGGTCGCCATCCATACGTCCCTACCAAATCAGAGTCCCTGAATGGTCAAAGTTTGATCTACTTTACTTGCGACATCTCTTCAACTTCGCTAGTTTTGTACTTAGAGCACGAAAACAGTAGCTACGTTTAAACGCAAGAGTTTTGAATATGTTTGTGCACATTAACATAGACTTTTAATTGGAAGGGGCTTCTTGAACACACATTGTCGAGGGCAGTGTGAACATATCTTTAGATTTCTTAGTTTTTGAAAAAATTTGAAATAATAATAAAGCTTTGTTTAGATAATTATTAAGACAAGATCTTTTACCATGAGAAGTCAATGCTTTTTAAATTCCTATTAGACTTTTGTGCCTTAATTATTGTCTTTTAAGAGGGTGTTAAAAAAACACACACAAACAGCATTTCCACATTCGCAGATCACTCCGCTCTGTTTCACAGAGCTCAAAGTGACAGCTTTGCCACCACCGACGTGTCATTTCATGAGTAAATGAGAAGCCTGGTTAATGGAAGAATGTGCTATAAATGGCAGCATTATTAAAGATGAAATAGACAAATGAGATTATAAAAACTGGCTCCAGGACCTGCCAATGTGAACCAAAATGAATTATAAGTGCTGCCACGATACATTTGACATTGCTAACAGCAAATTTAAACACAAGTTACAAAAGCAGTTACAAGTTACAGTAAACTAACTACATTTTTTCCTACTTTCCTTCTCTCCTTTTTTCTTTTTTTTTTTTTTACTTTAACTTTAAGGCTCCTCTAGCAGCAAAGTTCATGAGCAGCGGTCGTTTGAGCGGAAGGCAGAAGAGGATGATGGGAAAGTGAGTTTTTCATAGCAGAAAGCTTTGTGTTCTTTTGCCTCTGCTTCATAATGATAGTCTTTAAAAAAAAAAGGGGGGGGTTAGTTATTTTTGTTGCATCTGAACCAATGAAGATGCCAGCGTGTCTCCATGGAGACAAGCACCTGCCGTCTTGTTTGCATCCCTCTCCCCCCCAGTCCTGCTCTCAAACGCATGTGCTGTTGCTCTGTTGCAGAACTGTTCTGTTAAAGTAAACACAAAACAGGCCTTTTTCTTTGCTTTTTTACACAAAACATCCTATGGTTGCTAGGCGACAACTGGAAGAGCAGAAGTGCCTGTTATAAGTCATGCATTTTCATTATTTAAAGACTAAATTGATCTTAAAGGGAAATTCGAATGGTCTTTATGAAAGTTAGTAATCGATGTAATTTTAGGATCTTACCTCAGAGACGTCTGCCACTCTTTTATATGATACAGGTTAATGGAAATTAATATTTATTTTTATTTTATATTTATAATTATTTATAGCTTTTTATCAGAACAGCCCATTTCAACAAAATGAGCTGAAACAAATGTGGAAAACGCAAAAATCCACCATCAGATAAGATACAGTGAAATCACCCACTTCCTCCTGTTATCCTTTTGTATAAAAGTATGTATCTTCTGTGCAGAGGAGCCTTTTACTTTTGAGGGGAGCGTCAGCAAAAAGAGATTTTATCAAGTTCAGTCCTTCCTGTTTCTTTGCAAACAACATTTTTTAATCCTTCAAATGTAGAGCTTGATTTCCATTCTCTTCCTTTGCACTGTACCTAACAGAAATAAAGCATTAGAGATGCCGTTTGAAGACATAGCTGACCAATCACAAAGGCTGACATTTATTCATCTTTCTGTAGAAGAGCATTTTTGAAAAGCAAGCAATGCAGTCTGAAATTGTTTAAATTTATTTAAAACTGCACTGGGATTTTTGCACATATTTTAGTAGGATTATATAAGCAACATAAATGTTGTTCTTGAATATGGATGACATGAATTATCAAGTTTTGCAGAACAGTTCCCTGCCTAGCGCTTCAGAGCAGCTTGCCTCCTAGCACTCCCTTCTTTTCACACTCCAGTGGTGTTACGTTTCAGTGCTGTTTTTTAATTTCTTTCAAAGGTCTATTTTCTGCATTTCGGTGCAGACTGCCATGCTTTGTTCTCCTTTAGAAGAGGCCTGCAGACTCTTCTGGTTGGAGGTTGTAGTGTTCTGGGTTTCGTGTTCTGTGTTCTAGAAACAGGCGGTGGTGGCGTGGCTGGGTGAGTTTCAGCTGCAGTTCTACACCACCCACTTCCTCACTGCGGGATATGATCTAGACACCATTAGCTGCATGACCCCTGAGGTAAGGTCATGACCCCCTCATGCCCCCAACCCTTTGTCTGTCACCATTTTGAGTCTTAAATCTCATTGCCGCTCTGCTTCATTTACACACCTGTGTTCATGCACAGCTCTGTTGTGAAGCTCTGAGTTACACCACTGCGTGTGTGTGTGTGTGTGTTTACTGAAGCAGACACAGCTAAAGGCCAAAAAACACTCATCAGCTATGGTCCCAAACAGAATGTTTCCTAAAGGCTTGTTTCATCTGGAAATGTCAAATTAAAACCAAACTGTTGTCAAAAACACCTAGTAGCGGTGAAGTCATGATGTGGTTACCGGTAATTGAACTTTGTGTTTAAGGACCTGACGGCGATTGGAGTCATGAAGCCTGGGCATCGGAAGAAGTTAACATCAGAGATCAGCAAGCTGCCGTCCACAGACTGGCTGCCAGACCACAAACCGGTGAGGCTGTCCCTAGAAAAAGCACAGCAATTGGATTACCATCTTTTCTGCACTGTAGGGTGCACCATCAATGAATGGTCTATTTTCAAATGTACTGTATGTCATACATAAGGCACACCAAATTATAAAAAGTCAGAGATAAATCTGTCAGTCAGTCAGACTTTCTTAACTGTGTTCACAGTAACTTTAGAACTTGTTTGTAACATGCTAAAGTTAGCCACGTTAGAGAGTTTTACTAGAATTGTAACTCCCAAGCTTGTTTTCAGCACATAAAATAACCAGAGGGACCCGGCTGTAGACAAGATACCGCCTGACATCATTGGCTGGAAGCAAAAATTATGCAATTTACCATAATTCTAACCCTAACCGTAACCCCAAGCCTAACCCAAAAGTGTTCAGAATTGTTGAAAAACTGTCATTAATTAAGTATTTTTTGAGAACATCTGGGGTACTGGTTCTGGTCGAGGACTTCCGGTCGGAGACTCCTAGTTCTGGGTGTTGTCGTCTGCAGCCAGGTCCTCTTGTAAAGTCCATTAGCACATTAACAATAACACGTAATTTCGCTTGCAACTTGTACAACAAAAGCAGATTGACATTTTGACAGATCACTTTGTGCCTCTCAAAATCGATTCAACATCTGTAAGCAAAACCAGAATTAATCCATATACAAGGTGCTCCTGATTATAAGGTGGACTGTCGTTTTTTGAAAAAACATTTGGCTTTTAAGTGTTAATGTACTGCAGAAATACTAGACGCGATTGCTGAAGCTTCCACGGTAGCTTTGAAATGTTGCTATACAAAAGACTCAACAGGAAAAACAATGACTTCTGTCTTTGAGAGACTGAGATGAAAATGTTTTTGTTTCAACAACCAGGATTGTGTGTAAATCAGGCAGCGATGGCACAGTCACATTATCTTGAGACAAAGACAGGGAAAGTTGTGTATCATCAGCATTGAAAAACTGAGTTAATAATGGATCTTTCAGATGGATATACAGTAGGTCAAAAAGAGAAGGGATCTGAAAACAGAACCCTGTAAAACACCAGCATAAAGGCAATGAGATGCAGAGTCCTCCCCGTATAAGGATACTTTAAAAGGTTTGCCAAGTTAAACCGGATTGAAGCCGGTCCAGAATTTAGCCAGATACATCTAGGTCAAAAAGAGCAGAAAGTCAAAAAAAATTCCAGCAGAACTAAACTAAGAATAGTCCTGCAGCTTTAGCTATATTGAAGGGATTTTACAACAGTAGTAAATTCAGTTCTGGTTGTTTGAAAATGTGATTGAATGCTGCAAATGCCAAAGGTTTTTAGCAAATAATGTAAGAAGTAAGACTGGCTTGTAATGTTCCACAAGTGAGGAATCTGTGGTGGACCTCTAAGAATGTTGTTGGGAAGGTTCCAGTTGTGGAATGTGTTCATGATTATGATTATTTTCCAGGCAAACCTGGCGGAATGGCTGTCTCACCTTGGTCTCAGTCAGTACTATCAAGTTCTTGTGCAGAATGGGTATGAAAATATTGACTTTGTCTCAGACATCAGCCTTGAAGATCTGCAAGAGATCGGCATCACAAAGCTTGGTAAGGTTCATTTATGCTGTTAGGATGAGAAATGGGAGGATGTGGTCAAGAGTTTATAATAGCTAGAAATGTGGATAGATGGAAAGAAATAAATATCTTCTATAAAAATAAAATCTTCTATAAAAGTCCTAATAAAAAAACTCCTCTTTCTTAAAAAAAATATAAAACACTGTAATTGACATCGCTCTTTCGTCTTAGGACATCAAAAAAAGATTATGCTGGGTGTAAAAAAGCTGAAAGGTTTACAAAGAGGAGAAAGCGGCTCAGATCCTCCTCAAAGTCCATCTTCATCTCCATCCAGCCCTGGCGGCAGCAGCACCTCCTCTGAGCCTCGTAAGGAGGCGAGGAGACAGAGGGAGGGTGCCCCCAGCCCCCTGGCCAAACCTCACCCAGGTTTAACACACTCACCACCCCCACCCCACACCCCGACGCAAACCCCGCCACAAACCCCTCCACATGTCCGCACCCAGAGGGCTTCTCCAAGGGCTCGACCGCGACCTTCCACCCATTCGCCTGCAGTGGATGCCTCGGTGCAGCTGCTGCGGCTGCCTTGTGAGGAGGAGGAGCGACGGAGGACTCACAGTCTGATCGGCTCAGAGTCTGACTCTAAATATGCCACTGTGTGCCGCAGCAGCTCCACGCACTCCACCGCCTCCAACGATGTCACTGTCAACCGCAGCCAGTCCTCTGTCACACTCCGCCCCCGTCGCAAAGGTCGGCCTCCGACTCCACCTAAGCGATCCTGTTCTTCCATTACCGGGGGTGACGGTGAGGGGGACGGACATGTGGAAGGGCTGCTAGGGCTTCCAACTTATCGAGAGCGTCGAGCGAGTGACGGTGGCAGCTTGGGAGCCGCTTTAAGAAGTCAGGGCTCTGCCAGCTTGGAGAGGTCAGAGGGCCCGTCTGGAAGTGTTCGCAGCCTTGCAGCTATGTTGGAAACATCCATCGTGCAAAAAAATGTAGGCAGTGGCAGCAGCTACCTGCAGGTGTGTGGGTGTGTAACATAATTTGCATTGTTTTATGTTTTTTTTTTTTTAAACATGAATGTGACTTTCAGGTTAGTCCACCACAACTCCATCGGCAGGCGGGCGCAGGAGGCCTTGGATCTGAGGATGATAGCGTTGTGAGTCGGCGCAGGACCATCAGTGGACTGGAGGGTCTACCCGGTGATCAGACTGAGCCGTCGCCTCAGCAACCAATCCAGCATCGCCCAGAGCCCCGACCCCGCTCCATCGTAGCCACCTTGGTCACCGAGAATGCAGACGGCACCGCTACACTCAAAAAGAAACCTCGTCCTGCGCCAACAGAAGTCGAAACGCCTACATCCACTACAACTACGGTCGTTACCATGACAACTGGCACGGACACAATTCGCAGAAAACCACGCGCGTCCGAGCAAGCAGATCGCATCGCTCAGAGCAGCAATCTGTTAAATTCTCCTGACAGTGGGAGGAAACAAGCCGCCGAGCCTCAGCAGAACGGAGGCGTGGTGCTGAGGCGGAGGCCTGTGTCCGAGGCTTCTGAGAGGACGGAGGCCGGCAAAGAGAGCTGTGAGTGGATGGAGGCCAGGAAGTCTCTGAAGCCACCGGTGTCACCCAAACCATCTGCGGTCAACCTGAAGAAGACTCAGGCTGATCCTCCAACTCCAACTCGCAGAGTTCCCATACCTGGACCTGACACTGCTGAGGCGGCACAAAGTCCAGGTGAGACAACAACAGCTTTGACAAACAGCAGCTGAGTTTATCTCATTAGTATTTTCTGAGGTGTTAGTCACGGGAACCAAAAAATACGTGAAGATAAATAATAAAACAATTTATAAATCACTCGAGATTATAAGTTACACTTCTGGGAGAAAAGCGTAGCGTTTCTGAGCAAATCTGCCGAGCCCGGCATAAAGCTGCATTTGCACCAAATGCAATTCACACATCAAAGTCACGCCCGTTGCCTCTAAAGGCAAATTTGATGCTCAGTGTGTGCCCAATAATTGTGTTTATAAACTAGACGCTACCATTGCGTGTGGGAGAAGCAGTGTTTGGTCAAGTGTTTGGCCTCATTGTTACATGGAGGCATTGACTGTGTATCTCATTGACAGTGTACAGAAGACACGGATGACTTTTATTTATTTTGAAGAGCTCCACAAAAGCATTGGTAATCTTATCTCTATGTCTGGGTTCATGAGATCATTTAGTTTTTGTTTTTACAGTAAACTTTACCTTCTCCTGCAGAAGCAGGATGACAGCTCTTTCAGCAGTACTTCCATATCTCTGTAACCCAGTTTGATTACTTGCTGTCCCCTCATTAGTCCAAAGAAGGAATAAATAAAAACAAGAATAATTTATTGATGCAAATGTGAAAAATATCAGGAGGAGAACGGTCAGATTCTTCTCAATGTTTGCTTTGGACACTCTTCTTCAGCTATGCTGTCACTAGCAGATACTGATACACACCTGCAGTGCCTACTAGCGGTTGTTAGAAAACAATCGTTAGAGGCCAACCAGTTGTTAGTGGGAAATTAACAAATATATGAGCCAATATATTTATAATTTTTTTTTAATCACATACAAGTCGCTCCTGAGTAAAAGTCGCACCCCTGGCCAAACTATGCACAAAACCGTGACTTATATTCTGAAAATATGGTAATCTAAACTGAGCTTGTTATCTCAAAATATTATCCTAAAGTTTCCGTTTTGTACTTTTCTTTGATCAGAGCCAAAGCGAGTACCTCCCCCTGTGTCCCCAAAACCACGTGGACCTCCAACAGCACCTAAACCAGGAAAACCAGGGGTAGCCTCCGTTAGCTCGAGTCCTGCTGCTACGAGCCCAGCTGCAGCCAGCCCTACCCCAGCACACAAACCCATCTCTCCTTCAACTGCTGCCCCACTTCCAGCCCCCGACACCCCGTCTGCCCTCTCCTTCTCCCCAGGGCTCATTCCCACTTCTCCCTCCCCAGCTCAGAGTCCTTCCACTCCCTCACCACACCCTGTCAAGCCTCCCCGTTCCTCCATTGCTGGTCTGTCTATTGACCTGCTGGGGGGGCGGGAGGCAGAGGAAGAGGAGGAGGAGAGGAGGAAAGAAAGGGAACACAAGAGGCAAGCACAAGAGGAGGAGAGGAAAAAATCAGTGGACGAGAGCTTGGCGACAGAGGAGAGGAAGCCGTCAAGGGTTGAAGGAGCAAGAGGAGTTAAAGAAAGTCAAGAGGAGGAGGGCGAGCAGGAAGGAGAGGCTCAGCACTGGTTGGAGGAGACCAGTGCCTCCTTAGCTGCAGCTCTGCAAGCTGTAGAGCATCAAATCAAAGAGGAGGACAGGCAAAACGAGTGAGTGTTTCCTTTTGGATAAGTGTTTGCAACTATTTGGGGAATTTTTTTTAAGTCAAAGAAGCAGCTTTTGTACACATCAGTGTGCTTCAGAGCTAAACACATTCCTAGAGAGACAGTCCAGAGCCTAGTGACAGGAAATCTCAGGAGTTTCATTTATGTCAAACCATAAAGATTCACACCAAATTGTAGAGCTCCAGCTCAGATTTACGGCATTCTCCATCAAAAGAAACTTGACCTGCTTGTGTTTGGTTGGTGCTAATCTTTCAAATTTCATTCCACAGCTCCCTATCTGACAAAAAAGCGTCTGCCTCCATTCTGGATGACATCGGCAGCATGTTTGATGACTTGGCAGATCAGTTGGATGCGATGCTGGACTGATGTGTGATATTTCCCCCTCAAGCCCGCTCCTCGTCCCCCTATCATCTGTAGGTGTAAGAAGAAAACAACGCTGAGAGCGCACGTTGGAGCCTGCATCCTGGTTTTTTTTTTCGTTTGTTTTTTGTTTGCAAGCGCTTCCTAAGTAGCCTTGTGCAGAAGTGAGGACGGAGTCCCTCGCTGCATGGTGCAGTAGCTCCAGCTGCAACTTCCACCTCCTGCTGCGAGGAGACCGCTCCCACACAACCTCTAACCTCTGCAGCCCAGCGTGTCACCGCCGCCCAGCCTCACAGCAGCTGTGTGGACCCAGAAGCACAATTCTTTTGCTCATCTTTTTATTCCAGCTGACTCTGACAGACTCTGACGCTCACAGAGACACTCCAAGCGTATCGCTTGCAAAAAATAAGCACATTATCTAACAAACTAATAAGCAGCCAGAGAGATGGAAAAAAAATGCAATCTACTGAGATACTGGGGTGAAAAAAAATCAATACCACACAGAAAGAGGCTGTTTTCTAGGTTTGTCTCACTCCAAATGAATTGTAACCTCTCTGTCCCCTCTGTATGAGTGGAGCTTTGTGGTTTGCTGAACTTCCTAACTTGTGCGTTGTTTCTGTTGTCGCTGATCTTGCTGTCGTTTCGAGTGTGTGTACTCTTTGCTCAGTGTCCTCTCATTCATACAGTGGTGACTCTAAAGATCTGATCCAACAGAAAAGAATATATTTAAAAATGCCATGAGTTTTAACAGACAGGCTACACACAGACATGAACATCCCATGTTTAAATGCTGCTGCCGTTTTGCTTCGTTGGTGTTCAGCTCCAGAGCTGTGTTTGCGTGGAAATGATTCTGGACGCACACACGACAAATACTGACATCCACACACATTTGTGCAAGCACACCTATGCAGTATATCTCTTTGTCCCGCTGCAGTGAAGTGTTTTTAAAAATACTCCTGAATTTCAATGCTGTCTATAGTACACAGTTTATAAAACTATCTAGCAGGTTACAGCTCCCCCTAGTATCTCCCAGTGAAAATGCATTCAGTCCACTCAAATTGTCTTTTTCTCTTGTGTTTGTCTCATTAACTCTACAAATCTCTGTGCCTTTGTAGTGTTTTCATGTCCTTTTTTATTGCGTCTACAATATTTAGGAGTTTTTATTGTCTCATTTAAGCCATTTTGTGTCTGAAACCTCAAATGTAGCTTTTAAGTTAAGCTAGGAGTCCCTTTATGATCTCTAAAAATCAAAGTATGTGTCCTCCTGTAAATGTAGAAAGCCCGTGTACTAGCCCATTAAAGCCCACCTGTAAGCTGTAAGACGCTGGCTCCACTCCTCGAGTTTTCAGTGTTTCCCTCATTTATGACAAACTGTGGATCGAACACCAGTCTTCATCCCAGTGAAGAGTCAACTTGTATTTTTATGCTCTTTGAAAAAACAAAGATATATTTGAGAGACAGATGATTATATGTGAATAACAATGTTGACGAGGACAATTCTACATGTTGATTTGAGCTGAATGGATCTAGCCTGTATATTTCTGGTTGAGTTATGGCGGCTGTTGTGCCATGGTTGGGTTTAGGTTTTGTTGATGCTGTGATGATGCATTCCTGTACAGCTGTGACCAGAATAAATGTATTATTAAATCTTGCAATATTCTTTTAATGTGCTTTATTATTTCCTCCTTTATTAAAACATACGGTGTTACGGGATGATGCCTCGCCCGGGTTCATGTCACTACTCCACTGGTGAGCTTTTCATGGTATGAAATGCAAGCTGCTGTCCAATGAGTTCATAGTTCAAAGTTATCTTAAGTTTAGCTCCTCCATAGATTTGTGCTTTACTAAAAGCAGAATTTTAGAAACTCTGATTTCTAGGTCATACTTTTTTGCAGGCCCCTGCGACAGACTGGCGACCAGTCCAGGGGTGTCCCCTGCCTTCGCCCATGAGTAGCCGGGTTAGGCTCCGGCAACCCCGTGACCCCGAAAGGGATAAAGCGGATTGGAAAATTAATGAATGAATGGATACTTTTTTGCAGGAAGTCCCCTAAATTCAAAGATTCAATAATAAAAGCTGAACTAATTCTAATTCACCTCTTCACTGGTGTCTTCTGCTCCCAGTAGCTGCTCGACATCATCTTGCCGATTTCATGGCTCTACATTCCTGCAGCAAGAGTGTCTTCAGCTGCTTGAAGGGCTCATTTGCTCAGACGCACTGTAGGTGTAGCAGCCTCTCCTGCCCCTTGTTGGAGAAACCACCCCCCTGCAGATCTGCCATGTTGCACCGGAAGATTGTCTGCAGCCTGGGTGCCGAAACTAACTTTACTGACTCAGTGTCGGCTCCAGAGCTCTTTGATTGTGGAGCTGAGCTGGCAGCAATTACCATGAAAGTTAAAGTGGAATGGAAGAGATTTTTGCAGGAATAAAATGCAATGCAGCGTTTTGGGTTTTTTTTCACATTATAGTTTTTATTAAGAACACATTGTATTACACGTTAGTACAGTATTTGGCAAATCTACAGTTCTTTTATCTTTCGTTTTTGAACATGAAAAAAGAAAAAAAAGAAAAAATTCATCTTTTTAGATACAATATTAAATAAATGAACAATAATGAAAAAAAAGAAACAAAAAACACCAAGAATAATACTGAAAATGTACGCATAGATAGGATATTAAACAAAAACCTCATATTTTTTTATCGTAGAGTTACACAGTGGTTACTTGGCGTTTATAGTTCAAATCTGGTCAAATTGCCGCGATAAAATCTCTCCAGGGTTTCCATTGTTTGTTAAATCTGTCCAAATCTGTCCTCATCGAGTGTGTCAGTTTCTCCATTACGTAAATGTCCTGAACAACATTCATCCTGTCATCAAAGCTATGAACAATATCAGTAAGCCATTTTCTTGTAATACTTTTTTTCCACCAATCAACAAGATATTATACATGTACTTTTTCTCACTGTCTTCAAGATTAGTTGGTCTTTTCCCAAAATACAGGGTCTCAAACAAGTGCTGTAAGACAATACCCACTACTTTTTCTAGACTTCCCCTAATTTGAAGACAGAAAGATGAGAGTTTCGGGCATGCCCAAAATATATTATGATGCCCGCTCTGTCCCGCATTTTCTCCAGCAGGAATTATAGTTTCCCACGCGAATTCTCTCCAATTGATGGATGTTATACATTTCACATTATTTTTCAAAGTTTCCTCCCACTCTTTCAATTGTAACCTGACCCCCCCCCCCCCCCCCCCCTTCTATTTCCCATTTTTCCTTTAGATATTCCACATTATTGCCTTCAATATTCTGAGCCACACTGTACAATTTAGAGATGACTTTTGATCTTGGTTCAGCTCTGTATGCTGTCTGCAGTGCAGCAGTTTTAAAATCGCTGCATTGGCGTCCTGTGCGTTTCATTGATTTTAAGATTCTTTTAATGGATTATAAATGTTTTAATGGTTTTGGGAATTCTTACTAATAATAATAATAATACTTGGGCGCCAAGCAGCCATGGGCTGGGCTGCTGATGTCTTAAGGTGTCAGCCTTTTAGTTGTTCCTAAAGCGAGGACCAAAACTTGTGATGAGGCATTGTCATTATAGTCCTCACCTCTGGAACAGCCTGCCAGAGAACTTCAGCGTCACAGAGACTGTGGAGATTTTTAAGAAGAGGCTCAAGACACACCTCTTTTTGAACGTGGCTTTTAAATAATCTTGCCAGGTTATTTTATATAAAAAAACTTATTTTATTTTATTTTATTTTTGCTTTTATATATTTAAATGCATTTTATGTATCTGTTTTAACTTTATATTTATAAAGTGTTTCTATATGGGGATCTTTTGTACAAGGGCTTGCTGGTTGGGTCTCGGTTGTTGCTTCAGTGCTCGCCCTTGCTGGGGCGACTGGGGTCCAACATTCCGGCCTCACGGTTGTAAAGTGGACCCTGTTGCTGTCCGGTGTGGGTGAGCGCTGTAGCGAAGTTCTGTGGCTGAGCTGCTGAGCTGCTCCTGGTATAAGAGATTCCTGATATGTTGTTTCCTCACAACAGAGTCAAGCCATAAGACTCTTTTATAATTACAGTCATTTCTTCGTACGCGTGGGGTCATGGGGTGTGTGTGAGAATGGAGGAGACGGGGGAGGGCAAAGGGGCGACTACTTGATTGTAGTTGTTGACAAAGTAAGAGATTTAAATACCAGTATTCTAACTACACCTGGATAACTTTGCAAGCTTTTGACTGGAAGTCTACAAAAAAATTTGAACGATATAAACACACTTTCAATAACTGCATGTTTGCATGTATTTCCTCTTTGTTTGTATGTATGGACACAAGTATAGATGGAAGTTTTGCATTTGTGTACTTGCTTGCACACCCACACCGAAGCCAAAGTTGGGAAATATTCAGTTCCACTTTGCAATTAGTTAAGGTAATTAACTAATTTAATTAACTCAATTAGTTATGGTTCACATTAGCAGGTTTTTGACAATAAATACAAAAAAATGTTTTTGTTTAAATTATTTTATTCATATTTGAAATCACTGTTTTCTAGATGAAATGCACACATTTAGTTAAAATAGTTCGACTAAGTTGTGTGTATTTGAGCTTTGCGTGGTTACATGTGGAGCTGGAAGGTGGAGTCAGTTTAAGTAAATGACAGGAAGTGCAGCATGGGCTGTGACATCATGAGGGGAACGGATCTTAGAACCTACTAGAAATGTTCCCGGTGTGTCATTGAAATGAGGTGTTATTAACTGATTAGATGTTTTTCTTGGTTGCTGATTATCTTTAAGTAAAGTTGCCTTAAACAGAAATCTTTTTTTTAATTCTGACATTTTTCTGGAAATGAAATAAATATTTTTGAAATAACCTGTGTTCTGGTGTCCTTAACTTCTCACTCCTTCAAAGGAATTATGTATGTTGACAAGTGAAAGGGATACATAAACAAACATGTGTAAATCAGGATATTTATATTTATCCCCAAAATTGCATTAATAGCAGAGCTCAACCAAGTTCCCCAGACAAAAACTTCAACATGGAACAAACATATAAAAAAAAAAAACATTTACAGGACACATTATAGATAAAACCTTTAAAACATTTCAGAAACTAAAAGATAAGCATGATGGGATACATACAAACTTTTTGAAATACCACCTTATATCTGGAATTAGTTGGAGGATTAAACACATTTACCATCTATAATGTACATGGACAATGTTGGTAATCATGCGACAAAAAGTACAATTTACACAAATTAAATGTAATTGTTGATCCTGTCTTTCAGTGCTCGGATAACCTTTTGCTAATACAGATGAAAAGTGATGTGCGCCTAAAACCGATTCGTTTTGTACAAAATCTGTTTAAAACATTTGAAAAGTCAACACAAAAAGTCACATTTGATACAAACACAAAATAAATCAATGATTCCTACCTGAATGAGAGAGAAGAATACAGGAAAACGTTTTTGGATTAGATAGGTGAGGAAAAATACTCATATAAACAACAACTCCCATGATTCTCGGGGAGGGGTCCTTACAAAAGTCCGCTCCTAGAGACTGTCTTTAAAATGCCGTAAATTTTTCTTTCTTTTTTTTTTACAAGCAGAGATAGTTGTTTATTTTATTTTATTTTTGCGTGTTGGCGTTTTGATTAGTATAAAACATAACGTGTGTTCCCTTTTGACGTTTTAAATGCTCACTGGGTAACGTCGTAATTTGGCCAACCGGAAAAGACGAAGTTTAAACAGCAAGAATTTCCGGTAGTATTTCTTTGGCCCATCTTGCAATGAGGATGGTGCAGCTCCTCTAGTGCTCTCAGCATGTGTGTGTAGATTATAGTTTTTTTAATTTTTTTATTACGGTCTAAGAGAACGACATGGAGCAGTCACCAATCAAGTTTCAAGCATGTGAGTACAGAATTCACGAGTGAAATCCTGCCTCTTAGGACAAGTTCTGCCGCACTGACACGTGGTTACCTTGTACCCTGGCCTAGCACATTTTCAGAGCAAACTCTTGCCAACGAAACAAAAACAGTGAGACATATACACGTATTTTCAGGCTAGTCACCGCTTCTCTGTTTGTAATTTGAGAAATTATAAAATTATAATTGAAACTTCCAGATGTTCTTTTAACATCTAAATCTCTAGTTATATAAAAACCTTTTTTTTTTTTTTAAATAAAGTAAAGTTAACTTTTGGAATGAAAGCTGTCCAAAACAATTTTGTTGAATATGAATTGAATTAATTCTGCATTTTGGTAGTTATTTCCAGACATGACTTTAAGTCACACACTTGAAAAAAATTCCTAGGAAAACCCTGAAGTGACATTATTTTGACTTGAATTTTGCCGTGTAATTAATAATTAATGTATAAGGTCCGTTATCTCAATTTTTAACATTTAGATTAAAATCTGCAGCAGAAACAACAAACCACTGGTTTGACTGAAAGAGATAACTTATAAGTAATATTTATAAGTTTCATAAGGCACATAATGAGGGAGACCAAAGTTTTGGTTTTAATGATCTTGCAATAAAGATGAGCTCAAAATATGAGCTTAAACTTTGACAATTCTGAGTGATGGCCACTCTTTGTTAAATTAAACATGAATGTAATGTTAATAAATAAAAAGTTGAGAATGTGTTTTCTTCAGTTACTTGTCTGAGGCTGATTAACACCTAAATTGCATTGTTTGTTGCAGTTCAGTCTCCTTCAGCTTTTAGAAATAAGCTGCATATGTTGTAGGTTGATATGTGATGCCCCATATTTTTTTTTTTTTTTTACTACACTTAGTCAAACTTAAAAAAATTGAAAGACTAAAACCCAGTGAGGAAACTTGTTCATAGTTCTGATACCGTCATCCATATGATCTTGAACAGTTTTTTTCACAGTACGAGGAGAACGTTTGATGTCTTCATTGAATTTCACTTTCCCTTGTCGCCTCACAAGGTTGGCTGGATTTGACGATGAGGATGGAACTGCACGTGACACGATGAAGCTGGCAGACTCGCTGTAGGAGCAGATTTGTCAGAACTGATGGTGAGTCTCCTTTGCGTTTGGATGTGAGCTGGTTGCAGCCTTTGATGACAATCTAAACAAACTTTTCTGACACCTACAATGAGAGCTGAACTCCAGCTCCTGATTCCAACCTTCACCTGAGGCTA
>BSAI01000119.1:5565472-5587743 GCA_036245035.1 Adrianichthys oophorus | reverse complement strand
GCCCTCGTTGAAGCGGAACCACACGTCGCTGTTGCCCACAGCTGTTCCCATGGAGAAAACCGCAAATCCCTCACCTGCAGAGAGAGGACACCCCACCATTACACTCACCTGAAGAAAAAGCTGATGTTTTATGCCTTCTACACATTAAATAAAAAAGTAATTATGCTTTTGAACCAGTCAGCCAGTTAAAGACACATTCTGATCATCTTTTGATCCAATTTCAAAGCATTCCCAGTGGTTTTTAATTATAATTATGCAGTTTTTAGCCAGAATTAAAAAAAAACTCGTTTTCAAAGACATCATTTTAGAAATTCACCCGAGTTGTAGGAGGGATCATTGGTGTAGCGTAACCCCGTCCTCCCTTCCTCTTCCTGTTGCTAAGAGCTTGGAGCTTGTGGCTCACCCAGCATACTTCAATGATAACTAAGGCTCTCTTTTTCAAACAGCATTTATACATCTGCTCCTGATTCACAACCATTTAAATTAAAAACACTCAGAAACGCAACTTTAAGCTTCATTTTCTTTATACATGTCATAAGAACACATTAAAACACTATTTTTATCAGAGTAGTACTTTAACATAATTGTTTTCTTTGACTCCGTTAACATCATATTGATGCTTTTGGTAAGTTTTCTACACCACATTAAAAAAGACACACTCCAAGGAAAAGATTGTTTTTCCATGTTCATTTAGCATTTTTCTCATTTTGGATTACATGTATAGAAAAAATTAAGATTCAAATTGCATTTCTGAGAATTTCTTTATTCAAATTGTTGTAAATCAGGAGCAGACATAAAAATGAAGTTAGAAAAAGCCTGTAGTTGTTATGTATAAACTACAATCGGCGGGCCACAAGATCCCTGCTCCATTCTGATGCATCAGCTTGCAGACAAATAGATTCATATAAGTCTTTGATTTTCTCATTCTAGCTGGCATCTGGCACAAAACTGTACGGCCGGATAGCTCCAATGCTGCTCGCCATTTTTGTTGCACCACTAATATTAGTTTGGGATTGATGGGCAATTAGTAGGGGTGTAATGATTAATTGATGCATCGATGAATAGATTTCTTTTCCTACGATCCAACCAGATCAATCTGTTTGATGCAGAACTGGATTACCAGTCCAATACCATTTGGATTGAGGTACGGTAGGATTATTTTACGATAACGTAAAACAACAAAGTGCCATCACAGACGACAACACACATGTAATGCAGCAAAAGATGATCAATCCATCATTGCAGTCTAATGTATGGAAACAGAATTTTTCAGACATGTGACCAAACAGTGTGGTAGAATGTTCTAATAATGTTCCGTTTGTATTATTTTAACGTGGAAAAACAACAGTGTGCTGAACGTCATGAAACTAAAATGTGAATGGATTTGACATTACTTCTTGTTTGTACACACATTTAATGTACACTTGATTATTGTGCAAGAAATACAAAGGAATGTGTTTAACTTCACCTGCACTATTCAGTACCAGGTATTTCTCTGCGTCACACTGGATGAAATTTTGGAAAACCGGATCGTTCAAAATAAATCCAAATCAAAAGTGAATCAAATCCACAACCACAAATATCGAATTAGATTGTTGTTTAAATGAATCGTTCCACCTCTAGATGTAAGGTAGCATGAGAGTGTAAACAGAGGTGATGGGTGATTATGGGAAATGAGGACAGGCTTACTCCCCACCAACAGTCTCCACCACAATTTCTAATAAGCCCCTGCTGCTCTGCAGAAACTACGTCCTGGAAAACAACTGTTTTTTTTAAAATTTCTTATTTTGGCTATAGACAGCATCACCATAATTAAAAGAACATTTTGAAAATTTTTACAACAGATCAAACCATGATTGGGGTGGGACTTTAATAAAATAAATAAAAAGAAAGTCGGATCAACACAGCATCTTCAATAAATACAAGTTAGATTTTGTGAACAAATATTTTTTGCAGTTTCTGGTTTATACTTCACTAAATTATTTTACTCAAGTTTTAGTTTCCTTTTCTCTGCAGCAGATCCACAACAACAAATTTAGGGCAAAATTTTGTAATAAATACAGACGTGGTCCATTTTTAATTCAATTCTGATGTGATTGGATTTTTTAAAATTAGATTTTAGTTCCTTTAGTCACTTAATAAAACTGAGTAGTTCATAAAATGTGCTGCTAACTTGTGCTCAGACTTCAACAAATACCAAGAGAAACCTGCTAAAAACAAAAAACATGTTTATAACAAAGGTATTTAAATAATAAAAGAACAATTTTATATCTAACACTGAAAGTCATGTAAATAATAAACTCCAGTTAATTTGTCATTTAAACTGCAAATTTTAAATGCAGAATCATTTCATAAGCATTTCCTTACTTTAAACTTTAAGATAATTTTTGTGTTATTTTAGATGTTTGTGTTCCATTTATCAAAACTTTTTTTTCATTATTTAGTCATAAAAACAACAGAATAAGAAAAAAAATAAATGTAAAGATTCACTACTATGTTTGCTATAAACATTATGACTTTTTGCTTTGAATGATGTGCTGTGTTTATGGCACAAGTAGTTTAATGTTTGGAAAGTGTAGGGTAAAAATTTTGATTAAGTGAATAAAAAAAAGAAGGAAAGTAAAAGCCTTTAACTTTCATTTGGATTTTTCTTTTAGTAAACAACAAAAAAAAATTCCTGGAAACATTCTTGGATAAAATGACTTTTGACTGCTTTCTTGAGAGTAAATACCAAACTTTTTTTTTAAATTAATCTTTAAAGTGGAGCAAAAGTTTTGAAATGATGCTTTTGCTGCTTTAACATCTTCATTTGAAAAGCCACTAAAACTAAATAAAGAAAAGTATTCCCTTAAGGTTAGAGCTTCAATAAGGACAGTTCAACAAAGGTGTGGTGGTTCCACCAGCAGCAGCAGTCCTGTAGCCAGAACACCACCAAATGAGAACCATTATATAACAGACGCATAGCATGTGAAGTGTCTTGTGTCATTTTCACCTCAGCAGCTTTAAGGAGGATTCATTCTGATGTTGCACTAAATCACCTGTGTCTGATGAAGGCTGCGGTCTCTGAGGTTTGGGGGCAACAGCGCGACCAAAGAAATCCACCTCGGGCTGCAGGACACAAACAAACAGAGCGCTGGAGTTAGACAGGAAGTTGGTGAAACACTTGGTGATGAACCACTCTTATTAGCCTACTTTCACTGCAGGGGACGGTGACCCAGCGGCTGCCTATTATCTTCATTTCTGTCCCCTAGAGGCTCCGACCTCTTTTTCTGAGCAATTACAAACCTGCAGAGCTCTGGGGGGTGGGGGGCTCAGATCTCCCCCAAGAGAGATTATTTCTAGGATAACACACATCTGTAGAGGGAGGCTACAGTTTTAAGCTGGTGCTATTAAGATTTTCCATGTTTCCCATCTGTCTTCAGTAAGGTTTTACTAAAGTCCATACCACATTTTCTATTTTTCTTTTTTTTCTATTGTCCACCTTGGTTAAAACTTATCTGTTTTTTTTGGTCACTTGGACATTTAATTATTATTTTTAAAATAACATTTAAGAATGAAAATACAAAATAAATCTTAAAGCTGGATCAAAACATACAAATGTTTTTTGTCACATTTGGATTTAATCATATTAGATCTTAAATTAACATAACTGTTCCTTGCTGATCTAGGTTTTATCTCCATAGCAACTATTACATGTTTGGGTCACCTGGGGGTGATGAACAGGCCTATTAAATTTTTAGAAGAATCTGCAAAAGTACATTTTTGGATTTCCTGTAGTGAACCACGTCCACATTCCTAATGTGTTCATTTCCTACATTATATCGCTTTAATCTGTTTTAGCCAAGGATTCATGTTTTAAATTTTGACAATATTCAGATTAGGGCTGTCACAAACGATTATTTTAATAGTCGACTAATCACCAATTATTTTTTTTGATTAGTCGACAAATCGAGCCATGCAAAAACTGGATGTAAAAAACACGTTAACCACCATTAGCTTGAACTTGAAGTGTTTAAGCTATACGCTAACTACAAAAGACAATTAAGACGATCGTTTATTAAACCTTCAATTAGTCATGCAGCTTCTTTCCTTCATTTGTTTCTGGCATTAAAACAAAACTTAAATCAAATAAAGCTGGATAATCTGAATTAACAGTGAGCAATAGGGAACGCCACTTTTGTAAGCTCGCCACGCTAGTGCTGTTCCAAATCTAAAACGTCTAAATCCAACATTTTTTTCCCCCAAGTAGCTTCCAAACGATGCTCAAGGAGTTAGGAGGAAATAGAGTTTAAATTTGTAGCTGGGACTAAAAGGCATTCTTTGTGAAAATTCACAATGGCCTCTTCCCGAGGTCAAAGGTCAATAAAACTTTAGTTGTGATAGTAGACTTAAGCTGGGGGCATGGGTGTGAAGTTTCGTAAAGATCACTTGCACAAAAGTTTCCTTCTCCCATTAAAAATGGCAAAATATCACACTTTATCACAAAACGTCCACCAAACAACCGGTTTCCTTGGGAATTGGATGTTCTTGACGTGTGTTTTGGTTTTGTTGGTGGACTGAATAAAATATTTTGAGCCTCATAAGAGATTTCAGCCCTATTCATTTTTTGAGGGCTTCACTCGCTGTGATGTCAGCATTTTTTCCATGAGTTTTTGAGTACGTAGCCAGGGGCAAAATTTTCGCTCAAACGCGCAAAGAAGTACTGCAAAAACGATATAAAAGACCATTGAAAGGAATTTTAAACATAATATGTATTCAATAAAAGACAACAAAAGAAGCATCTGGAAAACCTGAAAGGAGAAGAGGAACATCAGCTCACCCTGCTCTCCACTGTTGTCTGTTTGACGATGTTCTCCAGCCTCTGCTGATGGTTCCTGATGGGTGCAGGACCAGCGCTCTTCTTTTCTTCTTTCTTCTGCCAACGAGCGCACACAGGTAAAGGAACAACAGCACAGGAAAAACAACGCCATCTGTTCGGCGCCTCACCCCAGCTGGGTTTCGCTGCAGCATTAGCTGCTCGGCTCTCCTCATCTTCTCCAGCTCCATCTCCCTGCTGATGGTCTGTTTGGCCTGGTAGGTCAGCTGGCGGCGCGGCGGCAAACCCATAAACCTTGCCACCTCCTCCACTCGTCTGAGAACGCAAAGAAATAATCTGAACGACAGTTAACTTTCAGTCTCTAAAACCTTAATCTGCTTAGAAGGTCCACCATAACAGTGACAAAAAAAACCACAAGAGGAGCGTCGCACTCAATGACCCATCAAAACCTTCAAGTTTAATAAAACCCACATTACACTGGAATGACATTAAAGGCTGCTTTTATTTCCTTTCTAACTGTGAAAGTAATATTTACAAACTAACAACATCCAAACTTATCTAGAAAAAGTTATATTTTAGAAATTAGCTCAAATCCAGTGTTGCAAAATACTTCAGAAGAACGCTTTGTCATCTCTCCAAATCTCCCAGTGCTCCTCTTCAGACCTCGATTGGAATCCGACCAATCCCATCCAGGATGATGTGATCCTGAGGGTCTCTGCTGTGCGGCAAAGTCTGCGTTTCCTCCTTATCTGCAGCTGGTGTTCCTGTGCTCTAGAGACGGCAGGTACAGGAAGGTGTAGATGAGCAGCAGCAGCAGCAAAGCCAGCACCAGCGGCAGGCACCAGTCATTGGTGACCAGAACTTTGTCACAGCGAGCCTGCAGGAATGAGCCGCCATGCCCGCCCACCTCTTCTCCATCCGCCATGTCGGAGATGTCCGACGCCGTTCCCTGACCACACTTTATTTTTTTTCCTAAGATCTTCTACTTAAAAAACCCCCCACTTATTTCCTCCTAATTATGCTTCTGTAATCCATCCGTCTGCACCCCACTAGTGCAACTTTGTTTGCTAACACGCTTTCTGCGCCACCACCGGCAATCCTGGACAAACCAGGTGTGCAGGGGATTATGCTCTAAGCCTCCATGCAGAAAAGCAGCGGTGACCTTCAGCACCCCTCAGAAACACACATCTGCTCCGCATCTGCGTGCTTGGTTTTTGTGTGTCTGTTGTGCACTCACGGCTCCAGCACATAGGCGTACTGGCCCTCAGGTGTGCGGTCCTGCCTGTAGGAGAGGTTGTAGGCCAGCATGGTGCAGATCAGCGCATGCATCTGCTCCTTCTCCCTGCTGCTGAACAGCTGCGGATTCACCTGCAGGGAGACGGAGATGTGCACAAAATAAAAGCAAAATGGATCATCTCTGTTGGGGAAAAACGCCACGTTTACTTTCACTAAAGTCTGCATTTAATTGTGATCAAAAGAGGAGATTTTTGCTCTTTTTACTGCATCAACTTGTTGTGGTAAATGTGCAAAATAATAATTTTGGAACTCATAGTGTGAAAACGACAAAAGCAAACACACAACTTGGATTTAAAGCTCAGATCAGTACCACGAACGTGCGATTTACATACAGGCCGAAGCTTTGGACAGATGATGTCCAGGAGCAGGGTGAGAACATCGAGGGTCAGGGTGAGCTGGCTGATCCTGGTCCTGATGCCAGCTGGGATGTCCACCAGCATGGTGGACAAAGCGTTTCTGCTGCTGAGGAGACGAGTGGAAGCCTGGACACAACCAATCAGAGACCTCGCACCTTTCCTCATTGTTTCGATCTGAGGATCTGCTCGTGGAAGGTTTGTACCTCGTGATGGCTGTGCGGATAGCTGATGCGGGGCACGCTCGTGTGGGCGAACAGGAAATGAAAGGCAACGGAGAGGAAGGGCAGGTACTTCATCAGAGAGAAATTCTGACCATGTAGAATCTCTTGGTTTAACCGGTCCGAAAACAGCAGCCAGTCCAGAGCCTCGCAGACGCTCTGAAGGTTAGGGTCCCTCACCCGCATGGACAAGAAGTTATCATAAAGGCCCTGAAGAAACAGCATTCAGAGAAAAGCAAAAAGAAATTATATGAATAGATTTTCAAAACGCACAAGTAACTTTTTATTCAATAACATTTTTGAAAATAAAAAATAGCACCATTCTATACTTAATAAATACCAACTTCTTAATACAGTTGTATTTACTACATAGAGAGCATTTATTTATTTTATTTTTTAAGCCAGAAGAATACAAAAGCAAAACGATGTGCTTAAATAGATACCGGTATTAAATGACTGATATATTAGATGTCATTTAAGCTCTATGCGGATTCAGATCACTTGTGAAATCAAATTAATTGCCTTTTATTTTGAAGGGGTGCCCGTTTGTTCTGCTTCGTGCATTCTTTTTACCTCACAGAATAATAAAACAGCATCTCTTCTCGTTTGTTCATATACAATGTACGGTTTTCTATTAGTTAATCCCTTCTTTTTTGCTCTTAACACTTTTGTGATTTTACATTATTAGCAGCTTTATTTTTAATCAGTGCTGTTTGCTCAAGTCTTAAAACTTTATTAGTTCCCATTGCAAAAACTAAAAACAATGTTTTTAAGAAAATGGTAATTAAAACCTTTAGAAAATAATATTTACTGGATTGACTGAAGCTAAAATCTGCCAATCAGTGGTTCAAATCCTAGGTGAGACCGTCATTGTGTGCTTTGGCAAAACTCCTAATCCCACACTGCCCTGTGTTTGCTTTTTTTTCAGAAAAAAGTAATCTGATATGGATAAAAGTTTTTAAAAAAGTAAATCAAAACAGCTATCAGAGTAAGGGGTTGTTTTTTGCTTTTACCTGCGACACTTTTTCATACTCCCCGCTGGATGAAGCTAGATGAAGAATGTGCTGGAACCTTTGAGCACCGCTTCCTGAACCAGGCAGCTCCTCAAAGCCCTCACCCAAACGCTTCCTTAAAATAAAAAAATAAATAAACAAAACGGCACGAGGTAAACAATTTAACTTCTGACTACATGAAGGATTCAGTTCATTTATTTCTAATTGATTTTGTTTATAAAAGGATTTTCCATCGTCAATTCAGGAGCGTAACTAGTGAATCTTAGGAATGCAAAGCAGCTGTACAGATATGACACTCCATGATATTTGGATTTCTGTCATAAAGTCACAAAACTAAGCTGACACTAAATGTCCCAACACCCAAAAGACAAACTGTGTCAACAGTTTAAGAGGGTATAATTTAGCAAGAAAATGACTAATAACTTTGTCCCAGAAAGCATGAGAGAACGTTGTTTCGAAGAGACTTTCCTCTGCATTCCTTAATGGAGTGCAACATTCAAGCTTTTGAGTTCTTCATCTTCACCTTTAACGAGTAAACATTTAGCTTTTATACTTCGGAATAAAACAGTTGTTCCAGCCTTGCAAATATTCTGCTTGACTGTAGTTCAGAGTGAAGGTGACTGAAACAAAAGGATAAATACTCCAAATACCCATAAGGTGGAATACAATTTGAACCAAAGGGACAAACAGAATCTGTACCGTTTTGGCCGCGGCAGCTGGAAGATTTCCTGCCACAGATAGAACAAGCCTTTGTTCTGGTCTTTCTGCCCAACAGAGATGCTCTGTATGGTTTTGGAGTCCAGATGCTTATGGCCTCGTCCATAAAGAAACTGCACAGCCAAGAAAGAATACTCGGATGTTATCACAGTGCTCGTTTTTCACTCTGTCCTCAGCACCAACCACAAACACACCTGAAGGGTGTTGATGCAGGAGCGGATGTCGTTGTCAGTCTTCTCGCACAGACACATCAGAGCTCCCGTGTCTGCTTTCAGGCCCTGCTGGACAGAAATCTAAAGAATACAAGTTTTAATACACACTGTGAATATGTAACATCGAGTCTGCGTGCAAGTCCTGACCTCGGACAGTCTCTGTGCAAGGCGGGACGGCTGGGTTTGTGGGAATGTAAGGAGGAAGGCCTGCTGCCGGAGCGGCCTGAGAGCTGGAGTATAACTGAAAGACAAAACATTCGTCGTTATTTAACATAAGTGTTCAGACTCTGACAAAACGTAGAAATGTCTTCCTACAGGTCATTGCAGATGCAGATGATCGGGCGCAGCAGAATCTGTTCCCTCTTCTTTTTTTTCTTTGCAGCATCAGTGGCTGTCTCTGCGCCGTGTCCATCCTTCCTGTTCAGAAGCGCTAAGAGGATGTTGATGGCAGCCTGCAGAGCAGCACACAGACAAAAGTTCTTTATGGAGACTGCAGCTGAAGCTGTTCAGTTGGTCATTTCTGATTTACAGAAGTGCCCTGAACGCACCACGGGCGCTCCATCGATCTCATCAATAATGAGGCAGTTTGGTCTCTCGTTGGCGCCTAAAACGGACTTCATCTGAGTTGCAGCGTCGATGCGCTTCTGGAAAACCTCTGCGCTGCGATCGTCACTGTGGAAAACAAACACAACCTCGACAGTCAGGACAATCTGGAATTTTCTATTTTTCATTCTCATCGGTTCTAATCTACATGGTCCAACCTGGCGTTGATTTCAACCACATTGTACCCAGCATGCTTTGCAATGACATGAGCCAGAGTGGTCTTCCCTAGACCCGGAGGACCAGACAACAAGGCCACCTAGAGGGAAAAGAAACGCAATGAGAAAGCAACAAATAAATCATCAAAACAGAAAACGCGGCGCCATGTCTACCTTGAATTTAGGTCGTCTGTACTGATCCAGTTCAGCGTCCAGAAGCTCCTCTGTCATCTCAATCTTGCTCTTGAAGCGGTTTTGGGTCTGGTTACCTTGATTGGGCTTGAATGCATTCTGATTGGCTGTCTGTCTGTCTGAGCGAGCAGTTCGGGTCTTCCTCTCCCGTCCGAACACAACAGTGTCCCAAAGCTTCAACCACTTCAGCAGGCATCGGTTGGTAAACTGCAGCAGTGCAAGCAGTGAAGCTCAACACGCCATCAAAAACAACAAGGGAAGCTTCGTTCACATCAGTAAAGGTCAAGCAGAAGGAAAATGCTTTCATTACATCGTCACTAAGCAGCTCTGTGTAGTGGCGTGGAGAAAATCTATCCACCCAGAGACGGGATGCTTTTCCTTCCCCATCCTCGGGATCCACATTTTCTTCATTTTCTGCCCTTTCAGACTCAGTGAACGAATCATTCACAGTTCTGTTGGTCACATATACAAGTTACACACAACAGAATCACATTGAAGTGAGTTTTCTATGCGTTCGCACACACAAGTACCTGTTGAGCAGCTCTGTGAGACGCTGCGATTCCTCCACTACCTGCAGGTGGCGCTGCATCGTTTCAAAGACAGAGAGGCTTTAAATGTGAGTTCATTTAAAAGTTTCCTGAAGATATATTTCAGCTCATATTCACCTTATCTTAAAGCACATTAGACATTTTGGTTTCTTTTGAACAAATAAAGAAATGGAAAAAAAAACCTCAAAGGTTTGTAATTTCAACACCTGAGAAATCAAATGTGGAAATTCTTTTCTTTAACGTTTTATCCTAGGGAATGTTTGTTGGCGGAATTATTATCCAGTCCTATCACAGCTCGCCTGTGTTGTCAGATTCTACAACATCTGCCTGAGGCCTTCAGAATCCTCAGAGAAGGGTGCCAAGGCAGACAGGTGTATCTTAACCACGAGACTTTGACGTTGCTAACTTGTTAACAACCCCTATCTTGATTTATTTTCTTTGGTCAACGTGAAACATCTTAAAGACCCACTCTGATGAAAATTGTATTTTTAACATGTTCTTGTGGCATTTTTCTCATGATGGAGGACATTTTAAGATTATAATTGCATTTCTGAGTATTTCTTTATTCAAACTGAGGTGAATCAGGAACAGATGGAAAATGGTAGTTGGAGAAAAAGCGTTTTGGCGGGGCACGCGGTGGTTGCTGTTAAAACAGATCAAAGTATGATCAGAGTGAGACTTTAACTATCTAGCCAGTTTCTCCTACATTTTTATTATTTACTTTCAACAGAAATTAAAAAAAAAAAAAAACAGAAACAACACAGCTGTTGGAGAAAATTTTTGGTGAAAGTGAAGTGCACAGAAAAACTCCCCATTTATGTGGTACACAGAGGAAAAAAAGGAGGATGGATTTTACTTTTGAGTAAAATAGTGTTCTGATGAGTGTGAAGACTCGACTTTTACTTTGAAAACTGCAATGACTTAAGACCATTAGCATGTGAAGAGTGAGGTTTAGCCAAATTCGGGTTTTAGTTGTTGGACTTTGTGTTAGTAGTTGCGTTCTGTTCAGTTTTTTGTGTTATGCTGATGAATGTTGTTTATCTTGTATTCGTTTTTGTTAATAATAAACTTGTGTAAATTCAGAAACTCTGATCAAGCTTTGACACATCTGAAGGACTCTCACCCTCTCAGCCTCTTGTTCTCTCAGTGCTGCTATTGGCACAGCCAGCAGTCCCAGTCCACCGTAGGAGTTTGGTACCAGCCTAGAGTCCACTACCTTTGAGGACAACAGAGAACATCATAGTTGAAGTTCTGCACAAAGCCCGTTTGCAGCCCAAATAGGTGTAGAAGAATCCCTTTGGAGAAGAGTGACTCTGGCTTTCACCTGAGCTCCAGTGTCTTCCTTCTGTCTAAGGTACACCCGGATTCCTGATGAATCCGTTACGCTGACGTAATCCCCTTCCAAAGGAGGTCGCCTCAGCACTCGCAGGGAGGCTGGCGCCCTTGTGGCAGGTCGTCTCGGTGTTTCTGGGATCTCTGCAAAGCCGCTGATGTCCATTGCAGCAGAGGTAGCTCTAGAACCAACACGCATTTAAAAACAACATCCCTCATCTGAGTCCATCTGAAAGAATTTAAATCTTTATTGTTTATGTTTAAACATAATGAACCGCTACGGTCATTTTATACATTATTTTTAATAACATTTAACACATTAGGAAAGTTCTCTCCAACCTGGAGGAGTGACTGGGCTCATAGTGTTCAGGAGAAGAAGGTGGAGTGATGTCATCAACCTTCGACGTGACTTTCGCCTCTAGATTGTGAGATGTGCCGAAAAGCCGTTTAACCACTCCGGCGTCCTGCTTCTGCCACTTTACTTTAGGAGCTGGACAAGATGGAACAATGTTTGTTAAAAATAAAAAGTCATATCAAACCTGAAGAAAACAAGAATCAAACAGAATTGACTTACTGATGGGTTTATCATCAAGTAGGTGCTCAATGTCTGAGATCTCACCAGCAGCATCCCCTTTGCGACGCTTCGCAGCTTCTTCAAGGGTATTAAATGAGACATGATGGACTTCATCACTTTAGAGAACAAATAGATCAACCCTCTTATTTAAAAAGATTTAGGCAAACTAACAGACTATTGACCAGAATGAATATACTTCAAAATAACTTCTATGTTTAGTGCACACAGTTTTGTGCTTTTCTATATGTAAACAATTTTACCTTTTTACTTTAGTCAGCAGCAGATCCAAGTTCCTTTCAAAATAAACAGTGTCAAATCAAATCCTCCTGCTGCTGTTGCACATTTAGTTGTATAAAACCCGCAAAAGTCAAACATGGTATTTTCTGTCTTTATTACCTTGGTGCTCCTTCACCCTATTTCTCCTTCTACTACTGAATATAAATATAATATTGGTGCAGAAACCAATTTTCCTTTTCAGTCTATACATGTAACTGCTATAAGGTAATATTATCATTATACTAAATCCCTCTCACAGCAGATTAAACCTTTTACCATAATTTTTACTCAGTTATCTGGTATGTTAAGCGTCTAAACAATAATGATGAAACTTAATTAACTAAAAACGGATTAATCAAAAACTAGAAACTCATTATTTATTCAACCTGCTAGCAGACCCCTGGTTTGGACGTAATGGCGTAATCTCATTGCTTTTCTTGTCATTACATTTACTAACTAATCCTACAGTGATGCAGTGGGAACGGATTTTCAGCAACACACGGTGAAATGTTATAGAGCACTGAAACATTTAAAGTATCTTCAGGACCAAACACACTTAAGGAGAAATCAAGGAGAAGTCATTCGGGATGTCAGATGGTGACAAAGAGAGGCAAGGTAGTGCACACTGAAGGGGTCTGATGGGTCTGAAGAGGGCTGATATCAAGAACTCCTACCAATGGCTAAAAAGGGCTGGCCTACAGGACAGCACAGAAGCGCTCATCCTGGCAGCTCAGGAATGAGCCCTGAGCACCAGAGCGATAGAGGCTCAGATCTACCACACCAGACAAGACCCAAGGTGTAGGCTGTCCAAAGTGGCGCCTGAAACAATCCAGCACATAACTGCAGGGTGGAAGATGCTGGCCGGGAAAGCATACATGGATCGCCACAACCAAGTAGCTGGAATAGTATACAGGAACATGTGTGCAGAATATGGACTGGAAACCCCAAAGTCAAAATGGGAAGCACCTCAGATAGTGGTAGAGAATGAGAGACTTCCAGATACAGGACGACATGAGGAACTGGAGAAAAACCAGGGACTCAGAGAAGAACTGGAGAAAGCTTGGAAGGTGATAGTTGTGCCCGTGGTAATTGTAGCACTGGGGGCTGTAATCCCCAAACTGGAGGAGTGGCTACAGCAGAGCCCTGGAAAGACCTCAGACATCTCAGTCCAGAAAAGAGCAGTTCTAGGAACATCTAAGATACTGCAGGACCCTCAAGCTTCCAGGCCTCTGGTAGAGGACCCCAGCTTGGGGTGAGGTACCACCTGCGGAGGGCCAGAGGGGCATTTATATAAACACACACACACACACACACACATACATACATACATACAAGTATATAATTATGTAATTTGTGTAAAAATGAACAGCACATACGTACGTCTTCTTTGAAGAAATTGCTGTATTTATTTTGATTGAAATACTTTCACATTGTTGTTTTTCTTTCCTTCTCTAAAGCGGTGCATTTTCTGGTTAGTTTGTTTAATTAAATAAAACAGGGAAAAAAATCATTGACATTATTGACAATGATTGATTTACATGGGAATCCTTGATGTATAAATTAAAAGATGAACCACCGTTTCCTCTGTAGTTTCACTCACTCTCCATCTCAGCCAAAGCCTCCAACTCGTCGGCATACTGCTCGTTAAAGTCCTCTTCTATCTCGAACAGTTCGTCGTATTCGTCCATGTTTGCGCTCAATTGGTCTGCTAACCTCTTTCAAATAGATTTTGAGTTCAATTAGAGGCTCGTTATCTTACTACGCTGCAGCCCTCAAAGTAAAGATTCCCGGCAATTTTTTGTTGCCAAGTTTTACTTCCGGGTTAAACGAGGTTCTTGTGCTCTGATTGGCTGTTATTGTAAATCCCGGAATTAAACCATCCGGTGCAAATTGAATTAATAAATACTAAATTAAAACGAATATCGCTCCTCTACAATTTATAATATTATGATTCTAGGTCTGTCGGCAAAATATTTTTGACTTTTTACCGCTATAAACTGCGTACTTGTGCAATTTCAATGTAATTAATAAAGCTTTCCAGAAGGGTGAGCTGTGGAACAATCTCATTGGTTGTTCTAACCAAGGGTTAGTACATGTGTATTCCCTTTGTGATAATTGTTTTTTGTACTACATTTTATTTATTTATTTTTATTGTACACTGTTTGTACTTTTTAAAATTTTGCTAAAAAAAGTTAGAAATGTAGATATTGTTCCATTTAAGAAAATCTCTAAAATATGCTGTCATTTTTAAAAGTATTCCACAAATATTTAATTAGAGGACTTTAGACATTTATTGATATTGGAATTTATTGTTTGAGACTTATTGCCACCACTTTTGTTATAATTGGTAAATGTGCTTAAGGAAAAAGTAATCACAACAAAAAGTTATAATGACTATAATTAATTTAATGCAATTATATTTGAAAAATGAATTTACTTTTTGGCAGATGCTGCTGTTTTTTTGGTTTTTTTTTTTTTTTTTGTTTTTTTTTTTTTTTTGGACCTTTCACCACAAAAACCTTCTCTGACAAAACAACAAAAGTGGAGCATGTAATATTTTTTAAAATGCGCTTTTGAAGATTAGCATTGTTAATTGGATTTCCCAAAGATTTCCTGCACTAAAAATTTCTCACAACATCCTGTGTGGTGGACAGGCAAGCTTTACATTTATTTGTGTGCCTTCGTATGCACACATACATCAGAGAGATTAATGATGATGAGTGTGACGTCAAAGTGTTCCCATCGCTGCCATCTGCTCCTTATGGTAGACAAACACCCGCCTGCAATTTGTGTGTGACACCAAGTTAATTTCACATCCAGGAGCCCAAAAGAACATTTAATCAACCTCTTTTAGTGTCCACGCTTCAGTCTTCCAGTCCTCGCATGTTTTCATGTCAGAGGAAACTTTACAGATGTGTTCACGGGTCAGGGGTGCCTTGGAAAAAAAGTGTTTTACATCTTGTTTATCCAGAACAGGGAGAATATAATATATAAGCTATTATAAGTTATTATAATATAAACTATGGAAGTATCCTCAATTTGCCATTTATCATTCACAAATTAGTCATTTCTGCACCAAATTAGCATTTTTCAAACATAAATTAGCATTTTATGCAAAAAAAATTAGTACTTTGTAGGCAAAAAATAATCATAGGAATTAAAGATGCTAAAGTACTCATTTGTGCACACAAAACCCTTGGCAAAAGTAGTAGTAGTAGTTCATTTTATTAAGCATACTTACTGTAAGTGTAAGGATAGCAAGAATAATATCGACCATGTACGTGCAGTGTTCAAAGTATGCAAACTGAATACTTCTACAGAATAAATTGAGACATTTTAAGTTTGCAATATGTAGACAGAACATACACTGACTCTCTTTGGTATGGACTACTTTTATGTGTAGAACTTCCTTAAATATAATTCTTTTTGCTCAGGGATTGCCAATTTATGACCACAAAATGCTAATAAAATGCTAATTTGTAGCCACAAAAACCTAATTTGTGGCATCAAATTATTTATTAGTTTTTTTTTCATAATTCACAAAACAAAGAAACATGAACATCAACATTTTCCAAATCATCTCTGCATTGCTGGAGTTCAGGTGATGAAGAAACCTGGGGTACAAAAAATGGGATTATAACTCAGAACAGATGCAACTTTTTCAGGTCCCTGTTAACAGAGGCTTTTTATATTTTTAGACACCAATGACAATAAAGTTGTCATCACAAATGATTGACCATCCTCCTGTGCGTTTATATGTGAGTGTGGACTCTGGCCCACAGGAGCATCTGTTGTATTCTAGCGCTCACTCATACCGCACACTCCATTAATCCCTTGGAGAAGGGAGCGTGTCAGCGTTGCTGGTGCCACATTAAGGTGATGTGTTTAATCATCTCCCCCCTTCACTCTGCCTCCAGCCTTACAGTAACTAAACAGTTTGCCTATGGTCCAGTGAGGAGGGGACGATTGTGTTTGTCAGGTCAGACTCTGGAGCTGTGACTTTTAGGGGGGTCAGATGAATCTCTGCTGATAGATTTAGGAAGTGATCAGAAAGGTGACTGTGATCATCAGCTGTGAGCAAAAGAAGATGTCTAATTCCACCATCAACTTTTACGCCCTGACACAGTCCTTCAGCTTTTCGGACATTATCGTCATAGCCACGTACTTTCTCCTGAACCTCGCAGTGGGCATCTGGGTGAGAAGCAGAGGCTTTTTTGGTGTTCCTCTGGGTTTTTCATGGTTCTGAATGAAAGTTTTCTCTGCCAGTCGTCATGCAGGGTGAGCAGAAACACGCTGAGTGGGTATTTCTTGGCCGGGCGGGACATGGCCTGGTGGCCGGTGAGTCCATTTGTGATTCTATGGTCCAGTCTAAGAACTCTAAGAAGTTTTTTCTTCTCTAGGAAAAAATATGTGAAAATATGACATTTGTGCAAAAAGGAAATTGTCTAAAAATGGTTGTTTTCTATAAGAAAAATAGACTTCATTTTTCCTGGAATTGCTGTTAAAAAGTGCTGAATGTTCATTGTGTGAGGAAAAAATCCAAACACAACTGATTACAAATTACCGATTACTTTTTCAAGACATCTCTCCTCAAACAACCAAACACAATCAGTTGTATTTTTAAGTTAGTGAACATGTCTACTGAATTTATGCATGCAGTTTTTCAATTCCCCAGGTATTGCCTTAAAGAAGGAATTTGTTAAATGGTGATCTTGTTTATTTATCTACTGTAATATATGCGATTTATTGCCATTTTAATGTACATTTTAATGTTTAACCCTTAGTTGTTCAAGGCCTTGCTTGAGTATTTGTTTTCTTTTAGTATTTTATGGTTTTCTTTAATGATTTATTTTTAAAACTGTTTTGTGGCACTGCCTAATATCCATGTTTTTAGTACTGATATTTTGCATTATATTGCACAATGATTTCAGAATGAACCAGAAAATGTACAAAAAACTCAAATCAGAGTAAACATTTTGTCATTTTTTTTACTGCAAAAATCCCCCAAAATGTAGATCAAACTGTTTAAAAAAAAAAAAAAAGCAAAGACAAGGACAAAACAATGTGAAAAATGTTTTACAAATCCGGCAAAACTCCAATTAACTATATACAACATTCCAAGATTTTATTCCAAGAAGGCATTGCAGTTATCTGTCACCACTCTTGTTACTGGAATGTTTATTTGAAACCCAATGTCATTGTAAACAGCCAATGGGATTGGCTAACTCAACGGTGAGTGCAGGGCCCACTGGGTTAAGAGGGTTCTGCTGCTTCTGTTCTCATGCTTCTGTTTCAACACAACATCGTTTACCAATGGCTTTAATTCAGTTTACAGGAATAACACAGCGTGGGCATGGGAAGATAAAAACTAGACATCTAAAATTTGCCACAGAAGGACTTTAAAAAGACTAGCTGCTAACATACATATGGTTAAAGTACACTGCAAAATGTAAAAAAAGAACTTCAAAATCGAATATTGCTCAACAGTTGATTCAAAAAATAATTCAAATCTTATAATACATTCTCACTACCATGCTGAGATGAGAACCAATATGATAAGTTGTTGAACTATTCATGGGATCAAGGTCATTTGTAGAACTGGATCTCTTTTAAACTTAAAGTCATAATATTGATCATAAGTAATTCAAGAGCTTTTTTGGAAAATTAAAGATCACCTCGATGCATGAAAAGTAATCAATAAGGATATCGTTGACTTGAGTAACTTGGCCTCCTAAATGTGATGCACACTAGATGTGGAAATGTGCTGCCTGAGCTTCCACATTGTTCCTGAGATGAGTCAGCACAGAAATAAGAAACAGTGCAATTCCTGAAATGACCACTGGAGGATGGTGTCAGAATAGAGCTACTTCCCTTTGACTTCCATTTTGAAATGTCCCACTTAAACCCCTTACTTCCCCCAACTATTAATGCAAATATACATTATTTTGGGTCCAAAATTACTTTAATTTTAGCATCTACTTAAAGTAAAGACATAAGAGAGTTTTTTTTATATAGCTGGAAATAAATTCAGGCATCAAGGGGTTAACACTAAAGACTGTGCTTTAAGTGGGCTGGTACTCACCAGTACTCAGTACCTCTAAAAGTAGCTCTCCAGAGTGCTGATACCTCTCCTCATCAGAAGCACCACTGGTACTCAAAACAATACATTGTGGGAAACGGTATCCTGACAGTTCTTATATTTTGAAGTGATGCTGATCAAAGCGGCTGGAGCTCAGTGAGAGACGTTTGTGTATTTTGTAACTCTTTCTTCAAACAGTGAATCACTGATGAAAAAATAAACAAGGTTTGTATTATATAAATGGTTATGTTCATTGAAATCAACATCATTCAGATTACTTTATCATTATAAATGATTTTACTTTTGTTATTTCATTTTTTCTACTGATAATCATTTTGGTTTTGATGCTAAACTTCTAAAACAAACTGATGCACGGATCGGTCATTAAATTTTATCAAGTGTTTTACTTCATTTTTTTTCCAATGACAACTGTGTGAGTTTTTCTTTTAAAACTCGGTTGTGTTAACTTTAAATGTGTGCATCTTGGAAACATGTTTTTGTTTAACTAGCAGGTAGGGAGATCACTCTGTCCCAGTCGAGGCCCCCTGTAGACTCTGGTTATTATGGATGTCCCCATTCAGATTCCCACATGTGAAATCAGAGATTACTGATCGAGTGTCTTTTGTTCATTTTATAGAGCAAAATGGATATTCATGTTTTTTTACTGATAATTTTATGTTTTTCATTTTTATTAAATTATTTTCTCTTAATGTGACTCTTATTTTGATTCAGGTTTCTTGGCTGAGAGTGGCTGGATAGCTCAGTTGGTGAAGTGTGGGACAGGCATGTTGACTCACAGGGTGTGCAATGAGTTTCATCCAGTGCGGGTCCTTGAGCAAGACCCTTCACACTGCTGCAGAACTATGTAGCCAGTTGCCGGTTCCCTGCCTGGACAAATTATGTCTTGACTGAAGATGACTTAGCACATTTTTTTAAACTAATAACGTTAATTTTAAATGGATGTGTTCTTTCATGGCTACTCCCTGGGGAGCTCCCCTGTAGCAAAGACTCAATAATGTTGGTCAGAGCCAATAAGACTCTGTCTTTTTCAGGGACTGTTTTGCTTACTTTTGAAAAACAAGGTCAAACACATCACATCTTCAAGTCAACACAAATCTATCCAGAAGCTAAACTGGTCGGTTACTTTGTTGTGCAACGCGCCAAAATCATTTTGTGCTTGTTAGTGTTGGCATTTATCAATTTTCACTTATTTGTTTTTTATTTTAGACAGATTTATTTCCAGTACATTAATGTCTGGTTGTTTCCAGTGAGCTGGACTTATGCATCACATTCTGGTTTCCTCTCATTTGCTGTAAATCCAATAATGTTTTGGGTCTTCACTTTGACTGCATGCGTGGTTTGAAGTGCATGCCAAACCACATGACTCACTGCTTGTCTTACTTAACTACTAATCATGTCACCACAGCTCCAGACATGTCATTCTTACCCAAGAGTGGCCCTCACAGAAGACGAGCTGCTGTGATTAATCGTTTCGGTTTAATTGTTTCTGTCCTCACATTTATCCTCATTGACATCAGACTTAGACATTAAAGACCCACTCTGATGAAATTGTGTTTTTAACATGTTCTTATGGGATTTTCCTTATGATGGAAGTTGGATATAAAGATATTTTAAAAAATAATATTAAAATAGCATTTCTGAGTATTTTTTTAATTGATGTTGTAATGAACCCATGAGCAGACAAATTCCTGCCACTCTGCAGAGACAAAAGACAGACTGTTTTTTTAATATAATTATCATTTTGGGTAAAAAAAAAATGCCACAACCACAAATAAGTAAAAGTCAAAGTATCTTCAGTGCCCCACTGGTTCTGGAAAACACACTGATATGTTGAATCTCTGATGTGCACAGATTGGATCGTCCCTCTTTGCCAGCTCAGAGGGCTCTGGTCTGTTCATTGGTCTGGCCGGTACCGGAGCTGCAGGCGGCATCGCTGTTGCTGGTTTTGAATGGAATGTGAGGACTAAACACAAACAGACTCATTCAAAAGAGAGTAAAGCTTTCAGATTCATCTAATAATAATGGCAAGTAGGGGATGACACAGTTCTCCATCGATAATCGAACCGTATGTAACACCACTGAACCGAATTAAGAGGCAAGTGAATTGTCGCATCCCCATTGCATACCAGCATGGGTTAAACAATTGTTGTGCTAAATTTAAGGAGTTATTATTCATTGTTTTGATTACATCACACCAGGCTTAGTATAAGGCAACTGAAAGGTTCTTCTTCATTATTACTTGCTCACTAGCAAATAAAAAAAAATGAATTTAGCACATTTGACATTTTTTGCTGCTGTTTTGTGATACAGAAATCACACCGAACCAAAACAAAACCGTGACCCAAAAATGAAAGTTTGAACCAAATCGTAGGGAAAGTGAATTGTTGCATTTCTAGTAGCTAGGACACATTATTGCCCAGAGTAATGAAGATCTGACCCTTTAATCCATTCAGAAGTTTGTGCTAAGACAAGAGAAAAACATGATACATTAAAACTAATCTCTCTTTTGTATTTGGATATGGTAAGTGTGCAAAAAGCTTTCATAAATTTCCCTTTTGAAGGTTGCAGGATGAGTCAAATGTCCTTCAGTTTGCACTGCAGTCAGTGTGCAACAAAGGGCAGGAAGGCAACACTTAGTTTTTAGACAATTTTCTTGCAATTTAAGAGAAAAGTCTTTGCAACTAAGACACTTACAAACTTTTCCAATTTTTTTAACATATGCTACCTAAAAATAACATGTTTTCCCTCTTCTTCTTCCAGGCCACATACGTGTTACTGGCTTTGGCTTGGATTTTTGTACCTGTCTACATCTCCTCAGGGGTTTGTTAAAACACACACACAGGGTGTTAGTCTTCTTAAGTCTGGTTCTGCAGGTACATTTAGGTGCCAAAAGACTCAGGAGTCCCCGCCTTGCACATTCCCCAACAGGGTGTTGCACTGCACTCACAGCTACGTGCTAACAAATGAAGACCATCAAGCATTTTCTCCTTCCTTATAATTACATCCAAATCCAAAGGAAAATTACCTCATAAAACTCTTTAATGAGGGATGCTGAGCTGCTTCAAGGGTTGCTGCCTTGAGGTGACGATGTCAACATGCATGCGTGCAGATTGTGACCATGCCAGAGTACCTGGGACGCCGTTTTGGAGGAGAGAGGATCCGAACTTACCTGGCTGTCCTTTCACTGCTGCTGTCTGTCTTCACGAAGATATCGGTACATCAGTGGTGCACATACTGACATGCAAACACTGAGAAACCAGAAGAAAGAGAAGGCACATGGTGCTGCTGTCAGATTCTGATGATGCTCTGTTCTCCCACCAGACTGACCTGTATTCTGGAGCGCTGTTTGTTCAGGTGTGTCTCGGGTGGAACCTCTACCTGTCCACTGTCCTTATGCTGGTGGTCACTGCTCTCTATACTATTGCAGGTGGGAAACACTAAAACAAAGCTGTCATTTTTTTCATGGCTCCAATAGACTGCAGCCTTACCAATTTGTTTGCACATTGTTGGAGTAAAGGGGTTTGGGTTAAAGGGATGGAGGTCAAAACAAAGAGTTAATAAAATTACTGGAAATGCCATTTTGCAGGATGATGCTTTGTTTAACCTTTGAACCTTGACCTGTTTTGTGTGCTTAATGTTTTGAGACTTTTCTATAAATTCTTTAAGGTTCAAAGCTTTCACATTTTTCAAACTGTCTATTCCTTGAAGTCTCATTAATTGTTTACCACATTTGATCCATCGTCTGGGGTAACAGTTATCTACACTCAAGAACCATTTGGTGGTTGGACGCCCCCAATCCAGTCTCTTAATGCAGAGTGTCAAGTTGGTTCCCCTTTTTTATAATCTTTGGTATGACTTGACAT
>BSAI01000119.1:5550173-5565462 GCA_036245035.1 Adrianichthys oophorus | reverse complement strand
CTTCACTACTGAAAGATGTATTTCTATCAGGTGGTCTTGCTGCTGTCATCTACACAGACACTCTGCAAACATTTATCATGATCGTTGGTGCAATCATCCTGACAATCACAGGTATGTACACATTAAACTGAAAATGCAAAAGTGCTCAAATGGAAGCTTTAATCTGTGTTTTCTTTGTTTTTTTGTACACTATTATGTTTGAGTAGCTTTCAACAAGATTGGTGGCTATGGCAACCTGGAGCGTGTGTACAGTATCGCGGTTCCCAAGAAGATTATCCCCAACAGTACCTGTCACCTGCCACGGGCTGACGCCATGCACCTTTTCCGAGACGCCGTTACCGGAGACCTGCCCTGGCCTGGCATGACTCTGGGTCTCACCATATTGGCCACCTGGTATTGGTGCACTGACCAGGTACATCTTGATTGTACAAAATTGGCGAAAATATCAATTTGTTTCACCAAATTAAGTGACGTTTGTGAGGCCTTAGCGTGCTGAAAGTAAGAAGTTTTGATTCTTGCTAAAGCAGCTGGGGGCAGAGAAGGAGAAATCAACATAATTTAGAGCAAACTTCCTCAAAACGGGATATAAAAAAGGTTCATGAGTGATTAGGAAGCTCTGACTTCCTAAAAAAGTCCAAAATGGTAAAGAGCAAAAGCAGAACGCTTCATCTATAAAAATGAACTGTTTTGTCTCTGATGACGTTTTCATTTCTTAGTTAACATAATGATTTGAGTTTGGTTTTCTTTGAGTCTCCCACTGAACTGAAGCAAGTCAAAGGTCAGAGCCCACCCACCCCACCAAAGGAATTTTCTGCCTGTAGCAGGGTCATGCAGAGGTCACAAAGTTGAGAAACATGCAATTATGGAATTGTTAAGAGTTTTTAAAAGCCATGTTTTTGGAGAAAAACATGTGAATACCTTTCCTTTTCAATTCTCCTATAGGGGGATTTCACACTATAATACTCCTACGGAATCAACTCCATTAGGCAGTTAATGCCAAAAAAAAATCCTAACTAATTAACTACTTTGGTTTGATTTCACATTTTGGCACAAAAAAGAAGCGGTAAATGTCAACCAGTTGCAATAGCTGCTAGTTGGAGACAAAAAGAATTTAAAAAGTACAAAGAAAAACCAGTTAGTCTGCTAATCTTTTAAATAATAAACACCTTCACACTGCACCACATTTACTGGCGCATCACATTTTTAACAATCAAACTTCTTCTTGTTATGCACAGCAGTGGCGTGACTTACAGTCTTCGGTTAACCTCCGCTTTTCAGTAATAGTTCATTTGAATCACACTGTTCCTGAATTACCTCTTATTTTTAGATAACTTAAGGTTTGCTTGCTTGGTGCAGCTTTTCATAGGGTGGGCTAACATCTGTAGCATTGGTTTGTGCTGGTCTGATCGGGAGAGTTTTAAAAAATTTAAATCACAAGATTCTTTTCTTTAGGAAAACTTAATCTTGAAAATGTTTCGCTTTTAATCAAAGAACTGAAGAATCAGGTCAGTTTTCTTTATGAACCGTTAGAGTCCAGTAGCCCCAAAGAAAGGAACCCTGCGAACCATTAGGTAGTTGTAGAGTTTGACAATCACGCAATTAAATAACCCCAACCCAATTTTTTTTAAAGTAGCCCTGAGGTGCAAATAACAATATATTTAAAAAAAACAAAAACATAAAAATAAACAAATATAAATAAACATAAAAACAAAATTCCAGAAACCAAAACATTAGAAAAATGATCTCAGAAAAAAAAGGAATTTCCAGATTTCAAAATAAAATGTTAAAATACGAAACAAAAAGAAACCAGAAAAAGTAGGTAGGACATCGCCTGGACGATGACGTTTGAGTTTTGATGAATAGGGAAAGAAGAATATTTTGCCTGAACTGTGGTAAAATTTTTGCAAACTTTTGCAGGGGCTATGGCCAGAAACTAAAAAGAATTCTATCGGAAGATATTTCTATTTCAAACAACTTCCGGATTGAAAATTGGCGATGTCCCATTGTACCTACTTTTTGGGGGGATTTTAGTTTCTTTTTTTTACATTTCATTTGGATTTCTGGATGTTGCTTTTGTTTTCCAAACCATTTCCTTTTTATTTTATTTTTTTTTTATTCTGTTTTTTTTTTCCTTTTGGAATTAAGTTTTGGTTTCCGGAATTCTGTTTTGATTTCTAAAATGTAATGTTGTTTTGTTATTATTTGTTTTTCCTTTTTAATTGTCGTTTTGATCCTTGATATGTTTTTGCATTGAGGGATTTGTTGATTTGCACATCAGGGCCACCATACATTTTAGGACAATTTTCCCTTGAAATGTAAAACAACGGATTTGTACAAATGTACCTCATTGCAAGTGGAAATGAAACACAGAAAAAACCCCAAAAAAGTTGAGGCCACGATGTTGCGTTCATTTCTGTTATGTAAGGACTTGAATTAAATGTGTAAAAAGCCACCTAGTGGTCAACTTGTGAGTTGATCTGGCTCTGGAGATTTTTGTCATCAAATCAGAATCAAACAGGAAGTGAAAGCATTGACTGAAAGCTCAGCCAACTGTCAGAGAAACAGGCAACAAAAGTGCACCTCAAGTATGTACTGAAATAATGTAAATAAAGTCAATCTATAGCATCTTTGTTGAACATAAATATTCAACCCTCTTCTCCTTTTTATCGTCTAACTTGTTTCAATTAAAAAAAAACAATTTTTAAAAACCCCACACTGTGCTCCTGTGTAAGCATTTAGGGATCTTATCTGTAGTTCGTTTGTTGCACTCTGACTGGAAACCGCTGTAGGTGCACAAAAGCCTGATCACGACTGTTTAAGACAATGACACAACAAACAATGACAGTCTGTAATTTTAATAAAACATTCACTTTTGTCCTGCAACAATGATTAATGTCAAACATTCCTACACTGGCTGATAATTGAATGCATGGAAATGCTAGTACAAACCTTTCTGCATCAGTAAACTCACCCATGTCTTCAGTAACAAAGCTTGATTAGATATAACACTACTTTGCAAAAATCAGGTGTATTTGATCCGAGTTTGCTGGACAGAAGCTCCTGTCATGATAGAGAGAAGAGGCAGAAATCTATTGAGGTAAACTAGACACATCTGTTATACATAAAGTTGAAAGGACTGTAGTTTCTGAATTGGTAGAAAAGAATATCCAGAGCTCACCAAACATAGAACCACATTTGATAATTCCGGTTATAGGAGCCTTTTCCTGTCAAACAGTTCCTTGTCAACTGGTTTGTAAACATTTGTAAACACAAACTGAGCTGATCTGTCAATATCAGGTTAATTTTGCACACTCTAAAATCCTTGATTATAAATAGTTCTTGAATGTAAGACATTAGATATCAGACAGAAGTTAGAAAGAACTTCTCCTTGCTGGCAGTTTTACCTGACAGCTTTATTATTCTGGGAAACTTTCTTCTGAGAGGCTCCTCCCCGAGCTCTCAAGTTTCTAAAGTTGCCAAGTTTTGAGAGAGATACTCCAAAAAAGCCTGAGGGCTCTGTGTTGGGCTCCTGCGATATGCGCTCTGCCTTCCTATAGCCTGGGCTGTGTCGGCGTGGGGAGCGCCCGGCCCGTTCCTCCAGGTGCAAGTGGGTCGAATCGGACTGCCCAGTCTGGCCTTGCCAATAGCGGTGCCCTCCGATCACGGGCACAGCTGCTCGACTGGGCCGATGGTAACTTCCAGGTTTGGCAATGATTACTTTAGGTCCTTTGAACCTGGTGTCACGACCTGAAGATGTGGAGGTCTGGAACAGCTGCACGAAGAATAGAAAAGAAGTTGATCAATAATAGTGCACTCACAACAGGCAATCTATATTGAGTTTGAATCTGTTTCACCCCAAAATTTGGTCAACGGAGTGTAATAATGCCAGCTCCACTACATTTTTAGAGCTTAACCCTTTAACTTGGAGCTTTAGCTCCAGTGTTGACATTCTTTCGACTATGGAAAATCTTTAACCGTTTACGCAATTAACATGTGACTGTTGTCACAAATTTTTTTTTTTTTAAATGGCAGCCTTCATTCTAAGAATTAAATGTGTTTGTCGCCTTGGAAACTATACATATTCCTTCAACCCTGTAGCATAGGCTTTTTGATTGTCTGTTTTTAGTCAGTCGATGCATTTATTTTAAAAATATCAACTATGTTGTATACATTTAGAACACAAATATCATTAAAACCAACACTACTGCTCTATGGTTTTTCTAATTACAATTGAGTGAAGTCCAGAACTGCCGTTTACAACCCTCTCCCATGTAGCCAAAACCATAAACCCTTAGTTTTTACTAACTGACTGCTAACCTTAATGTAATCAGACAGTTAGAAGTGACATTATTCAGCACTATGGTTAATCTTTAGTCTCGAGAATTACATTTCTCCTACAGATGGTTATAGTGGTCCTAACATGATAACAAATACAAGCATACTCACACCACTACAAAAACAGTAGACTTTACAGACGACAATACAGACAGTTTTTTTTTTACTGTAAAGGGAAAGTTAAAGATTTTCTCAAGCTGATAACAACTACACTCATAAGTCTAATCAGAGACACCGACACGAGCAAAGAGCCCGACAGTTTTATTTCTAACAACAAAGACCTGCAGAAAAGTGACATTTAAGGATGATTCATTTCAGTAAAAGAGAGTCTTGCACAACCACGTGCCATTGCACGTGTGCTTGTTACCATTAAAAGCAAAGCATGTAGTAAAGTCAAGCTTCTACAATGATTCTGCTGTAATGGATCATCTGATGTGATTTAAAAACACCCCTCAAAATTAAAGTAGCAGCAAACCAGCCTTAAGCCAAACTCTAACCCAATGTGTACACTGCAAGAACTGAATCTACAGGAAGTCAAAAGACCCTAGTTTCAAGAAAAATTGGCTTACTTTTTGTCTTGCAGGACAAAGAAATCATATTAATAAAGTTTTCAATAGCAAAAAAAGTCTTAGTGACTAGAATTTTTTTCTTCAAATAAGAGTTCTTGATTAGACCATTTTTCTTACTCTGTTAACAGATGCTGTATTGCTAATTTAAAGAAAATGATTTTAGAAAATTTTGAGAGTTTTGTTTTTGAATTGTAATTTTTTGTTTATACTAAAATTATTGCCATGTGGCACTGTGGTGTATTTCACCAATTTTCCGTTAGAAGTACTTTAGTCCTTCATTTATTTCCATATTAATTCGTATTCGTGTTTTGTATGTGCAGGTTATTGTACAACGCTCCCTATCTGCTAAGAACATGAGTCACGTAAAAGGAGCATCAATCTTCGCCGCCTATCTAAAACTGCTGCCCTTCATCTTCATCATCCTCCCTGGCATGATCAGCAGAGCGCTCTATCCAGGTGTGTCCCGTCTTAAAATAAAAGCGAGAACTGGAAATACCCCTTTCAATACGTAAGACATCTCACTTGAGCAAGTAGCGGCTTGCTTTGCCACCTTATCAGTGAGGACAAGAAGCAACCAACATGCGCGTGTTGCACAACACAAAGATGTGTGCGGGATTCTCTTTGATTCCTGTAAATCTAATTAGGCTAACGAAATTCCGATAAGCTCTGTGTTTCCTTCTGCCAAACTTACTAACCGTTAGGAATGTTCCAATCTACTGAGTTCATGGCCAAATACAAAACAGAATATCTTAATATACTTATCTTTTGCAACAAACTGCCAATAATGAATGATAAAATCAATCAAACGATCAACTATTTGCTATCAACTGTTAACTATTTGCATGGACACAAATAGATTATTAAAAATGTGTAAAATGGGATAAAAATGTTGGAAAAATAAAGAAAAAAACAAAGAAAAAAAGCAAGGTTTTCACCTGTCCGATGTGTCTGTGTGGGGAGGGGTGTCCCATCCTGCGCAGCTGCTGGGACTGACGAATCAAGGAAGCCGTGTCGTCTGATTGGCTGGACTCCCGCAGATCCAGCATGCTTTGAGAGAAGCGGGCCATTATGTTGAGCCCATCCCCTTGATTATTGCCTCGGCTGGATCCTTGCTGCACTCCGTTGGTCAGAGGGTCGTGTTGCTGCTGCTGTGAGCAGTCAGAGAGTTCCTCCTCTGACGCTGTGGAGGTACTGGACGGGTCGTCGTTGACCGCTTGGTCACACATGACTTTGGTGCTGTCCTGGCTGCCCTCCTCATTGCTGCCAGAGTCGTCGTCTCTGGAGGTTAGGCGAAGGCGGCTCGGAGTCTGCTCTTTTGAGGCACGCTCTGTTTTTAGAATTTCCTTGTGGTCCATTTTTACTAGAGTGACCTGAGTGTCACCAGGATGCTCAGAAGAGGTGGAATCTATGACTAACTGGAGGGTACGGCGTTTAGGAAAAGGGGGAGCAGCAGTTTGTGCTTGAGAAATCTGTAGTGTACTGTCTGCATTCTGTGTTTCAGCAGTAACTTTGGAAGGGGACGAGGAGGTGTGTGCATTTGTTTTTTGGGGCTCCTGGACTGGAGCGATGTGTGACGTTTGAGGGGAATCCGTTGCATCTGTACTGTCTTTGTTCTCAGCTGTGTGTGTAATGAGCAGTTGGTTGGTTAAACTCTTGGGGCTTGAGGCTTCTGGGCTTGTATTTCCAGACTGCTCCTTCGGTTTTTGAGTCTCTGCCGCAGGCTGACTTGAAGTGGATTCCTCAGTGTGGACTTGTGGAGTCAGTGGTGAGCTAAATCGAATAGCCTGACTGACCTCAAACCGTTCTGACCTCTGTAAGTGAACTTTATGGACCCTTTTGTCATCCCTGATGTTGATGAAGCCAATCACATCACTTGGCGGATCCGGCTCTGGCCAGGTGGGCAGGTACGGGATCAAATTTGCTTTCTCCAGATTGGCTAAGCCAGGATGTAAGGGCGGTTCTTCCACAACCTCCTTCAGACGTCCCTTAATCACTTTAATCCCAATGGGATTCTGAGAGTTTGAGTTTTTATTGCTGGAGTTCTGATCAGAGGAAGTGGGGCTTGTGCCGGAGGCCACAAGAGCATACTTGGGGTTAATTAGTTTTCTTGCAACAGAAGCAGGAATAGGAGATGGTGCCACCTGAGGAAGCGGATCAGGGATCGGTTCATCTGCCATGGGAACCTTATTGAGTGAAACGCCTCTGGACATGAGGTAAAGGTCACGGAACTGTACATCAAAGGTCTCCACTGCCTGACCAGTGATCATTGTGATGAGGTTACGATCCAAACGGGATGAGGACCAGGTGAAACTGGAATACACACAAATAAAAACATGTCAAGCCACAGCAATGACTTCAAATGTTTTTACATTTTGGGGGTTTTTTTCTTTAAAGAAAAAAACATTGGCTGATGGAGGGCATATATTAAGAAACTTAAGGATAAAATTGCATTTCTGATTATTTCTTTTTTCGAACTGTTGTGAATCAGAAGCAGACAAAAAAATTCCGTTTGCAAAAAATCATATTTGTGATGTAGAAAATAGGCAGGTCGGGCCACACGCTCACTGCTCTGAGCTTTCAGCAACAAGGAGAAAAAACAAGGTTTCTCCGTGCCAATAATCCCTCCTACAACTCAGAGGCGAATTTCTAATGGACTACTGCAGATTATTTGTTCCTCATGTGCTCCCCCTGAAGTCACAGTCGATGGACTCTTTGAATGCATCAACTTCTGACTGACTGAAAAAGATAGAACTTGCAGAAGTTGTGTCACTTTAAAGGTTAAAAAAAGGGAATTGTTTGAATGTGTCCGTTTTCCAAATTTAGAGAAATGAACTTCAGTCGATAACAGTCAGTCCAACAGCAACACTCGCTGATTTTAAAGAAAAACACTAGATGTTGTAGACTTTACTCATTCCAGCGACACTGCAATGTTTTTGTGGGTGCGCCTTATTAAGTTACGAATAAATAACATGTGATAAGCAGAACTCTCCACTGTAGACTGCGGATAATGAAAAAGGGTTTAACTGTGCAATTTTAAATAATCAAATTTGACATAACTTCCTGAAAGCGAAGATGCAAGACTATAAACCCTCTACTGACACAATACAACACATTCTTCGCTCCCCACCAGAAACTGAGGATTGGATGAGCTGCTAAATACTGCTCTTTGTTCATCAGCTGGTTGCTAACTGTCTCAGTCAGACATTTTCTGCTGAGTTGGATGTGTGTGGTTAATTTATACAAACCAAAAGAGCCCATAACTTCACCCGAGTAACCCAAAGAAGAAATATAATGAGAACAACTGCTAAGTGAGTGTTCTCGCAACAGTCATTTTAATCAGTAAGTGTTGTTTAATAAAAACCTGAAAATCAGTGAGTGCTCACCTGTATGAACCAGAGATGGCTCTATCTCCATCTACCAGGAGAAACTTCTGGCTCAGAGATCCACGCACCTTATGTGCAGATCTTGTAAAGAACTCCACACCGCCGCAGCAGCGCACGCGGAGGTTCTGCAAAATAAAAAGCAAAAAAAAAAAAAAAAACACCCAAAGGGTCATTTCATTCTACAAAATTCTGCATTTGTGGGGTGAGGGATTATTAGGACACAAAAGGGTAATAAAGGCCAGAGAAGAATGAGGGAAGTGAAAACAAGCAGCTTCCTTGTTGCTAAAAAGTTGATGCTGAGCATTTCTAAGAATATAAGCTGGAGTGGGGTGATTGTGCAGGTTCCAGCAAGGATGTCTGCATGCTTCAAGGACACACCCTGTGGTGTCTGTCTTAAGCTTTGTGATGAGGGTGCGGTTCCACGCCGAGATGAAGTCCTGTGCAAAACACAGGGCATCATAAATGCTTAATGCTGAAGCAGAGAGAAAAGACAAGAAAGGAGCTGAGAGACAAAAGAGGTTCTGACCATTATAGTCTGGAGAGAAACTCTGAAAGGGAAACTTATCAGACTGCCACTTGTTCAATTCCCTGCAGCCAAGACGGAAATGGGATTATTATGTGTCAAGCCTCAAGCTAAAACACAGAGAAAATCCCCACACTAAGTATTTTCTGTTAGTGCCTAGACCAGTTTTAAGTAAACGGGGAACAGCTAGCTGATGCATTCCACTTTACAGGCCTTCTGGCAGGTCCGCCTACATCACATGCTTGTGGAACACATCCATGAATTTATGTTTGAGGTTTTTTTTTTTGGGCTTTTTAACATCCGTCTCCAAACACTGCAGCATCTGTTTGTCAGGTTTTTTTGTTGCTTTTAGCTGTGATGTGTGTATCGTTATCTCAAGCAGCTGTGTGTCCAACAGGCTTGACAAAACATCATCTGTGCATGTGCACGCCTCTGCAAAGGTACCTTTAGGTGGCCGCAGTGCATATTGGCTCTGCCACACATGGAAAGAAAACAGGGGACCGCAGCGGGGTCGATGATTATGTACACTGGAATTCGCCGTTTGTAGGATGCGTCCAGCAGGTCGCGAAAGATATCCACATCTGAGAACTTGTCCATCACCACCGCTATCACCTGCACACACATGAGAAAAAGCAACACCGGAAGCCACAGTCTGTTAGTGTTTCCTGATCTGAGGGCGTTGTCTATTTAAGCTACTCTTATCTGCAATAATGAACTCAGTAAATCCTCAAAGGAAGCATCGAGCTTAAGAGAACTAACTCTGAGCAACAACCTTAAACTATAACTAGGATGTTTCCAGCTCTCTATGGTTGCAATCTTTCTGATTCAGGGAATTATAAACGTCATGATTATGTCATAAAATCTCCATCCCACTCAATGTGCCTCTGAAAGGTTTTTGTCATCAATTAAGACTAAAATGAACTAGAATGAGAACAGTACCATTTAGTGAGTGAAGTTTCCAGCTCGTAATAAAAATCAATTAATAAATTGACTGCAAAAACACTGTCTAAAAAAAAAAATCTATAGACCGTGTCACTCAACTATGCCTGGTTTCCATGCAATGCTGTCCCGTGAGGAATGCACGTCCCAACATTTAGGCATAACAGGGTTAAAGGTGATGAGTGCAGTGCTGGCATGTAGAACGTCAGTGCATTTTTTTACTAGCATGTCAACCCAAAAGGTATTTTATTAAAAAGGCTTGGGGTGTGAAAGTGAAGCAATGTGAGATAAAACAGAAACAAAAATGATTTACTCTGGGTTAAAAAAAATATATAATAAAAAAGGACTGGACTAAATTCAGTAAAAAAAAAACAAGACAAAAAAACCCCACCTAGTCTAACTTACAATAAATATTTGATCAAAATGTTCTACACATAGTGTTGAGTCATTTCTGCATCATTAACATGTGTAGTTATATTTTGTATCTGTTCATGTTATAAACTTTTTTTTTAATATAACTTATGATTCTCTGGTGGAAATGAAGGCTAGCAAACACACAAACAAAAATACATTTATGAAGCTGTAGCTCTTTCCAAGCTAGGCTGATACCTGTTTTGTAATAATGAACCATCAAAATAAAAATATTGGCAATTGATAAACTATTCAAAAAATGAAAACATTCAATTTAATCAACAAAACAATTCAGCTGCAAGTAAGATGATGAATTAACTTTTCTTCAAGAAAAAAAGGATTTAGGATATTGTAGCCATTGTCATAGTAGTAGCTGTTTTTTGAATGATTTCCCAACAAAAAAATGCATTTAAAGCCAAATAATGCACATTTTCATGCAGGGCTAATACTTATATATATATATATATATATATATATATATATATATATAATTAATACATGATTCAATAAACAAAACATTTAACTTAAATCAACAAAACAATTCAGTTCCATTTCAGATGATACTAAATTATTACTTTACAAAGCAAATAAAAAAATGATCACGCAGTAGCCATTTTCATCTATTTTTGGAATAATTTTCAAATCAAAAACTGTTTTTATTGTCAATGACTAGAATTCAGCTCTAAATTAGATGCTGCTGTATTATTCATTCTTTAAAAAGTACAACAAAAACGTGTACCGTTTTGTTCTTTGTGATGACACCTTAACTATTATATTTTCTTTAAAAAGTATGTCTAAAACATTTCTGCTTTTTCTCTATATTTGACTTGAAAGCTGTGTATACATTCGTTCATTCGTGTTACATAAATGTATGGGAAGTTACTCATAAGTTTTTTCAAAGTTAGCTAAAACGCTATGAATAAAGCTGCTTGCGTCATCTTTTAGGTTTGCTGTTAGCGAACGTAATTTACGTGCGTGTTCTGCTGTTCTCACTTTACCTTCTGGGCTGCTGCGATGCTCTTGCGCACCACCTCCTTGATGTGCGTGTGCCCGTCGGTGGGAGGTTGTGTGTGCACGGTCACGCGCGTCACCCCCCGGTATGAGATGGCATCTGGCCACCCCAGGTCCAGCTCAACCACAGAGGCCTCAGACCGGTCCGGCCAGTACTCCAGCGACACGTCCCCGTCTTCGGCGCCTTCCTCGGTGGGTCCCGACTGCTCCGGTTTTTGGTGATGCTCGTGACCCGGCCGGTAGGCCTCCGCGGTTCGGACAATGCGCTCCAACTCCAGCTCCGAGAGGAACTCCCGGACGCCGTGCTTGTTGATGTAGTCCGTGAACGCATCATGGCCCGAGCTGATGAGAGCCTCGAGCGCCAGTCGTTGGTTCTCGCTGTAGAAAAACTCTGGCTTGCTCTCGCTCACGCGCCAGTTGACGTGGTGATCATCCAGACACTGGATCTGAGACAGCGCCATGATCCCGGTTCGGTCCGCAAACAAGTTAGGTCCGGTCCGGTCCGATAAAAACTCTCGGAGTCATTACGGTCCACACGATGTCCGCGTGAAAAGAACTCGTGACCCTTCAAACATGGGTCCGTTTGATGGGAAAGGCGGTGACGGGAGTTCTCCAAAGGACGCTCAATCTCAAGTAACTGGATCTTTCACTCAGGTGTAGCTGGAACAAAGTTTACCCGCCTAGAGCCACGCCTTTCACCTGACAGGGGCTGGATCGCCCCGGCGGCGGCTCCAAACCCCGGGCTATGCAGACGAGAGGCGAGCAAACAGCTGTGGATGAGTGTACGCCTGTCTGCCGGTGAGTCAATCCCGAGCGGGACAGAGATGGAAGCAGCGGCAATCAAACCTCCTCCAGCTGTGTTGAAACAGCATGAGTCAACCTAACGGTTGCGCTGGCGGCTCACTGTTCCTCCCTCACACCACAACTTCCCAGATGTCCGCACATGAAGTCAGCGTCATCGACGTGGCAGCAGTAGACTTTCCCAGCGTCAGCACAAACGGCGGGTTGACTTTTCCTGACTCGATTAGGAGTCTGGAGGGCCGGCGGACCGCTCGCTCCATCAACCGGTGAATGCCTGTTCCAGGAAGTCGGTCACCGGGGCCAAAAAGGCGGAGTGTCCGGAACTTGGTTAGGAAAGGCAGGCTCCAAACCCCACCCTCTCTCTTGGCAGGACAGTCAAAAGACATTTTTTAAGTTTGTGGGCGCGCGCGTGGGTTATCTAATCCAGACTGGTCAACAGGACAGATACCACGAGTTTACTTTCTTCTTATCTGCCAAGATAATTAAGTTGTAGTCCTGTTCTCTTCATAACTATGGTCAACTTTTGACTTTCTGAAGTGCTTAAAACTGTGTTTTTGGTGTTCCTGTGGCATTCTTTAAATGATGGTGGACACATATTAAGAAAATTAAACTTAAAACTGTTTCTTTTTTTAGTATTTCTTATCTCTATTCACATCATTTTGAATCAGGAGCAGACAAAAATGTAGCTGTGACGTAAGTGTTACAATATGCAGGCCACAAGCTCCCTGCTGCGCTCATTCTAATTCGTCCACGTCTTCGTTTGCCAAGCTGGCATCTGGCTCACAACTGTACGGCTGCATAGCTCCAATATTGCTCGCCATTTTGTTGCACCGGGGTGTGAGGGGCTGTAAGCTAGCGGGGGAGTGTGCCTACAGATGGATGATGGGAAATGAGGGAAGGCTTACTTCTGCATCAACATGCTCTTATGAACTATTGCCGCTCTGCAGAAACTAGGTCCTAGACAACAACACAGTTTTTTTTTTATTTTGCATTTAAAAAACAGCATAATGTTGTTCACCTTTCAGCATATCCTCTCAGGGGTCACCACATCAGCGAAGCAGCTTTCACTGATTAGCACAGGTGGTTTTATGCCAGATGCCCTTCCTGACACAGCCCTGTATTTTATCCAGGCTAGGGACCGGCACAAAGAGACCTAGACTTTATGCAGCTGCTGGGATTTGTGACCCTTAACTGTTGGAAAATATACTTTTACAAAGCGAACTTTCCCAACACTAGTGTGTTTCAATGTAAAATGTCACCTGATGAAATCAAGCTAACGATGTTCCCATGGTGAATGTAAACAATGGTTCTTTTAGGTAAAAACTGCCACATGTTGATGGTTGTACACATTCAAATGTTCAAAACGTATTTACTTGTTGTGGACTAAGTCTTCACCTTGGGACCTTGATTGCAAAAAAGTTGTCTGTTTTATTTGTTTTTTCAGACTAATCGATCTGCCAGGAGGACTCTGGATTAAATGTTCTGCCTAAACTACACCTCATCTGGAAAAAAAACATCTGAATGTCTTTACAGACAGGTTCTAGAAGCATATTGTGAACATTAGGCTCAATCCACCACTGATAGCTGGATTCATTTATCTGTCACCAGAACGAAGCCTTCAGATTAAAATACAGACATTTCTAATCCTCATTTGCAAAAGTACAACACTTATCTTTCTATAGACTTCATCCATAAATGGTATTTACTTATAGAACATTTACTTAATGTATGTCAAACTATTATGAGCTGGTCAAGTATTAGTAGATGGAGAATAAAAGTTCTGCATTTTCTCAACACACCTTTTCTAGTTGGTAGACTGGTAGCTTCTGTCCAAAATGGGCGTTTGAATGACCACTTCTAATAAAAGTGGATGTAAACACACACACTTGCGTTTTTCAGGCTTCCGGGTTCAAAGCTCTCACGTTCACGCATCGCTATGCAAGTTTTTAAGTCATAATTTAACTTTATTGTTTTGCTGGGTTTTCTGAACATCTTTTTGTTAATATTTGTTCAGTTATCTAGATAAAACATTGACCAAATGGACAAAAATGTGTTGTGCTTGCAGTATTTAGAGAAAATGTGCTAGATTGTGTTTTTTGGACGAGAAAGCTCAATATAATGTCTAACATTTTTTAAGCTTTGTTTTGTTTCTTATGGGAGAACAACTCAATGGCTTGTTAAAGTCTCAGGAAAAAGTTAAAGCGCTCTCTTTAAGAAAATTTAGCTTTTGTGATTGCAGTAGATTTTAAGCAAAGGCAAACTTTTGTAAAGAAAACGTTTGATCTTATCCCAAAGGACTTTCAATCATTGAAAAGCATATTTTGTTTCTGACAAAACTGCACAGATACATGTGAAGCCTTTAGTGAAAAGGCTTTTATAGAGTAAGCTAAGGTTGTCAGTGCAGCCCTAAAGACTGATGTAATTCCTATTAAAGCTCAAAAAGACGTTAATGCGTCTTTTTGTCTGTAAATGAATGCATCAGAATGGAGCAGTGAGACTTCGGCCTGCCCATTTCACTTCACAAGGGAGAGTTTTTTTCAAACTGCATTATTCCATCTTCTCCTGATTCATCCCAATTTGAATAAAGAAATACTCAGAAATTCAGTTTTATTTCTAAACTATTTTATAGATGTCATCCATCTAGAGAAAAAATGCTACAAGAACATGTTAAAAAAAACTGTCTTTTTATTGGAGTGGGTCTTTATAAACTGCTAACACTACCAAGATCAATACTAAAAAGCTTTAAGAACTTCTTAGCTGAGATCCGTAACACCTCTGAACATTCCTGAGCAACAAACTGTGAGGAAAAAAACTTGCATGGTGGGAAATGAATGGTTTTTTTAATAAGATAGTCTTTTAATCCTGGGCAAACATTACTGGGATGCCGAATTGTCATTATTAGTTTTAGCTTAATATTTATCAAAGAAGAGCAAAGTAACAAAAAAACCTTGTTCTTCTTTTTAGATGGGATTTTCCCTCAGATGTGAGTAAAATGAGCAAAATGCTTTAAAAACAGGCTGGATGGTGATGCAGTTGTTGTTGCAGTGAGAAGGTTCTGGTTCAAATCCCACCTGGGTCCTTTCTGTGTGGAGTTCATCTCATGCATCATGCACGCATGGGTTTTGTCTAAGTAATTTAACTTTCTCCTAAAGTCCAAATACATGCTCTGTAGGTTAATGGATGGTCAAAAACTGAAAAAATACCAATTAATTTCCCTTGAGAATAATAAAGTATGGTGATTTGATTTGATGTGATAAATAGTTCCTTAGATGTGTGTGTGTGTGTGTGTGTGTGTGTGTGTGTGTGTGTGTGTGTGT
>BSAI01000119.1:5496324-5550163 GCA_036245035.1 Adrianichthys oophorus | reverse complement strand
GTGTGTGTGTGTGTGTGTGTGTGTGTGTGTGTGTGTGTGTGTGTGTGGCCTTGCAGCAGACTGTGTACATCACCTTTGCCCAACAATACGGCCCCAATGGGGTGAAAAAGCTTGGTGGATGGGCTTTTAAAGCTGGTTGTTGTTTAAATAACAATCCTAAATAATATAATATAGTCATATAATGTAGTCAAAAAAGAAATACAGCAAATGACGATTCACTCAGCATTGTAGCTCATGTGTCCATACTCATGTTTCAGACTCAGTGGGATGTGTGGATCCAGAGGAGTGTGTACGTGTGTGTGGAGCGGAAGTGGGATGCTCCAACATCGCCTTTCCCAAGTTGGTCATTGAACTTATGCCAAGTGGTGAGAAAACAGTTTTCTTTCACTTTCTGATTTCCTGAATGATACTTTCTTCACCTCATACCTGTGCGTCTGCGCTACAGGCTTGAGGGGCCTGATGATAGCTGTCATGATGGCTGCTCTGATGTCCTCCTTGACCTCCATCTTCAACAGCAGCTCCACACTCTTTACCATGGACATCTGGAAGAAGCACCGCCCACGAGCTTCTGAGAAGGAGCTGCTATTGGTCGGCAGGTAGTGGAGGCATTAGTCTATTTTTTTTTTTTTTTAAATGATTGCGCCAGTTAATTGTCATCAACTTAGACAATGAGAAAACTGAAGGGATACTGAATTCTTTTTAATTTAGAATTGTGACTGTGATCCTGGTGGTGGTCAGCGTGGTGTGGATCCCCATCCTGCAGTCGGCCAACAGCGGCCAACTGTACGTCTACATTCAGTCAGTGACCAGCTACCTTGCCCCACCTGTTACTGCTGTCTTTGCCCTGGCTGTTTTCTGGAAGAGAACCAATGAACAGGTAACGCAAAAACACTAATCCTCCACGGGTCGATGAAATGTAAGCAAAACTGGAACTTTTTATAGACCCACTTGGATGAAAATGATGTTTTTGTTGTTTTTAACATCTTCTTGTGGCATTTTTCTCATAATAGAGGCCCTATATAAAGAAAATTAGGATCAAAATGTCATTTCTGAGTATTTCTTTATTCAAATCCTTGTGAATCAGGAGCAGACGAAAATATGTTGTTTGAAAAAGCTTGTCGATGTGACGTATAACCTACAACGGCAAGCCACAAGCTCCCTGCTCTGCTCCATTCTGATGCATCCGCTTGTAGACGACTAGAACCATGTACGTCTTTGTTTTCCTCGTCAGAGTTTGCTTCTGGCTCAAAAATGTACGGCTAGATTGATTCAAATTTTGCTCGCCATGTTTTTTGCATTGGTAATTTTAGGTTGGGGTTGTGAGGGACTGTAAGCTAGTGGGAGAGAGCGATGATGGGAAACAGGGGCAGGCTTAATGTATACCAATGTTCCCACAACTCAAAAATCGTATAAATTACTGCCGCTCTGCAGAAACTGTCCCAGTAAACCACGCAGGGTTTTTATTTAGGCTAAAGCCGGCATGATCATAATTAATATCACTGGAAACTGGGATACTGGGAATGCGTTTACAACTGATCAAAAAATGATCGCAGGGGGACTTAAAATACTTAGTTTTTTTTTTCCAAAAACCTGGGTGACATTGTCAGAAGCAGGAATGACTAACTAGTAACAAGTTGACTAAAATTACAGTAAAGTTCAGTGAATGAGGAACAAATTCAGTTTTTGTCATGAAATATTTTTGAAAAATGTCAATAAATTCCAAGAGCAAACAAACCCTAACTTTATAGTGAGTTTATTGCATTTAGAGCGGGAGGCTGCAAAACATGTTCCAGGTTTCCTTGGTGCTCTGCTCGGTGTAGAGTTTTATTAGCCTCACATGGGATTCATTTTTCCCCAGCAGGTTTTCTTTCTCAGTGCTCGGTGTGAAGTCCATTGTGTTTGCAAATGTGTGAACGCCTTCTGGAGTTTTTGTGTTGTTTCTCCCCTGGCCCCGTGCCTTACAAAGAGCTCTGTTTGTCCTTTCCCCATAAAGACACCAACAGTGTACTTTGCTCTCACTTCGAAGAGAAGAAGTCAATGTTAAGGCAAGAAGTGAGCGAGAGAAAGAGTGATCAGAAAAAAACCCACTGAAGCATCAAAAATAAAAGATAAGAGCGCAGGGGAGAAACTGCATCTGGGAATAATGATGTTTGCACTGCAACACTGTCCAATTGCAAGTGTGGACAAGTCTGCTGAGTTTATGAGATCAAATCTCTCTTCTTTACCAGAGCATGGTGTGGGTGTGTTCTGTCTTCTTTGGCATGCTGCTCAGCAGCTTAAATAAAGATTTTTTTCTCAGGTCTTTCGGCAATAACAGCATTTTCATCATAGCTGCTGTGCTGAATGTCAATATTGCTCTTTACCCACAAAAAAAGCTCAAAAGTGTCAAGTTCATGTCTCTTTTGTGTTTCCAATGAACTTGCAAGATTATAAAAGATACAAAATAGTCCTCCTAAGCTCACATGAGCGCATTTTATTCCATACTTACATAAAGAGGCAGCTTAAAAAATAGCAAAATAAAACAGTGTTTAAATTGTTAATGTTTTAAGTGTTGATGTGTAAAGTGTTAAAATGTAACATTGAAAGACTTTAAAATATTTTAAACAACTTAAAACCCCTCCAAAAAAAAAAAAAATCTGAAAAGTGGACCTGTTAAGCCATCCATCCATTTTCCTGACCCATTTTGGGGTCACAGGGTTTTCGGACTGTGGGAGGAAGCCCGAGTGCCCAGAGAAAACCCACACATGCACGAGGAGAGCATGCAAACTCCACACAGAAAGGTCTTTGAACCACTGTGCATCTGTTATGTATTTAGACTAAATCTATGTTGCAAAAAAAGACATGAGCCTTTTTTTTTTTTTTATTTGTTATGATGGAAGGAAAGAGAATGAAGGACAAATTATTCTCAGATTATGTCACACTTGGGTAGTTTGGCACTGCAGACAAAACCATTTTTATTACATAATAATATGTGGCTCATCAGATATGACAGCCATATTCAACATTTCTTTGTTCATAGACTGAATTCAGAGCTCAAACACTAAGAGTCTTTGGGAAAATGCAGCTTTTTGTTTATTTTTGTCTTAATTAGCAATTCCCAATTTAAAAAATTAACTCATAATGAAAAAAATAATTATTAAGAATTATTTTAAGCACAATTCTTTACATATTTGGACCCTTGGCATCACATTAAAGTAGACCCAACAAGGTGAGTGATGAAACACTTAAGTGTACAGACTAGAACTGTTCAAATCAACCTGTTTGTGTTTGTTTTAGCTTTTCTTGTGTCAAGTGAAACTGCTCAGATCACATTTTTTTAAGAAGGTTGAATAGAAAAGGAAGCAGACAGATATTTATGTTGGGGCGAAAGCTTAAGCTCAGCGTACGCAAAAAGTGGAACAACACAATGTTGGGAAAGTGAGAGCTTCAGAATCTGAGCTCAAAGCTTTTTCCAGGAATGATTGAACTCATCGGCATTTGTGTGTTTCTGTGTTCTCAGGGTGCATTCTGGGGCCTCATGGTGGGTTTGGTGGTCGGGATGTGTAGGATGGTGTTGGAGTTCGCCTTCCCTCCTCTCAGATGCGGCGTTCAAGATTCAGCACCGATGATTCTCCGCGGCATACACTACCTCCATTTTGCCATTCTGCTGTGTGGACTCACTGCAATCGTGGTCTCTGTAATATCTCTTCTTACGCCGCCGCCCAGCCACGAGCAGGTGAGCACATATGAATGCTAGAATGTTGACACAGCTGCTTTGCTACCTGTAAAAATCAGGACAAGAAGAGGAGAAAAACAAATCCAATTTTTCACTAGAAAGAGAAACACATTTTTCCTATTTGAACTTTCAGAGCTGCTCATCCATTCATTCCCTCTGCTGTTGCTGAAACTTGAACCCACAACTCAAACATGAGCTTTTCCGTTGAAGCTCCATGTCTGAGCATGTTTCAGGAGAATTATAAGGAGTAATTCAGAAACTGCAAACACTTCATATAAGCTAAACTTTCCTTTAAGTGAATTAAAAGTGTAAGTATCTGCATCGTCCTCTGTGCAACTCTATGATTTTTTAGTACAGGACACAGACTAATGAAATTACATCATAAAATGTAGATGATAAACTGATCTGTGGAAGTAGTCCACATTCTAAAAACAACAAAATATTTTACAAACATTGAAATTCATCAATTCAGATCCAGATAATTAGAACCATCCGCATCCAGAACTTAAAATTGAGTTTTAACAATGACTATTTTAGCATTCATAAGTATTTTAGATTAGAAATATGTACCATGAAAGAATATCTGGCATTTATGACTGTGGCCATTAGACAATAGCAGAATAAAATATCAGATTTTTTATTTCATTTTGATTTTATTAATTTATTTCAAGCATTTAAAATAATTAAATACATTTCTGTTATAAAGTAATACATTGATTAGAAAATGAAGAAAAAGCTAACAAAGATGATAGAAGATGTTGCTATCTTCTTGACAGTGTAATTATACTGACAGTGTGGTGGAGTGTCCACCCTGAGCCTGTAAGGTAGTGCATTCAAATCCAGGCCGAGTCATACACCAAATATTCTAAAAATGGGACCGAAGCCTCCCTGCATGACACCCAGCATTAAGGGGTTGGATTGTACAAAATGGTTCCCGAGTGCTGCTGTGTCTGCAGAAAATGAATTTCACACACCTATGTGCAAGAAAACCAATATGACTTTTTAACTTTAATTATTCATATTCATGAAAAGATGTTTTTGGAGTAATACGTACAGCACACGCACAAAGTACACATACACAGTAGATGAACACAATATAATGATTTACTTGAAAGGGAGTGGGAAGACACAGGTCCCACCCCATGTCACCTCTTTAAAAAATAATCCATAAAAGGACCAATACTTGTGTTTAAAAGAGCTGCCAGGCAGCAATCAGAGTAGGCAGATTTTGCTGTTGCGAGATGCATTTTTTGGCAAAGAAATCTAGAAAAAATTTGTTTTCTGAATAAGTGAGGTGTGCGAGTCTGAAAACAGCTCAAAGCTTCTGGGCTTTGTTGGCCTCTTCCTGTGTTGATGTGTGAAAGCAGATCTGGCTGCAAATATGCACACAATAAAATGCTGTTGCTAAAACTCTGCAGATAGAGGAATTATTGGTCTTTTTCTTGTTTCATTTCAACATTCCTAATGCACTCTTGTGCTTTCTTATTACATTTCCTACACCAGACATGTTCAGATGTGGAGCTTTATGATGGCTAAGGTGAGGATCAACCAATCAAAAGCAAATCCCTTTTTAGTGAATGCACATAATTGCTTTGGGCAGTCCCACAAAGCCAAAGGTCAGGAAAAGAGTCACAGCCAAGATCCACGTTGGCAGAGCTTTCTGCTTTAAAAAAACATATATGAATTTTTTTTAAACAGTTGGATTCTACACCTATGTTGTCGTGTTTATACAGTTACATATGTAGTGAGGAGTTTTACAGCCTTAAAACATCTGTAGTCATATTTGGCGGAGTTCACCTATTGAGAATTTTATTTATGGATGTATCCCTCCGATAAACAAGGGAACATTGTATTTGATAGTAAAAGGAGAAAAAGAATGATGATGCAAAGATATAATTGTCATAATTGATGACAGAAAAAAACAGGAGGATCTTACACAGGATGTATTTTATTTTGAAAGGAACTTGGATGTACTGCTGTCAAATGTAAAAAAAAAAAAAAAGTTAAAATTGTTGTATAGAATAATTCAGTTATTTAAAAGTTTCATTTGATAAACGAATGGCCTAATGAGTACAAAAACATGAATAAAGTGTATTGAGCTCTCGCTGGGTTTTAGTTAGTGAGATAGTGGCCCAAATGAAACTAATTAAACTGGTCAAAAGTGAACTTCAGGACATAAAAGTTTTAGCAGGTAAGAATTTTAAGCATTATCCATAAAGGAAGGTCAAAGTGTAAACAAGGTAATTCTGATTTCCAAAAATGCTCATAAACATAGAATGAGTCAGACTTTTTTTGGACCTTGGTAGTTCTGTCAAAACCCATCAAATTCTATTGCAATTCTGTGCTTAAAGCACAGCCTTTATAGCCTTTAATTTCTTGCAGTGTGACAACAGACCTCTTTTCTTAGCTGGTTAGTCATTGTAAACAATTTTGTAACAAAGTTTCCTCCTTTCCCAGGTGTGTAACCTGACATGGTGGACAATAACAGAAGAACCACAACAGGATATTTCATTACAGAAAGTGTCCTCTGTCAGCCGCCGTAGTTCCCAGGGTGAGAGTGTGGCAGCTATTCACAAGCAACAAAACCACTGAGTCAGATCATCTGCTTTCACACACTACTGTTAATGACTATCATGCTGTGTGTGTGTGTGTGTTGCAGGCGCTGAACCAACACATCAGATGACATGTGCACACGGCGCAAGCTTATGCGTCTCAGCAATGCGGTGCTCAACGCAGACTCCAGCTCCCAGAGTTCCCAGCTTAAGAGAGAGCGTGTTCTGGTCCAGGTTCTGCTGCATCAATGCATTTCTGCTGGTCAGCATCAACATTTATTTGTATGCATATTTTGCCTGAGCGGAGGATCTGACTGGACGTCACGCAGGACTTTTAACTCTAATCAGAGAACTCTAATCAGCTCTCTCCATTCTAAAAGGGCTGTGGAGAGAGGCCATGTTTGTGGCACATGTCAGTGTTTTTCATTTAAGTGAAAACTCTGACCTTTTTGGAATGTTCACTGAAAATTTTTATATACAAATTCTGCTTTGGAGAAGTTTCTTTTTTCTTTACAATTAGAATAAATCTATTATGTCTTTGGTGGATACCAAATGTCCTGTAATTATGATATACTTGAATTATTTCATGATAATTATTCATTCTGGATCATCCAGGATTTTCATAGAAAAAAGCAATATAATTTTTGCCAAAGTTTATCAGCATCAAACATTAGTAAAATTCTGTAGTAAAAGTGATAATTTGACTTACTTTATTTAAACTGAGTCCTAAATCTTTTTTACTTATTTTGAAGTCTTTTATGAAATGTTTCAGGGAAATTTTTGTTTTCTGTCTTAGTCATTTCTATGCTTTCTACTTCAGTAAAACAAATGTGAATAAGCTAAAGAATCCCAGCTCAAAACTTATGTGATCTCCACGAAAAAAAACCACCTTCTTTCTCACCAAATGTACTAAAAGAAAATCAGTGCTTTTCATTGAGAAATTGACCATCTCAAATTTGATTCCTGAACAAGATAAAACATTCACACACTTTGCATTTTTTCTCTTTTGTGAAATCTCAAATGAGGTGAAAAATAAAGTTTAAAAATATCCACAGAATAATAATTATCTTTGACAATAAACAAGCAAATAAACAACAGTGCATTTGTTTTTTGTGCCGTTTAATTGCATTTACTACAGAGTGACAGACAAGATGGCAAAACAGAACAGTGATACAGATTGCAGAGATGGGATTTATGTAAACGGTAAAGAAGTTTTTGTTGTGCCAGAAAGGGTCTAATTGCACTAAAAAGACACATTTCTTTAAATAATTTCCCAAAAACCGGATACTCGAAGGGGAAAAAACCCAAATAAGGTTCAAATCTGCACTGTTTACACCAAAGCTGAGCTAAATTAAACCGGGACAGAATCCGATTTTTAATTTAGTTCTCCGTTCATGTGTTCAGTGATCTGTTTAGCTTACATAACTTTAGCACACACTAAGTAAATTAGAGCTCAAAAGTCACAACCAATCAAGAATATGAGTGCTATCTTTGTGTCGCTATCAAACTGCATGATGTTTTTTTTAGATTGTTATGCATGAACAGACAAGAGGAGCACTGAGAGAGGACAAAAACAAACCAAAAAAAACCTCCATCATCCTTCCATCATAACTGAAGTTTAACTTCAATTTTGAAGCCATAGGATCCTTTATATCTCATCTTTTCCAATTAGAAAAGAGAAATTGTGTTGACTGATTACACGTTTTATTTGTTCATTTTGCTTTGATGGTTAGCTCTCTTTGAAAAACTCATTTTTTATTCCGCTCCCATTTGAAACACCTTTTTTTCTCTAGTAGGTTCCTAAAAAACCTCACCTACAATCAAAATCTGAATCTTTTTGTTGTTAACTAATAATTTTACAGATGACTTTAGCATTCTCTCAAACGTCTAGAGCAGGGGTCTGCATCCTCTAATGCTAAAAGAGACATTTGGGCCAGTTTCTTACTGACCAAAACCCAGCAAGAGCCACAAAGTCCTATTTATGTTTAGATGTTGTTCAGATAAATACTTTTTTATTTATGATTTTGTGTCCATTTAGGCTATTTTATATTTAAAATGTAGATTTTAAACATTTACATACACTGAATGAAAACAGTGTTATATTTTATAGCAAGTCAGCAGCACATCCAAGTTCCTTTCAAAATAAAATGCACCCTGTGTCGAATACGATCCTCCTGCTGCAACAGATTTATTTGAATTAAGAATAGATCAATAAAAGCCAAATCAAACATGGCATTTTCTAACATTACGAATGTGTAGATAATGGATTAAACTATTTAGCTGAATTTTTCTCTCTTTTCTAGCATGTCGAAAAATCTAAACATAAATGACACAAAAAAAAAATGAACTAAAACTAAAGCAAGCCCTAACCTATTCTTTAGTCAAATTTAGCATTGTTTTTCAAAGCCAAAGAACCACATTGGAGAGGTAAAAGGGCCAAATGTGGCTCCCGAGCTTCAAGCTGCAGACCCCTGATCTAGAGCCACATTGGGAAGGGGTAACATAGTGTTAATGGTACAAGGGGTGCACAAATTTCGGCGGGAAGATGCCCACCCGGCCTCGACAGCGCCCCCTCCAGCTCAGGGAACTGGAACAATCCAACAGTTCGATGGCGTCTCCGCGCAGGAAGTGCAGGTGGGTGGTCTGACCGGGCGTGTAGTCACAGAGGGCGTTAGCCAGACGAGGCATCTACACAAACGCAGACAAATCATTGAACACAGGCATGGCAGATGCACAAGATGCTCAGAAAGAGAATGTTATACCTCCAGAAACGGCTTCAGAGAGGAGTCTCGCTCAGGGAGACAGGGGCGAAAGTGAAGGTGAGCCGAGGCGATGGATTCCAGAGATCTGTACCTGTGCGGGCTGGGATAAGGGTTACGGGCGGGATGCGACTTGAGATGAGGAGGTGAGGGGGCATCCCTGAGGCACACAACCTTCTCCACAGCAATGCTGTGCGTTCGGTAAAAATCTACCAAGCGGTTCAGTGAGCAAAAGGCTTTGTCCCAGATGCAGTATTGGCCGCCCCCTTCCAAGACTCTGAAATGTTCCACCCTGTCGCCATAACTGCAAAATAGAAGTGCGAGGGGAGTAATGAGGATAAGAGAATCACAGGTAGCTCAGCTGCTTCACTCTTCAGGACCTTCTTCTCTATTATTCAAGAACTCAGTCATACAGCACTTAAATTAATGCAGCACAGAAGATGAGGGATGCTGACTCAAAAAAGGACTTTGCCAAAAAACAAAATGTTGAAAAAAAAAAACAAGAAACCAGGTGGAGGTAATGCAACCTAAGCCAAGCATGATGAAACAGTTTGGACTCGTAAGACTCTACAGAAACGCATTAATGGAAGGAGCGCAGTCTGCTCAGCTGCAGCACTAAACCAGTGGAACCTGCTAAAACACTTGTCAGAATATAAATCAGCACCCTTGTTTGCGATCTTTTCTATTTCTTTAAAAGAAGTTGACTCATTTTGTTAACAGAACTGTTTGCTGAATGAAAGATATTTCAGTTTCAGACTTGCTTTTTGTGTAATCCTTCCAGGGTTTGTCGAGCCGATGCGTAATGATGATTAAGCAAGTCCCTCCTCCACACTCTTGAAGACAATCCCTATGTTAATACGCCAAAAAGACAAAAAACAAAAAAACCCCAAACACTCCAGTCTGTCTGCTGTTTCCAGTATTCTTCACTCGCTGACAGTGATTTGAAAACGTCTGTGAAAAAGGCAGCAACATGTTGTTGTTGAGTGGGTGAAATGGCAGTCAAATCTGGTTACCTTTGTGTTGCTGTTCTTTTTAGCCGTGTGTTCAAACATTTTCAGATTTCCTTTTTCATGTGTTTTATGCTGTGGAAAAAAAGCCTTCATCCTAAAAAAAAACTGTTAGCAATTGGGATGAAACGATGAATCCATTTAATTGATTAATAGTTTTTTATTCATATGAAACACCAGATCGATCTGTCTTAGGCAAGTTGTTAATCAAATCGACCTATACCGTTATCAAATCGTTTCATAATAAAATAAATCAATTATATTAATGTTGGAAAATGGCATTTGGTTTATTTTACTAAAGCATAAAAATGACCAAGTGTATCACAGTAGACAACACACTTGTGAAGCAGCAAAAATGATCAACCATCATTACAGTCCAATGTGTGGAAACACTTTGAATTTAGCAAAGACGTGTGACCTTACAGTGTGCTAGAATGTTCTAATAAGACACTTGCAAGACACTTGATTGTCGTACAAGAAATACAAGGAATCTGGAAAACTGCCCCTGCACTGGTGGAAGTTTTGGCGTGGCTCCATTTTAGGTCAGTGAATCGGATTGTTCAAAATGAACCAATATCCACTATGAATCAGATCATCAACCACAAATTATGATATGAATCGTTAAGCTAAAATGTATCACCCCTAGTTAGCAAGCATACAGTAAAATGTCTTAGTAACAAGAAAAATGCACAAATGTTGAATTTCTCATTTCAAAACACTGTATTATAGTAATATTCAAACTCTAAGGCACTTGTCACTCTCCACTGCTAACTTTTTGCTTAAAACCATGTTAAATGAAGTACCTCTCATTCCATTGAAGACATTACGCCATGAGCCATTAATGCGTGTTTAGTGTAGTTGCATAATGTACCTGAGTAAGAGATTGTTACGAAATGTCGCGATCATTGAACACATTTCATTTAGCAGCTATGATTAAATGGGTCCCACGTCACTCTGCTGGCCTACATAACACCTCCACACACATCCACACACTGATATTTTAAGTGCCAGGAGTTCTCATAAAGCGTACTAAAATTGTCCTGACTTTAGCCTCTGTTGGCCCTGGCATTAAAGCAGAGGTGCTAGTTTTGTCAAACTACAATAAAAGAGACTAGAGTAGCATGTCTTTAAAAAGTAATATACTGTTTACTGAAACTTTGTCCTTTGAGGTGTGTGATCAACACACTCAGGTCCTACAAAAGGAAGCAGGGTTTTGACAAGGTATTAACACGTTTAGGTATTAATGTTGGGAGTTTAAAGACTGTAAATGGAGTGTGTTAAGTTCTCTCACTCACCTAACGGAGAAGGAGAACTCTCCAGGGGCTGATTCGCTCTCTCGAACCAGGAAGACTCCAGTGACCTGCCAACGAAGACGCTGCTCAGCTTCAAGTCTTGACACTGCTCCTGCAAACCACCTGTGACAACACACAAGTGCCCAGGAATGATCATCTCATCCTGTGATACAATTTTTGGAGAACCAATGTGTTTCAAATAAGCATAAAAACAAATCAAATGTAAATGGTAAAAGGCTTTTATTACAGATGAGGAAGGAGGGAAATGTAGTTCACAGGCACAAAGCCTCGCTTTCCTTGAATCTCTGCTATGACCCAGTATGAATCCTCTTCCATTTCTGTCACCTACAACACATTTGCACAATTACTCTGAGAGAACGTAACAACTGCAGCACATCTGTAATCAACACACTTACCTTAACAATGTCTCCTTTCTGAAAACTGAGTTCATCTCCCTCTGATGCAGAGAATGAGAAAAGTGCCACAGCTTCCATGTTGGACCAAGAAACAACAGAAACGTCTGCTCGTGAATGAAAGGAGACAAAAAGGCGGAGAAGACCAGCGGTGATGTCAGGGTGACCGCCGAGTGCTCAAGTTAATGAGAGATCCTCTGCGCGTGTCCCTCTGCTCATCCATGTGACCAAATGATGGAGCATGAGCACGTGGATGTACTGAACATGTACTCCAACTCGGAATTCTGGGGATTAAGAGAAGTCAAATTTAGACAGAAAAATGAGCACATTTCATCTGTAAAGGTAAAAACTGAACACATTATGGATGCTGGGTATATGAGTAACCAAAAATCTGAAAATACTGAATGAGGAAATGCTTCTGCAGAGTAAATCAAACATATTTTATGCAGTTGTCACAGCCATTGTCACGGTGATGGTGGTTCCTGAAGATGACTGCTGTTTTTTTTGTGGATTCCATGTTTTAACCGTGTAACCAGTCCAAACAGTTCATGTTAGTTTGCCACTCCTGACTCATGTAGAGAAAAGGTATTTTTAAATGGTAAACTATTATGTCAGTAACATGTTGTGAAACTTTGATTTGAATCTTTTCTTTTTAACTCTGAGACTAAATTAACCGGTAAACCATAGAAGCTACTTGTCTAGTTTAACAGGCAGGTTTGAGGACTCCTGGCTGGTAACTATAACCATCTAATGAATCAGTTTTCCTTTGTTTGCCTTGGTGCTAAGTCACACTGAAAAAACAAACTACAAAATGATGCCAGTCTTATTTTTTGTCTTGGTGCCACATATTTCTGAGTTTGAAGTCAAAACATAAAGTACCACATTTTGCAGTTCCTCAAATGACCACTGGGAGATGGTTTTTAAAAGAAGAGCAATTTCCCATGAGCTCCCAGGGTAAAAAGTCAGACTTTACACTAAATAAAAAAGCTATAAAAAGCCTGGTTTAAAAAACGTTAAAAACGTTTATTGATTTTTTGTGAAAAATTAGAATGTTTTATACACAGATACTGCTCAGGAAATAAGCATTTAATCCCTTGCTGATTTTGTAGGTTTTGACCACCTAAACAAAAATTGCAGTCAGTCTTATGAAATAGAAATATGAATATGAATAGAAAGAAAAACACAAAGAAAATCAAGAAATCAGCTTGAATGAATTTTATATAAATCTATTTGCATTTCATTGAAGAAAATAAGTATTTGATCCCTCTTGTTAGAAAGACTTGGACTTTGTGGCAGAACCCATAGCACACATGATTGTATCAGACGTTTTTTAGTTGATGAGCAGGTTTCTGCACATATTAGGAGGAATTAGGTCCACTCTATTTTTGCATACGACTTCTACTAAATCATTAAGATTTGGAGGCTGCTGCTTGGCAACTCTGATTTGTTACTTATTTCCTCCTCTGTATCTGAACCAACAAAGCTCTTTTTTGGGGGGTCAACCCAATTAGCCATTTATGTTTAGTTTGCTGGAGTAAAACCCAGGGAGTAATGTGGATACAAGCAAAGAACCCTAGGATCCAACATTAAGCTTCCCCATGTTGTGAGTCACCACAATTAAACATAGATTGTTGGGAGGGTGACCACCTAAAGAACCAGCTGACTGTCTGTCCTGCAGGCTGTTGAATTACTTTAAGATACATGATCAAGCACTGACAACTATGTGAATTTTTTAAGATCCGTGACCTGAAAGATCTCCAACGCAGTCTGAAGAAGGCAGTTGTAGTTTATGTATGACAGCCCATAAAACAGCACTCATCATGCAATTGTTTTTGTTTATACCACCAAAGAAATCTTTATTCTTTGGTATCCCAATGTAGAAGACAGAGATGTGTGAAACAAGTAGGTTTATGCACCTTCTGTAATGTTTTTTAAAAAAGTGAAAAACTACATTTCTTATCAAACTTGTCTGTTTTAAATCAGGTTTAGATTGCGTTCTCAAAAATCTATTTGTGTCAAGGTCTCAGTAACAGTCCACTATGACCTCCTCCTTCAGCTCTGAGTCCTGCTGAGCGTGAGCAGAGCTTGCAGTCAATATATCCTGCAGCAGGGAGTGGGGGGAGTTGTAAAAATGATCGCTGCTTCGAGTCAGGACGTCCAGCCTCTCTTCTAGATCCAGACACTTCACCAGGTCGATCATGTCGACAGTAACGGTTTGAGCATCTGTATCGTTGGTCCGAGCCTTCGCTCTCAGTACGGTTCTGATCTCTTGCGTCCAGCCCTGACTCTGCAACTCACAGTACAGTCCTGGGTCTGTTTTCAGAGCATCAGTTGTCTCCTGAGTCCTTAGAAGCAGAAAATCTTTAAGTCTGATCAGAAGTCGGCATGCCTTCAGACCAACAGGTCTGTCACAGTCAAATAAACCGCTCAACAACACTGACAGGAGTCCCTGCTTGACCAAACCCTCTAAATCTGAGCGCAGTGTGTGTGTCCCAGAGTGAGTGTGGAGTTTGTAAGCAGCATAAGGGTGCGGCTGTGCAGGATGACTTTCTAATCCCTTTGTGTAACGATGTTGACCTAAAAAGGCTTGGTCCATTAGCAGCTCAGCCAAATCCAGTGTGTGAACTTTGACTTCCCAGTCCAGGTCAGCGCTACCATGCAAGAGGACAGAGCGCACAGACTGCATGAGGAGAGCGGATGAGGCGCATATGGGATGTGAGGAGAACCAGGTGATGAAGAACTGCAGGACGGCTCTCCTGGCAAACCCCTCGGTGTCTTGTGAGAGTATTTCCAGAAGCTGGGTCACTATTTCAGCCTGCTGGCACACAAAGATTAAAATATAAAGATCCATCAATACACTTTTCAAATGTAACAAGAAACTGAGAGATTTTCTCTATTTCCTAATAACAGGTAGAGTGACATAAAATTCTATCAGCTGCCCACCTGCTCCTTTGTGGGCACTGCCCCCTTTCGCCAGCTATGCGCCATAGCCTGAGCCAGAGCCAAGATGGTGCTGGCCCTCACATAACTCTCAGGGTCGTGTAGCGCCTCCATGAGGAGAGGAGTTGTAAAGCAGCAGCCACCCAGCAGAGACTGGGAGGTGTCGTAAGCTCCACCATCTTCCTTGGCGGGCAGCCCAGCCAAATGGCCTAGAAACTCCACGGTGGAGTCCCTCACCTCCCAACGCATGTCGCATGCACGCTTCCTCACCACCTGAATAAGATCTGTGAGCCACGTGTGGAATATAAGCTCTGAGAATCCATTTGCTGCAAAAAAACATAATAAATGGCGGCAGCTTTACCTTCTTTGAGCTGGTTTGTTATAGAGGATAGATTTGTGCAAACATCAATCCACTTTACCAAAGCCTGGTATGACTTCTGCAGCACCTGAGAAAAACAGATCAAAATAGTTCTGATTTTTCCTAAACTATTTACTTATTCGTTAATTCTAAAAGGCAGTGTTTAACACAAACAGTGGCTGTTTTCTGCTAAAGTCTTAGTGTTTTTAATGTCCTGTGTCAATCATCTTTGACCTATTGTAAAAGCATTTCCGTTGGTCTTTTAATTATAATTGTCGTTTTTAGTCAAAATCAAAAAACCTTTATCCTTTTTTAGGACATAGTTTCTGCAGAGCACCACGACTTCATTAGATATTCACCTCTGAGTCTTTATACATGTCCTTAATTATCAAAAAACTGCCACAAAAACAAGTTTAAAACACCAAAAACACGATTTCCCTCAGAGTGGGTCTTTCAACCTTTTCTTAATCTAACTTTCACTTTCTTCTTAATGAAATCAAAAGGCATACCACAAACAAAAATGTAAAAAAAAAAAACTATTACAAATATACAGTCATTCTTATCTACGTGTCTTGAATAGGAATCAAATAAAAGTGATAGGCTCCAATCCATATATTCAGGTTTCTATTTTTTTTTAAATCAGCAAAATTAAAAAAAAAGGGTCAGATCTATTTGTTTCAACTTCAAAGTCTATGTGCTTGTTGAAGATTATAGATTTAGAGACCAAGTTTTTCAGTGTTCTCCAAATGGGTCATATCTGAAAGATTTGGAAATTTAGGCCCAACCATTTTACAAAAAAAAAAAAAACATTTAAATAAATAAAAAGCACTGGATTCCTACAATGAAGGTGTATTTTTGTTGTAAAATGAAACAATAAATGTAGATTTTAAAAAGCTAAACAGAGTAATACATTTGTAGATTATAGATTTCCTTCTTGTTTACCTTCAAATGTGGTATTTGTCTGCTCTAAAGAAAGCTAACTTACCTCAAAGACAACTTCAAAAAAGGATGAAATTCCACACTTTGCAAAAATAAAACAAGATGCTGGTATAAACTAATATAAACTTACAGTGGGGTCAGAGTCAGGATGGTTCAGGTACTCTATCAGGAGGGTGAAAACCTCAACCAGCATGATTTTCACTTCTGAAAAACATGCAAAAACAAAACTTTGATTAACAAAATGTCAATTATTTGGTCCTAGTTTCATAAAACAAATAGTAGCATAGCACTTACACTTTGCAGACTAGTATACAACCCCTTATACTTCACTCTGTGGTTGCATTTGATGTAAGCTCACACAGACACCACATTTGTCAAAATAGCATGATTGTCAGAGAGGTTTACCTGGGCTGCTGCTGAGTGCTGACAGAGCCTCCAGGGCACATTTCTGAACTTTCCCACTTCCAGTCAAATTTCTAAACACTGCAACACAGCCAGCCTGCGAGGGAGGAGTAAGTCCACTGCACAACCTCAACAACGACAACACTGCACCCACAACTAAAGCAGGAGGACAGGGCCGGCAGTCTGGAGCCTGAGAGAGAAAAAGAGGATTTTTCTGAGAGTTTCAAATCATTGAAAAAGACAGACGATGTTGTGTGTTGAACTCACCATAAGTGTGATGTTTGGAATGTATTTCAGGCTGATGCAAATCATGGAAATGCAGGAGGTTTTACTTTTAAGCTGCTCCATCATTGATATCCGATGCTCCTTTACTGCAGGAGCAAAAAAAAAAGAAGTCAAAACTGCATGCTAATCCCAAAAAAGGACAAATATGCGTTTTACCTGTGGAGTTTCCCTCCAATAAGGATAGGCTGGTGATAATGTCCACGGGAAGCAGGAGAATACATGCAGACTGCTCCATGTGAATGTGGTTGCTGCACAGAAAACCACAGCAGAAAAAAATCAACACCCTGTTGAGGAATATGTGCCAGATGAAAGTATTTACTGGCAACTCAACCACCAACTTAAACCAGAATACAATGCAGTGCAGATGCTTACTTATGGCCACTACAGAGAAAAGCAGCTGCAGCGTGGATGAGGTCAGATGGCTCTCTTTGGTTTAGCATGACTGACAGAAGGCGAGAGATATTTGGATCAGGAACCTTTGTATTGCTGCTATTGGAGCTGAAAGACGGAGAAAAAAAACATAGAAATCCAGATTTTTCCATATAAAGAAAGTTTGATCCGATTTTTTCTTTAAGTGTGTCGTGTTTAAAGTACATTTTGGGGTTTTTTTACTCAAATTTTCACAAGTTTCTGATAGAAAAGTTTTATACTCCACCCATTTATATACTTATAGTTTATCTTAGGGTTTAGGAACTATCCAAAATGGTAAACACTTTTATATAAACATACATTTAATTCAGGCCTCCTAACAGAACTTTGTCTAGTGTTGGTTCTTCTTTATAATTTTTTTTTTTGCAGTTTGGTCTTCAGATAAACCAAAACCAAATTTCTGAGCCAGATAGTCGTGATGAAAAAGGCCTGTACCTGTATGCAGCTAGAATAACATCCATCAGTGGACAAGTGAGTTGGCTGTAGTTTGAGGCCACCAGTTCCTCCAAAGATTCCCCGACAGTGAGCAGTAGCTTGTTCTGAAGAGAAGGTCCAGCCTGGCTCAGAATTGAGGCTAGCAGCTTCAGAATCTGCTGACTCTGATGAAGCTGTGCCGGTTCTTTGGGCAGCATCCATCTCTTGAGGTACTCTAAGATTTCTGTGACAACAGCAGCATCTTCCTGGTCAGTTTCAATTATGATTGGGCACTTCAAGTCTGTGATGGAAGAGCTTGAACTCTTGTCGTCCACTTCTTTTTCATTGAAGCCAGAAGAAAGAGGGTGGCAGAAGATCAGAATGTGAGCGAGCATCTGACTGGCAGCTGAAGCCACAAATAAACTTGTGTCTGTCTGGAGCTGAAGGAGGGGCTTGATGAAATCTAAGGAAAGAAGCAAATATTAAGGGAAATTATGACATTACCAGAAGTTTAGGATGCCAACAAAATCTGTAGTTCCAACTATTGCCTGCTGCCACATGACACTGTCATTAACATTAACTGTATATAAGAACTGTGACCCCTCAGATTCCAAATAGAAAGTAGCCGCTGACTCTAAGAAGCCAAAATCCCATAAACTTCTTTTGAGAAATAAAAAGCCTTTACATTTTTTCTCTAAGTATAAGGGGTATTTTTTGCATAGTTTGCACAGGTGCGACTTGTATGATTTTTTTTAACAAATAGGCTCATGTACTTGTTATGTTCCTGTTTACCACTAGAGGGCACTGTAGGTGTGTATAAGTTGTTGCTGTTGACAGCAACAACTCCGTCTATGCCAGCCTTTGGTGGAATTGTTCTAAAAAGTGACACAGAGTATGAAGAGTTCAATGGATTAAATGATTTGAAGTGTTTTTAAGAGTTTATTTGACTTGTTAGCATGTTCTTTATACTATGGTTATCTGAATGATTGTTCTTTTGTTGTGCTAATATACTAGAGACTTATTCAATTCCTCCTGTTTCACAAAGCTAAACACGGTTTCGGTAGAGAAGCGTGCAAATATTCAGTCTGTTATTGTTATTCTTATCTATTCTGTATTCATGATTTTCCTTTCAAGATAAAATGTCCATTCTTGGTCTCATATTTTGTTAAATACATTTCTCCCAAACATGCAACTTATGCTCTGGAGTGACTTATAGTCCAAAAAATATGATACTTAGTTGTTATATTTGTCAGAATAACCATTCTTGTTCTGTAACTTTATTAACATGTTCTTGCTAATCTTAATTTTTACATGTCATTTTTTCTGTAGTGTTAGTTATTCAAGTTAAAAAACGGCCAATCAGATGCCTCAAAATTCTGTGGTGCTTGATGGGCCCATTGAGTGAATAAGAGAACTGGACTAAACAAGTGTGACATCATCTACTGAAAACAAATTACTTCCAGCTCCAAAAAAATATAGTAAATTCAGTTGCCATTTTTCTGTAATAATGACGCTGCCACTTAAGGACAGACAACGGTAGTAAGCAGTGATTGGTCTAAATGGGACTGAGTCAACGCTTTTATGGCAATTACTGTTGCCAATCAGGAGAAAGCTTGTTCAAAGTGCACACCCCTTCCATTGAAAGCGGGCTCAGGAGATTCTGTTAATCAAATGTTTTGAACATTTGAGGAGGGGGAGAGCGGGCACCACATGCTTTTTTGAGGCATCTAAATGGTTACTTTATGACTTGAATAACTTGCAAAAAAGAAAAAATATTATGAAAAAAATTATGATTAGCAAAAATATGTTAAATAAAGGTATAAGAGCCAGAATGGTTATTCTGACAAATAGAATGACCGAGTAATAGCTGTTTATTTCCCAATACAAGTCTATGAGATTTTGGATTCTTGGAGCAAGCAGGTACTTCCGATTTGGAATGCCAGGGGGAGGAGTTACTCGGTCCAGTTCTCTTATACAGTCAATGGCTGGCCCCCACAGCGAACGTTCAAAACGTTTGAGTCATAGATTCTCCCGAGCCCACTTTCTAGTGGTAGGGGTGTGGATTTCCAGTAAGCTCACTCCTGATTGCTGAGAGCGGTAACCATAAACAAGTTGACTCGATTGACTCAGACCAATCACTGCTTACTGACGTTGTCTGGCTCCAACATGAACTGACTTAATTTGGTTGGAGTTGGAAGTAAAACAATTTCTATGGATGACATCGCACTTACTTAGTCCAGTTCTCGTGTCCACTCATTAAAGGTCATTAAATGTTTTGAAGAGTTCAGCTAATTTCTTTTATGATGAGTTACCTGCTCGAACAAAGAAACTGAAAGCCTGCCTGTGCTGCAGCATTTTGGTGAAGCCATGGATCCAGCCAATGCGGACACAAGGATCCTCCCAGAGTCCTTCTTCTCGCCAGTGCTGAGGGTCAAATGCGAGGGCCAGAACAGAGCTACCCTGTGGGGGCAGGAGCATCATCATCTGTGTTGTGGATGGCATTAGATTTATGACGTTGATGAAAACCAGTAGGAGACATGAGGCCTACCTGGAGAGCTCTGAAGCCATCCTCAGCAGCAGCCACTAAACCAGTGAGTTTGAGAACAAAGGAGATGATGGACGACTCTGCAGCTCTGCTGGAAACTACAGTTGATATGAAGCCCAGCAGACATGGACTGACCTCTAGCAGAGACACGCCTTCAACATGTGAAGAGACAGTCAAACAGTGTGATAATAAAAGACCAACTCCAATGAAAATTGTGTTTTTTGGTGTGTTTAACATCTTCTTGTAGCAATTTTCCTCCTTATAGAGGGCATGAATAGAATAATTCAAGATTAAAACTATGTTTCTGAGTATTTCTTAGTTAAACTGGGGGGAATCAGGAGCAGACAAAAAAGGGCCAATTGAAAGCGTTCTTTTTTGTGATGCAGCAATTGAAATGGGTGGGCCAAAGTCTCACAGTTCCGCTCTATTCTGGTACATCCACTTGCAGGCAAATAGATCCATTAACGTCTTCATTTCCCTCATCCGAGCTGGCATCGGGCTCTAAACTGTGCGGCTGGATAACTCCGATATTGCACTTGTAGCGGGAGAGTGATGATAGGAAATCAGCGGAGGCTTACTTCCGCCAACTCAGACGCAAACTGCTGATGAACTACTGTCGCTCTGCACAAACTTTGTTCTAGAAAACAATGCAGGTTTTTTTTTTTTTTTCGTTTTTGGGCTAAAAAACAGCACAATCGTAATTAAAATACCACTGGGAACGATTTTACAACAGATTAAGATATGATTGGACTGGGACTTTAACTTCTTCTCCTCATAAATTATTATTAAATTATTAGATTTTTTAAAAATCCAAATATTTCCTGGGGTTTATGCGCCAACATTACGACACGGCTCTGAATTTAAGCTAACATTTTCCCGGTCAAATTCGCAGAAACAAATAAAATTGCGCCAGCATAGGAAGAACTCGTATCTGAGGAATAGCTCCTCAGAACTAACCTGATTTGGTGACTGTTGTGAACCAGTCCAGCAGTTTTTCCAGGCTTGTATCATCGGGCAAAGAGCTCCCCGAGGCCGCCAGCACTTCACAGACCCGCGGCAGGAGAGACGCACACTCTCTATCCATGGTACTGAGCTGGGACAGTGAAAAGCCAACATGAGCGTGGAGAACACGATAAGCCTAAAAATTTTATCAAGTGAAAATGTAGCTTAAACCAATAAATATTTAGGAACGAATAGAAATAAGCTGATATATATGTATAGCATGGATATTTTGTATTCTGTATTTGAGACATGTTGCAAGTAACTCTAAAAAATATACATATATATGTACGTTTTTAACGATTTACCGGTGGATCACTCCCGTTTGTTGCTAGCAAAAGTAGCTTCCACTACCGTTCGATCTCATTTCATCTGGACTCACTAAATCAGGCTAATCATCCATTGGTGGCGCTCTTCCACGTGTTTGTACACTTTAGCGATTTTACGACAGTCTGCAAACGCGCCTCTGACCTGCTTCCGGCGTCACGTTTCCGCCTCTTCGTCCATTTTCGCACATGGTGCCTCACCGGTCGTCCGTTGTTAGCTTCTCATTTTCCGGGATTTTGCGCCTCTGTAAAGGTAATTCAGAACCGCAGTCCCATTAAATGCGAAATACGATTGATATGGTGGACGACCCAGAGTATGAGGAGGAGGAGCCTTCCTTCAGCGACCCGGAGGACTTCGTAGATGACATCGAGGATGAGGGTAAGCGCCAGCAGGAAAAGCGCCGACTATCTGGCCTGCTGCTAACTGCTAGCTAAAAAGCTAGACAGACCGTTTCTTTTGACATATTTAGATATGGTGTCAGTTTGACACTCTCTTAAGGCGAAAATATGTATTAGTGTCGACCGAGTTACTCGGAAGGCTTAGCTAGCAGAAATCACGGAAAGAATTGGGTTTTCTTGTCATCTAAAAACGCCCTTTACCAGGTTTACCAGACGCTAAACCGCCGGTTAAGACAAATTAAGGGGTGGTGGTAGATGGGGGTACATTTTGTTGTCTTGTCAAGTAGTCTTGACAATGTATACATTGATTAAATACATCAGGACTCTCGTTGTCATGGCATAATAAACAGTTTGAATTAAGTAATAAATTCACAATATGCTTTGTAGTTGGCATTTAAGTTTTTTTTCTTCCCTTTTTTTTTTTTTTTTTGGCTTTCATATAATCCAGAATATTTAAAACTGTCATTGGGATTAAGTTAAATCGAACACGTCATAACTTGGGTGATTATTGTATTTGCAGAAGTAATTTAGAGATTATCTAAAGATCCTACTTTTTTTAAGGCAGAAGTAAAACGGTTAGATCGGATATCTGCAACCTTCAGTGCTTAAAAAAAGAAGCCATTTGGTCCCGTTTCTTTCAAACAAAAACTCTGTGACTTTATACATACATATATAAATAATATTTTCTATCAAGCCATTCGTTTAGAAAATGTAGTTTTTAAAGTAAATTAATATTATTTATTTATGATTTTATTTATTGAGTGATAACCATGTTACCGGCATATTACTTTCATATAAAAGCAGCACACACAAATTCTTTTCAAAATAAAATGCATCTTATGTCAAATAAGATCCTGCTGCAGAAGATTTGTAAATTATACTTAAGAACTTTGTCTTTGAACAGCAGCTAGACAAAAAGTTAATTTGAGTTTAAACTTATTTTAATAATAAACCACTCTGACACCAGATCAAACTTTTTACTATTAGTTATCTGACATGTGTACATTCTGGAGGAACAGTAAAGCTCTCAATGCTTCTTGATTTAGTGTAATGTCAGCAGTTTCTTTTGTAAGTGACTGTGTTTACGCGGTATTGTGCCCTACAAAGTCTGCATTCAGAATTGACGCAGGCCACGAAATCCTGAACCGGTGGAAGATGGTTGCTTCACGGAGTGTAATCAGCAATATATCTGCATCAGGTCATTCGTTTAGACAGTGTAGTTTTTAAAAATCTCATATAATAGCAGCACATACAGATTTGCTTTGTTGTGTTACAGTGACAATGAGCTGCACCACCAATCAAATAGTCAGATTTTTGTGAAAAAGCGATCTAAATAAAAAAAAATAACAAGAATAAAGTACTGAACATTGAACATGTATGCCTTTGTAAGTAACCATGGTATAAGTGGGATAATGCCTGACGAAGTGAGCACTTTCGGAAATTGAAGCCTGAACTGCCCGGACGCAAAGCGGAAGCCATTGTTTCAGATGTGTAATTAATCAGCTCTGGGCGCTTCACATTCCAGAGCTCCTTGAAGACATCTTGCGAGAGAAGCCGCAGGAAACTGATGGCATAGACTCTGTGGTGGTGGTAGACAATGTTCCTCAGGTGGGGCCAGAGCGGTTGGAGAAACTCAAGAACGTCATACACAAGATCTTCTCCAAGTTTGGCAAGATCACAACTGAATTTTATCCTGAGGCTGATGGCATGACCAAAGGGTAAAGCCCAGCATTCTCTTATGTAGCTAGTTAGACACTTGGAGTTGACATGCTTTATGGAATATCTTTTTGTTCTTGTAGATACATCTTCCTGGAGTATTCCTCTCCCAACCAGGCCTTGGAGGCTGTGAAAAATGCAGATGGATACAAACTTGACAAACAGCATACATTTAGGGTCAACCTTTTCACTGACTTTGACAAGTATGTTTGCAGTATCACAGAGTTTGAGTTCATGTAAATCATGTGATGTATTCAGGTGAGTAATTCATCCTTTTTCTTCAGGTACATGAACATCAGTGATGAGTGGGAGCCTCCAGCAAAGCAGCCTTTCAAAGACTTTGTGAGTGTGGCTTTTATTGTATGAGATCAGTTTTATTTCCCTAAAAATTGCAATGTGATGACAGGATAATTAATTGTTCATTTGATCAAAGGGTAATATGCGTCACTGGATAGAGGATCCTGACTGTCGTGACCAGTACAGTGTGATCTATGAAGCTGGGGAGAGGACTGCCATTTTTTCAAACGATGCCAAAGAGCCGATTCTAGCTGAAGAGAGGGCGGCAAGTTCCTTTTTATAGTACCTTTGTGTTGGAAGTAGCCAAATAAGTGTTGTTCAATAACCACGTTTATTAAGAAGAGTATGAGAAATTTTATATTTCTTTTTTTTTTTTCTGTGTTGGGATGCAGCGCTGGACAGAGACCTATGTTCGATGGTCTCCTAAAGGCACCTACTTGGCCACCTTTCACCAGAGAGGCATTGCATTGTGGGGCGGTGAGAAGTTCAAGCAGATTCAGAGATTCAGCCACCAGGGTGTGTCCCTCATCGACTTCTCACCATGTGAGAGGTAATCCAAGGTTTTTGTTTTTTTTTCCCTCTTAAAATTTAGTTTCACTTAGGCTATGGTCACAAGTACAACTGCCACCACATGATGGGGAGGTATTGTCAGAATCTGGAATCTTCAATTTCATGCAGCTGCCTGATTTTTAAATTTTATTTTAATTGTTGGTGTGGTCGTAAATGTAGAGCAGGGCAACAGGCCTCAAGGTCTGCATTCCTGCAAGTTGTCCATACTATGTTCTGGCATGTTCTATATTGGATGGACACACCTGAACCAGGTTATCAGTCATGAGGAGGGTTTAGATATCTGGAAATCATGCAGACTCATCGGCCCTCGAGGCCTGGGAGTTGCCCATCCTCGATGGAGGACTGGAGGTAAAAAAAACTGAATATATTTAATATAAAATTATGAAATTTATGTCGTTAATTATTTAAAACTGGCAAAAAATGGTCCGGGTGAATATTCAAATCTGATTGGCTGCTGGGTGTTGGCACGCATCTAAAAAAGAAGTTCCGGTCACATGACCCAAATGTTCTAAATCATTGCACAGGCTTCTTTAAAACAAACTTTGTGGTTCATCTCCTGGACAAAAACAAACCGTAAAGGTAAACGTTATCCTTTGCCAGCGACGCTTTTTTGTGTTACCATGACAACGGACCGCAAATAAAATACTCCCCTTTTTCTAAGAAGTCTAAATTTAAAAAAAATATAACAAAAATGAAGTACTAAAAATCGATTGAATATTTATTTCTTTTGTAAGTGCCATGGTATAAGCTGGATAACACGTCAAAGGATGTATTTCCAGAAATTGACGCCAGCCGTAGAAGCCTGAACTGTCCAACACAAAGCTGAATACAGTTGCTTTTGACGTGTGATAAATCTGAGTTAATAAATAATAACGCGTTCATTTTTTAAAAAAATCATTGTGTGTGTTATTGCGTTAATGTTGACAGCCCTAACTAATATCCAGTTTTATTTATTTAATGTAATTTTTAAATAATTAATTACACGTTTATTTCATAATTTCATATTACGGTAAATATATTTATTTCAGTCAGTCTCCTCCCTCCCACACGGACAATAAAATAACTAAATATGTCATGAAATATACAAATGTGCTTCATTGTTTCACAGTTTTAGCGCCACACATTATTGAAACATTTTTTTATTGATTTCCAACTTTATTTTTATAATGCCAGTTTTTAATATTTAATTATATATATTTTTAATGATTTAATGGCGTAAATATTTATTTCATATTGTCTTTATTGGCCGGTGGTATTTGATTTGGATGGCTGCTGTCTGCACATATATTTACACATCGTTCAGTCAGAGCTGCTGTCAGCTGATTTTGTGCTGGTGCCGTCCCTGCCTGTCGCTGAACTGCCACCACGCGACCTCGAAATGTGTCCTGGCGGCCACTGACCGATGTCAACTTGCAGAGAAAAATCGTGCAGTCCCAGAAGAAATTCGCGTTTTTCGTAAAACCTCCGCAGCCACGACGCGGCATGTAAAAATGCGACTAACAGCTCCTTAAATGCCGCCACGCGGTCACCTGCCGAATTTGCTGAAAATCTTGTATTTAGGTCGTGGTGCGGTGCCATTTTGGGATATGTGGCTGTAGTCTTACAGTGAAGCATCATGGCAGTAGGCTGCATTTCATCCACATAAACCACATTCTGAGGTTTATCAGGGGTCAGAGGTCATCTGTGTGTTGGGGCTAATTTTAAAATGAAACATCCGAGTTGTCTGAAGCTTCATGTACACTTTCAATCTGCAGGTATGTTGTGACCTTCAGTCCCTTGATGGACACTAAGGAGGACCCTCAAGCCATCATTATCTGGGACATCCTGACGGGGCAGAAGAAGAGAGGCTTCCACTGCGAGAGTTCAGCACACTGGCCCATATTCAAGTCAGTGCTTGACCCTTTGATTGTGTCGGATTTGAGGAGACTCCTATCATGTTTAAGTGACACTTAACTGCTTTGTTGTAATCAGGTGGAGCCATGACGGGAAGTTTTTTGCTAGAATGACTCAAGACACTTTGAGCATCTATGAAACTCCAGTAAGCAAAGCTCAGAAAATCTCAAAAATTAATGTAAATAGTTGTAAATGTCGCCTAAAACACAGTTTGTCTTGTTTCTTAGTCAATGGGTTTGCTGGACAAGAAGAGTCTGAAGATTAATGGGATCAAGTGAGTTTTTTGGAGGTGTTGGTGACCGGGTTTGTGTTTGAATCTAAATAACCATGTGTGTTTCCGTCTTTCAGGGACTTCTCATGGTCTCCTGGTGACAACATCATAGCTTTCTGGGTACCTGAGGATAAGGACATCCCGGCAAGAGTGACTCTGATGCAGATGCCTTCCCGTCAGGAGATCCGGGTCCGTAACCTCTTCAACGTTGTTGACTGCAAACTGCATTGGCAGAGAAACGGGGATTATCTGTGTGTGAAGGTGGACAGGACGCCCAAAGGAACACAGGTACCTGATAAACAATGAACTTTTACCTGTCATAGCGCGGAAAGGAAAAGTCTCATATTGTTGTTGGGTTTCAGGGTGTTGTGACCAACTTTGAAATCTTCAGAATGAGAGAGAAGCAGGTTCCTGTTGATGTGGTGGAGATGAAGGGTGAGAGTTAATTTTTTTTTATATTCATGCCAGCTGTTAGGAATTCTTCCACCATAAAGTAGTCCCATGTGATCCTTTGATGGTTTTTCTTCAGAAAGCATCATAGCCTTTGCCTGGGAGCCAAACGGCAGTAAGTTTGCTGTTCTGCACGGAGAGTCTCCAAGGATTAATGCCTCTTTCTATCATGTCAAAAACAACGGCAAAATTGAGCTTATAAGTGAGTGCATCTTAATTTTAAGTTAAATAGATTTTTAGCACTTATGAACTTTCATCCAATGCAAATCCCTGACTTTTATTTTGTATTTTGTTTTTGTAGAGATGTTTGACAAGCAGCAGGCCAACAGCATCTTTTGGAGTCCTCAGGGTCAGTTTATGGTGCTGGCTGGTCTCAGGAGGTCAGTTTTGGTTTTGTTAAAAAAAATAAATAAACAAAAAGGCATGACCAGCTAATGATGACCTTTACCATTTTTTCTGACACCTCGTATGAGAGCTAAGCTCCTGATTCGAATGCTGTTCTGAGGCTAGTTGTTTGTCTGAATAAACCCAGGTCAAGCTTTAGTTTGTCCTAATCATTTTTTGGTTGTTTCTTTGTGTGTGTAGTATGAATGGAGCCCTTGCCTTTGTGGACACATCTGACTGTACCATGATGAACATAGCAGAACACTACATGGCTTCAGATGTGGAGTGGGACCCAACCGGTCGATACGTCGTCACATCCGTCTCCTGGTGGAGCCACAAGGTGCGTTTGAATTTAACACCATTCCACGTGTATGAACCAGGAAGCGAACACTCTCACACTCGCATCATTTTCTGCTTGTCTAGGTGGACAATGCATACTGGGTGTGGACATTCCAGGGTCGACTTCTTCAGAAAAACAACAAGGACCGCTTCTGTCAGCTGCTGTGGAGACCCCGACCTCCCACTCTGCTCAGTGCAGATCAGATCAAGGTAACATTATGTCTGTAGCAGCTGCAGGATAATGGGTAACTTTCTAATGACACGTTTCCCTTCTTCTGCAGGTGATCAAGAAGGATCTGAAGAAATACTCAAAGACCTTTGAGCAGAAAGATCGTCTGAGTCAGTCCAAGGCTTCAAAGGTTTGACACCTTAACCGTTTTCTCTCTGTGCGGTCATATGTCTTTTAAACTTCTTATGTACGCATGCAGCTTCATGATGTTTGTCTGTGTAGGAACTGGTGGACAAGCGCAGAGCCATGTTGGAAGAGTACCGTCGCTACCGGGAGGAAGCCCTGAAGAACTATCAGGAACAGAAGAGCGTTCGCCTGGAGCTCAGAGGAGGTCTGGTTTTTCACTATATTTTTTGAGCTGGTTTGCATTTGTGTCTTCATGGATAACATTTGTTTTTTTCTGTTTGGTGCAGGAGTGGACACAGATGAGCTGGACAGCAATGTGGACGACTGGGAGGAGGAGACCATTGAGTTTTTTTGCGACGAAAAAATCATTGCCCTCGAAGATCTGTAGTCCCATACGCAGGTGACTAGTGATGTTTTAGTTTATGTACACGTGGACAGAAATGTTGGCGCACAACATTCACCAAAATAACTTGAAACTTGAAAGCATTTAGCTCTGGGCGTCGATCATTTTAATAAAGTGTGAAAAAATGAAATGTTTCTACTAATTTTGCTAAAGAAACAACAGATCTAATTGCATTTTTTACACAGTAGCAGGTAAATGATAAAATAAAGATAATCCACAGAATTTAAACTTCTTAATAGCAATCATCCTTTTATTTTAGTACAAGTATGATCTGAAAGATAGAAAGATTTTTCTCTTTTCAAAAACAAATGCCCTGTTAAGATACGGACATACCAGGCATTTGACATGCAATCTTAGAAACACATTTAGCCCTTAGTGTTCACACTGGACAAGCAGGGCGGGGTTTCTCCTTTTCCTTTTCTTTTTCTACTGTTTATCAACACGTTGCCACGTACAATTGGAAGAGGCTTTGTGCAAAATGTCAAACCAGTCCAAACCTCTAGAATCTCACTCCAGGCTTTTTCTTTCACAGCTTTATTCCCATATATTAAAGTGTTCTGTACGGTCTGACCAGAAATTAAAAAGCAACAGATGTTACAGTGTAGTAGTGAAAACCAGCATATTATGTGAGCCTTCATGTTTGGACCACAGCTGGAGGACAGGACTCTGAACAAACGTTTCAGGGTCAAAATTTTCCTCTCTGTAATGAGATGCATTTGAGATTCTTGAAACTCGGTGTTAGGGTGAATCTCATGGTCTTCAAATGTGGAATGTTGCCATTTGCTAGTTCTGTTATGAATGTAGGTTTAAACCTGAGCACACAGACTGAGTCACCATCAATGAAGAGAGATGTCAAAAAGGAGAAAAGGCACGCTTTATATTTAGATTTTTAAAATGACTGTTGAACATTTCTAAATCTGTCTCTTTTTTCAGTCATTACTTTTGTCAATCAAGTTACTTCAGTGATCATTGTGGGTTTTTCTCTCATTCCAAAGAGTTGTAATTTTGTCTGTATCTGTAACCAAATGGGGATTTGGCACATTGCAGTTGTTCATATGTGCATCATAGCCTGAAGTTCTCACAGTGAACTGTTGGTTCTTGCAGTTCATCTGTTTTCGTGTGGAAGGAGGAGCGAGGACCTGCGTCATCGATTGGAGAGGGACAGTGACCACGCCGTGAATCTTGGGCTCATTTTTATCTTTAATATTCAGTGTCATCATCAACTCAGCACACCTTACAGATCAGCAGCCTCATTGAGAGACGAGGCAGGACATTGAAAACCCTTTTTTTTTTTTTTCTTTGTATTCTTACATCTTCCACTCCAGCTCTCTTCAGAATAGAGGAGCGTCACATTTAGTATAAAGTTTTCTATTCATTGGTTGGACTTTCTGATTCTAACCCCTATCTTGGACATTTATTCCTCCTATATTTTTTTTTCTTCTTCTTGCTCTCAACCAGCATCACTATGCTGGTGTGTTACAAGGCAGCACAAAGTGTCCTAACGGTGCAGAGTGGCGGGATGGAGTCCAAACAAGAAGCCTTTTCAAGATGTGTGCTGTCATGCCATTATAGTGGCCTGTATCCTCCTCCTTTCAGACTAAGCTTTCACACAGAGGAGTGCGCAGTGATGGGGATAACTTTAAATAAACCTTCAAACCCAACTTTAAATTTGACTGTTTTCTTTATTAAAAATGTTATTCTGCTATTGGTTTAATGCTTGTAACAATCAACAGCTAGGTCACTATCTCAAATGTTTAAGGAGAGATAAAAACATCATTATTTATAATCTGAAAGAACCTGATTTTGACGTTATTGATTTATTTCAAGCTTAAAATAAATACTGGAATGAAAAAAAAGTACAAAACACAGATGTATCAAACCATTCACATATCAAGTAAGACATTGGGGCAGCACAGTGGAGCAGTGGTTAGCGCCCTTGCGTCACAGCAAGAAGTCCCCCAGTTCAAGTCCCATCTGGGGGATCTGAAGAGTTTGCATGTTCTCCCCGTGGACCCCGGCTTCCTCCCATCGTTCAATGAACATGCTTCGTAGATTAATTGGTCACTCTTAATCATCCCTAGGTGTGGATGCAAGTGTGAATGTGTGTGTGATTGTGGCCCCTGTGACAGACTGGCGACCTGTCTAGAAATGTCCCCTGCCGTTGCCCAGGAGTGGCTGGGTTAGCCTCCAGCAGCCCCGTGACCCCAGAAGGGACAAAACGGTATAGAAAATGGATGGAGTAACACATTGATTAGAATATAAAGGAAAATTGCCAAAAATGTTAGAAAATTATGCTTTCTTATCTTCTTGAAGAATGTTAGTGTCCGCTTTGAGACTGAAAGGTGAGTTCAAATCCAGGCCAAGTCGCTTACTATTTTTTTTCTTTTTGATTTAAAGCCTTTGAGACATGTTTTAAAGAAACTACTCCGCCATCTTTACAATCAGAGCAAAATAAAACGAACATCTTGATCAACTTTATTTGCAAAAACTCAACAAGCGTGTGCTCACAAGCACCCTCTTTGGTGAGACAGAGCTATTGTCTCCTTGTGTCTTCTCAGTGTGGCTTTTCGTCAGATCTGAATAATAGACAAACATGAAGCAATATATATTGAATTGAAAAGTGAGGACGTGTAATAAAAATGTTTACAAACATTTTAAGAAAGCTTTCAATTACTAGCATACTCTGGGTTAACTACAGGCACATGCTTAACCCAGTTTGCAGGGGATTGCATAATCTGCCTGAGGAAGAGATCTGGTTTTGCCTGCACTGTAATTGAACAGGAATACTTAAAATACAGCGATTTGGACTCAAAAAATGATAAGAATCATACATATATATTGTATTTTTTAATCACAGATTAGATGATTCATTTATTATTAGCACAGATTTTATGATGATTTTATGGTCCTCGCCTCTGGAACGGCCTGCTGGAGAGCCTCAGGGCCGCAGAGACCATAGAGGTTTTTAAGAAGAGGCTCAAGACCCACCTTTTTAATCTGGCTTTTTTATGATTTTTAGAATTATTTCATTTGATCTTTTCCTCTTTTTTTTTTAAATGTAATTATTAACTTTTATTTGAATAATTTTATAGTTAATTTATGTACACAATTATTGTTTTAACATACTAACCATGTTTATTTATTTATTTATTTTATTTTATTTTATATATATATATATTTTTTTATTATTAGCATTTTTTGCTTTTTATTCATTTATTCTTTAACTCCAGTGTTTCCTCACGGGAATCCGCTGTTCTGGGCCCCTCCTGCCTATGGGTGAGCTGGTGCTGCGGTGCTCATTCTCATTGGGGCAGCTGGGGTACCTCCATGTAGAGGGGGCTCTGGTCTGCCCTGTGTTGGGTGGGCACTGCGGTAATGACCCCTGTGGTTGGGCTGGGCCTTGGAATAAACGGATCCCCATAATATCGTTTCTCCACAGCAGTACTGAGCCAGACATTTTCATTTGAGCTGCAGTTTTTAGTCTTTGTTCAGTTTTCCTGTGGGGGGTGTCATGTATTGTGGGGGCTGGGTGGATGGAGGGAGGAGCTGGGGAGGGAAGGGTGGTTTTGATTGTAGTTGTATTTTTTTTTGTTATTATTTTATCTTATTATTATATATATATATATATTTTTTTTTATTTATTAAAAACATTTTTTTAATGTAAAGCACCTTGGGTTTTTGCAAGAAGGAAAGGCGCTGTACAAATAAATAAAGTTTGAAGTTTGAAGTTTGATGACAAGTAAGGCAGAGACTCCTCTGTTTGAAACCCCTTAGTCCCTTCGAAAGGTCACAGGGGTCACCGGCTCAACCATTATAGAGAGAAAACTAGTTTCATCCTGGACAAAACCCCAGTTCAACTGATGGTCACAAACACTCACCCTCAGATTATTTTGAGTCATCAATTAACCTTTAAAAAAAAGCAACGTATTAAAACTGGTACCACTGTTACAGATTTATTGAGTTTTAAATGAGCCTTTTAAAAATGACCTTTAAAAAAATCTTTAAATGACAATATTGCTAAAATAATCATGACAGAATATTCACTGAGGGAAATCAATAATCAGTCTAATTTGTTTCTTGACAGCAAAATCTGCACTTGATCTGATCAGAGCCAGAATACAACTACTATGCAAAAAAAAAAGAAACGCACCTTGTGTAGAAGTGGGATTATATTCCCTTCTTCCCACTCATTTTCAAGGAATAAATACAACTCTACTTGACTTTAGTTAATAATCCATATATTCAATTAATCTAATGTGATTTAAGTGTGTATTGTGTGCATCATTTGAATCATTTATGTAATTTTTTTCTTTTTTTAATCAATGCATTTCTTCATGTAACGAGATTGATGTATTTGTCTGATTTTGTTGTATTGCCTACAGTAAAATCAATCAAATACTACTACTACTACTATCACTACTACTACTACTATACTGCCGCTAAAAATCAACAAGGTAATTCAGTTTTAACTTCAATTTCATCAGTTGTTTCAAATTAACCTGCTAATTATGAGAAGCTCTGATTGATCAGAAACAAATCCTCTCAAGTATCCATCAGACCTTAAATTGAGGAATAAAGCACTTCCCAAGGATTAGAATACAGTCTTGGAGGTTTTTTAAAGAATGCGTCGTTACTTTAGTATGATGATGCTAGGGTTTTTACAATGCTTATCTTTAAACTCTCTAAAAAAATGTCTTTTTTTTTTTAGAAATTTGAGAATAACTTTTTTGTAGTCCCTGTTATAAGTGTTTACTTTTTAGGGTTGAGGCCTATGACATTCTAAAGGAAACTGTTTGCTGTTATCAAATCACTCATCCATTAAGCCTGGCAAAAATACCTACCGTCTTTCTTTCGATAGTTTTATTTTTATTTTATGACTGAATGTTTTAAAAGCTGTTGCATTTTGCAACACATTTTTTAAGTCAGTTTAATGCCCACAAATGAAAAAAAAAAAGATATTGTAATGTCATTAGAATGTCAAATAATATGATAAATAATTCTGAATCTCAAAAAATTGCAGATTTGTTTGTAATTTATTTTTTAATGTAATTTTTTAAAAATATACTTAAAATTTATGTTAATGGTTGGGGTCTCTTGGCTTTTGTATGGGTCTCGCTGTCTGATAATTACTTCAAAATAAAAAAAAATGCAAATCAGGGAGATTTATAACTATTTATTTTTTAGGTGGGTATAAGTTGTGTTAATTAAAACAAACATATGAAAGTAAAACAAAATAAGTTTTTCTTTGCATGTTTTGTTAAACTCTCCTCTAACATTTGAAGATGGGGTTTTGTCACGTGGCAGCATCCTCTGTCACCGCGGGCGATGCTGCTCTATCACCCTTCGCTCCTCCTACTATTTGACTCCGTAGCGCCCTCTAGAGGCACCACAGAGACATTACGCCGTCATAACTTTTGATAGCCCGCCGTCGTGTCTCACAGAAGGGGCTTCAAGCCGGTGAGACCGGACTGCCGCAGCATTACGGCTCCCTCCTGGTCCCACCATCACCGAGTGAAGCCGCCATGGATCTTCTCTGCAAGGTAATATAAATAATAATGCATTTTAAAACGTCAAATCTTCTCTCATCGTCGCTGTGATTCATCTATTGTTCAGAGGAGGCGGCCGGTGTGCTGCGGTGTCAGGAAAAACCGTGAGTGTCCGGAGCGACCCGCCAACGCGAACGGAGGCGAGCCGCGGCCACACCAAATAGTAGTAAAAAAAAAAAAAGGTTAACCCACTCAAATAAAAAACATAGATATTAGTTTAAAAATGAGTTTCTTTTAATTCAAAATGAGTTGGAAGTGCTGTCCGTCCCTGTGCACGTGCGCGTGTGAGCGAGCGCACAGCGCGTGGCAAAGAAGAAGAGTTGGCAGATTGGAAATGGTTCCGTCTACGCGCACAGATGAACCCTGCACACAGTCCACCCCGAGCTGCGCTTGTTTTCTTTGCAGTCATGTTGGGTTTTTCTGAACCTCATATCGCCGCTGAAGCTTCTCTTATGTTTGGCGAGAGGCGTCCTCCTCCCCCAGCAGCCCCGCTTGTTCACAGCTCCGTGTGAGCGGTGGGGTTCCCACGGCCCCTCAGTATCTCACCACTTCACAAACGCAGCCGTGCGTGCTGTAATGAGGCGGCGGTTATTATGTTGATACTGAAAAAGCTACTACAGGAATGTACGGATCTCCAGACATGACTAAACAAGTAAAGAATTAATAAAACTGTGCGCACAAAAAAAAAAAACCTGTAGCCGCAAATTAGTATGTTGTGCGCACAAATTAGTATTTCATTTATCATTTTGAATTACTGTTTTATGCGCACAAATTAGTAAATATCCTCAATTTCTTCTACTAATTTGTGGATACAAAATTTGATATTTCTTTTGTGACACAATGCTCATTTATGTTTACAAAATCATAATTTGTGGCCACAAAATGCTAAGTCATGTGCACATAACACTAATTTATGAGTACAAAATGCTACTTTGTGAGAACAAAATTCTCATTTATGCGCACAAAATGATGATTCGTCTGCACTAACTGATGATTTGTTTGCACAACATGCAAATGTGTGTGCACAAAATACTAATTCATGTGCACAAAATGCTATTTTTTATCACAAAATATAAAAAAGTTTACAGTAAAAAAGGATGCCCATCATATCAAATTGTAAAATAAAGCAAATTGTAAACTTATCTGAATCAGTTTAGATTTTGAGGGATACCTGCCCCATTATTACACATTTTTTGACATACTTCTAACTGGAATCATGTATTGTTTTATACATCTAAGGTGGCATATAATAGATGACATTGGTGACAAAGATAAGAGCAAATGTGCACAATTGTGTAAAGAAAACCCTCATAAACTATCAATTAAATGTGACTTTGAAACCTGGAAGTAAATATAAAAAGTATCTGAAAAATATCACATAGCTGGAGTTTATGGATCTGTCTCAGTTGTGGGTTAATTATACAAAATAAATGTTTAATACAATATTTTTAGTTTCATTGGTGTACAATGAGCAGATGAGTGATAAAGACTCACTATCTTCATCACTTCTCACCCAAGAGAAACTTGAAATTCCATTAAATGCCTTGGGCCTTTTAGTGAGAGTCTTCAGATTTTCCTGCTTAAATGGTGTTCCATAATACAGTATACTGTAACACCCCACTTTAATGAAATTGAAAAAGTAGTTTAGCACTTGAACTACAATAGTATTGGGCGGATTCTATAAAATACTACGAATTGAGTGCTTAAAATAATGTATTTGCGATCAGCGTGGCTCTGGCTGTTCTGTTAGCAGTGAATTTTCTCCAGATGCTTTTCTGTATGCAGACAAAAAGAAAACAGGGAGGTCTAAGTTACGTTTCCTCTTTCTTTCAGATGCAGCTGCTCAACAGGAAGTTTTTCATGCTATGATGAAGGTCGTCATGGGCTGGAGACGAGCACTTTCTTCCCTTTTTCACTGTTAGTGACTTGATGCAGAGTAACCATGGGAACATGGCGCAGCCTACGAGTGCTGTTCGTCCTCGGCTCTCTGTTCATGCTCCTGTTAATCATTGCGTACTGGGAGGACATTGGGGGCTTTAACCTCTACGCGTTCGTGAAGCACGACTCGCTTCACTCTGATTGGAGCTCCCAGAGGGCTTCCTTAGACGCTCCTCTGTCTGCATCCATCATCGGATCACGGAGCGGCCCTTCTGCCGCGTTTCCTACCACTTCTAGGATTACGCTTTCCCCTGAAGACACAGCTCAGACACGTGTCGAAGAGGAACGAAAGAAACCCGCATGGGAGGATGCGAGGAGGGAAGGGAATCACGCACTGGCTGGAGACAGGGATCAGGATGTGAGGAAGCAGAGGCTCGCAGATGTCTGCTCTGGGAAAAACATGGTGGAATTTCCTGGAAGGACTCGAGTGATTGAGCAGATTCCTTACAGAGAACTGGACCACCTAATAGTGGACGACACACACCAGATAATCTACTGCTATGTTCCCAAGGTGAGGCTCTCTAAACAAGCCCTTTAGAAATAAGTCCAAAATTCTATAAAAGGACAAAAAAAATCTGCCAATGGGGTTAGAATTTTGGACTTATTTCTACAGGGACTGACCAAAACATTTTATTTTAGGAAAAAATGTAGTCATTAAGGCATGTTTTCTTAAACAAACTCTATTTTGCTGTTGAAAAGCTTTCCGGATGAGATTATTTTTCTTGCAAGACAGAAAACAAGACAATTATTCCTAAAACAAGGGTCTTTTGACTTTCTTAAGATTCAGTTTTTGCAGTGTAAATACTACTGTGGTGTCGACAATGAGAAAATAACAAGTAATTATAGGGAAAATAAATCACAGTACGACACTGCTCTTTCTGCACCTCATCACAGAGGACGCATGTCTATTTCTTTTAAAGAGCTGTTCAAAAGCATCGGTGCACGTCTCCATGAAGTCATTCAGAGGTTCTCCCGGTGAGGAGCATAGCTGCCCCGCACTGTGGCAGAAGAAAGCTCTGTCTACAACTAGTGGGAGGGGGTTTCATGGCAGCAGGGGACACCGTGAAAGAACATTCCCTGTTTTTCTTACTTTTGTTTTTTTTTGTGTGTGTTTTTGAAGTACTTTTATATTTATTTTATTGAATATATATATTGAAGCTTTTCAAACATTAATTGAAGGCTTTTATTTTGTAGTTTATTTCCCCTTTACACTGATTCAAAAATATGATCCGAACCATGACTCTAAAACCCGTAGGTTTGGGATCCTTTGCACCTCTAATCCACATATGCTCCCAATGTTTTGTCTCGTCTTACATTTTCCTCCTTTCTTCCTCTCAATTCTGTTCTCCATTCAGGTTGCGTGCACAAACTGGAAAAAAGTTCTGGTGGTTCTGTCTCAGGCTCTCATCTCACCGTCCTCAGGAAAACCTTACACCGACCCGGAGGCAGTTCCTGCTGAACTAGTACACAACTCCTCACTTCACCTCACCTTTGCCAAGTACGACACATACACACGCACACATACACACAGTCTAACACATGTCATAAGCAAATGAGAAAGGTTTCAGAAAAAATGTCTTAAACGGCTGGTAATTGGGGAGAAATCTTCCAACATGACTCACTTTAAAATAGGTTTCAGTGTCTGCAAACAAGAGCAGCCTAAAAAAATGAAACACTGAGGACAAAAATACCACCATAGCTGAGTAAATATAGCAAGAAATAATTCATTTTTTTCCATATTACCCTTTTTATTCACTCACTCATTGATTTCCAGTCTGCTTTGGGTGATGAATAAAATTTTTTACAAGCTGAAGTCTCTGGTACTAATAACTTTTTTTAATTAGAGGGAAAAGTACAGAGAAAAAAAAACATACTTTTCTGTTGGCATCTAAGACAGCAACATTTGAAATAGCTAAGCCAAATAAACTAAGAAATAACTAACTTTTGTTTGATGAGAGCTCTGGGCTTAGTTTCCTGTGAGAAATGTTCTTTGGTTCTTTGGTTCTTTGGGAATTTCATGTTTTACAAAAATAAAAACTTGTTCTGGGAAGCTAAAGTAAATCACAAGTGAAATCCCATGTTCAAAAAAGATTTAATATTACCCCCTAGCCAAAAAAATAAATTAAAAAAATTCCGTGATGAAACAGGAGGGGGCTGCACGGTGGTATAGTGGTTAGCGCTCTGAGACGGCACTGATTCAAATCCCAGTAGGGACCTCTCTGTTTGCATGTTCTCTTGTGCATGTGTGGTTTCTTTTGGGGACTCCAGCTTCCTCTTTCAGTCTAAAAACTCTAAAAACGTGCTTCATAGGTTCATTGCTGTTTCAAAGTTGTCCCTATGACTGAATGTGTGGTTGTTTGGGCCTGCGACAGACTGCCGACCTGTTCAGAGTGCACCCCGTCTTTGCCAAACTGGGATAGGCTCCAGTAGCCCCATGACTCTTAATTATATTTATTTTATTGAGCAAAATGCACGTGTACAGAGACTATATTTAACAGGCAGGAGGGTTAAGTACATGAATATATTCAAGAAATTACACATATCAATAGTTTTGAGACCCTTTATGTTGGTGGAGTATGATACTGACTCTATGGAAATTTTTTCATCTTTAATGAATTGTGGAACATATGGTGTTTTATTAATCAATTAAGCTTCATGATTTTTCTTGATAGATATAAACACAAGTGTCTCTCATCACACACAGTTGATTCTTGACCCAGATTTCACCATTTCTCTGTGAGCTTCTTATTGAGTTTGCATGGGTGAGTGGAAAGGACAGGCGTGGTTCAGTTCTGCAGGACAGACAGACCTCTCTCTCTCCCTCAGGAGCTGAACCTGTGCTTTTTCTTTGCGTTTCCCCCTCTTTTCTTCGCTCTAAAGACCTCCCTGACCCTCCTCCTCCTGCGTTTCATCAGAAACATTCTACTCCATGTCATGTTGGCAGAGGAGAGGACAGACAGTCGCACTAACAATGACTTTCTCCCTCTCGTCAGATTCTGGCATCATTACGGTTCATTGTCCCGCTACCTGATGACGCTGAAGCTCCAGCGCTACACCAAGTTTGTGTTTGTACGTGACCCTTTTGTGCGCCTTATATCTGCCTTCAGGAACAAGTTTGGGAGGTGGGTGTCTGCCGTGCGTAGCTGTAAAGGAAATTAACCAAAACTGTGCTTAAGGCGTTAGGCTTGTGTTTCTCTGTGTTTAGGCCCAATGAGGACTTCTACAGGCAGTTTGGCTCTGTAATGCTTCGTCGTTTTGGCAACGTGTCTGGGAGTTTGCCAGAGACTGCGGCCGAGGCGTTCGCTGCAGGAATCAAACCCACATTTCAGCAGTTTATCGCTTACCTGCTAGACCCAGAAACAGAGAAGGACAGCATCTTTAATGAGCACTGGAGACAGGTATTTCTCCCCCATTCTGACAAAATAAATGTTTCATTTGTAACTGTTTTTTTATGTGCTAGGCTTTGAATAAAAATCCGTCTCCTCCTTTTTGTCCTTCCCTTGTTCCGCCATGCACGTTTGCCATGCCAGGACAGTTCACTGGCTTCATAGGCATTGAGCTGTGCCTGCACAGATTTATGTAATCGGGAGGAAAAGTTTTCAACCACGGCAAAAACCTTTAAAGTTGGATGTAATATCATGGTTTCTCAGGAGGAGTACCTCATCTAAAGTCACTCTCAAAAAGGAAAACAGGACTCACTCCTCACCACAGGGCGGCCGTGACATTCCTGTGTTTTAAAAATGGATGGAAAAGACCATTCTCACTGTTTTATGGCAGCTACAGAGGGTTGGATGAGAAGAAGAATGCAGAGGAGAGAACAGGAGAAAGAATTAAACCACAAACTATAAAAGTTAACAGCCAAACATAAAAGTGAGAAGCAAGATCATGGAATTACCCCATGAAACCCGATACTGATTATAACCCAAAGACAAAAAGCAGCAAAACCAATAAATATGTCAAATGTCCTGCAGACTATTAGACTTTCTTAGACTACTGTAAACTATTAGACAAAAACGTAATTCTTTGCTGCTTCAGAATAGAATGGCAATTGTAAAATATAGTTAAGAAATCCTATTTTTTGTTTTAACTGCTACTTTTTCACCTTTTTTAGAGTCATTTTTTTCCTTGTTTTGCTATACGCATGTTCATTTGTTTTCTACAGGGTTCTGCCAAATTCCAGTCACCTCACTTTTTGTTTTTCTTTCAGTTGGTAAATGTTTGGTATTTTATTCAAGTATCAAATATCTAAAATGTTGTTGTAAATAAGTGAAAAATCACATGCTATGAGGTAAATGGCCTAATTTTCAGTGGGTTTTATCCTGATGTGTATATTAAGACCCATTCCAATGAAAATTGTGTTTTTGGTGTTTTTAACATGCTCTTATAGCATCTTTCTGATTGTGGAGGACATGTAGAAAGAAAACTAAGATTAAAATTGAATTTCTGAGTATTTCTTTATTCAAATTGTTGTGAATCAGGATCAGATGAAGAAATGCAATTTGAAAAAGCCTGTAGCATTGATGTAGGATCTACTTCTGAAAGCCACAAGCTCCCTGCTCCACTCCGTTCCGATGGATCCACTTGCAGACAATAGATCCATGTACGTATTTGTTTTCCACGTCTGAGCTGCCATATGGGTGTACAGCTGGATAGCTCTAATATTGCTCACTATTTCTGTTGCACCGGTAGTGTTGGGTTGGAGTTTGGAAGGGGCTGTAAGCTAGTGGGACAGAAAAAACAGCAAAAACTGTTTGGGTACAAGAGATGAAGCAGTTATCATCTTATGTCAAGTGTTTTGTGTATTTCTGTTGCAGTGTATCTGAAAGAAAGTGAAATAATCATTGGTGAGTCTGTTTTTTTTCTTTCCGTTACAGGTGTATCGTTTGTGCCATCCTTGTCAGGTGAAGTACAATTTCATCGGACATCTGGAAACTCTGGAAGAAGACACAGAACATCTACTGAAGCTTCTGAAGGTGGATCATCTGCTTCGCTTCCCTTCAGGGGCCCGCAACCTCACCTCCACCAGCTGGGAGAGAGACTGGTTTGCACAGATTCCCATCGCAACAAGGAAAGAACTCTACAAACTTTACGAACCGGACTTTGAGTTGTTCGGCTATGCTAAACCCGATGGCCTTCTCTAGCAGCAACTTGACTAAGCCAAAGTGAACACAACCATCTCTTGCCTTTCACAGTCTTAGCTTGCGGTGCTGTTTAACTGTTATTTAACATTTATATACTTTGACAGAAGTGCCTGCCTGAATATTTAATTTATTTTTTAATACAAGTGAACATGCTACACTCCACGGAAAGTCACTTTGAATAATGTTTTCTGAGTAGAATTGTATTTTGGTAAGTCAAGATTGAAGCTTTGGAACTTAGTGCAAACTGGTATAACTGAAGGAAGATCTGTTGCAAAAAATAAAGACCTTGAAAAATCCAAACGTTTTGTGAAAAGCAGACTCTGGATTTTAGACAGACGCAAATGTTTTTGTATTTCACTAAAAAAATACTCCAATTTCTACATCTCCTGAAAGCGGCGGGCCTCATTTTTTAACTTTCATTTTTCCAATTTACAGTCGACACTTTCTATCTCATTTTAGAAATGAGCTAGAAATTGCCAAAAAACAGGTTGTACAACAGTGTTGCCATAGGTTTAATGTGGCTTTTAATTTAATTTAACCAATCACAATAAAGAGAACATGCACACATTCATTCATTCATTCATTTTCCAATCCGCTTTGTTAGTTAGCTAGCTGGGTGCCACATATTATTGATTTTTATTACAGGAGTCTGTTGGCTGGTGGATATTTTAAAGCAGGCTGCATTGGGCCAGACTTTGGACATGCCTGGTAATGACCATGTAAGTGTAAGGAGTATATTTAATGAATATTCTCCAGACTAAATTTGAACATTTTAAGTTTATAATATATAGATAGTACATAAAAAGTAAACTTCAAGGCTACTGCCTCACTTTTAGTATGGAATAAGTATACTATTAAGTATTACTACTAAGCATACACTTAAATTGACTACTTTTTGCTAAGGGTAAGTTATTCTGTAAAATACTTTCAAACTGCACTGCGTGTTTGGAACAGAGGCGCAACAGTTAATTCATCCACCACTTTCTGTTGCACAAAAAGCCTCTTGTTGCGTTCACGCATGTCCTGTTTTCTGTTCCACGTGTTCCAGCCGTTTCTATAGCCCCACCCATTCTAGTCCAAGCTTCCCTTCTGATTGGTCGGCGCTCCTGTTCCTCAGGAGGAGGGGTGAGGAGCCTTGCCCACAGAAGGGGTTTGACAGTTCTCTCCCGACGTCACCGGTTCCGTCCCAACACGGAAATAAGGAAAAGTGTCCAGTGTAGTAGACATGGATTTAAAGCGGTACCACTAAAATATTTGTATTTTCAAAATATTATGAACGTATATCGATGTCGTTACCACTGCGCATGCGTTTAACTATGAGACAGCTATCCACGCGGAAAATGAGGAAAGAGTTCGACCTTTGCTGTTAGTTCGGCCGCTTTAAAACTCCGGACCTTGGAACGAAGTGTTTTGGGGGTCATGGGAACTCTCGGACTCTTGCTAATATCTCTTTTCCTGCTGACCTGGGAGGCTAACCCAATTCAGGTAAACTTCGCCAAAGTGTGTGACTGTTTTTGTTTACATGTTTATGGCGTTTCTACTTTTGGCACACGTGTCTATTTAAAAGTCAGGTGAAGTTGCCAAAATGGGTTTTGTTGGGAAGCGTTAAGTCAGTCCAGCTCGCTTGAACCAACTGAACCGGGCTCTTTCTGTGCCTCATTCCGCTGACACCCCCCCCCAAAAAACTGTCAAAGAGATCTCCCACACGCATGCGCACAAACGCTTCTGTCATTTAGTTATTACACCAATTTAAGTTGAAGTCCAACCAAAACACTGAAGCTTAAAGCAACTTAAATCCAAGTTTTCAGCAATAGATTTATTACTATGACTACTTTTGGATGCACACCTGTCCCTCACCTTTATTAAATGAAAGCAGAAAAGACATAGACAAACATTAGGCCCCACAACACACCCTTAGAGAAGAAGGATATCCTGCTGAGTGAACTGAAGATTTTTTACACGTCTGGATGATTCAACCCGCCACACCCACTGCCATAAACCCACACATGTGCCCACTCTCCTGTCAAGCTGTTGTACAATCTTGGGATACATGCCACGACTGACCTCCTTGTCAGACAGCTGTCCCGAGGGTCTATTTTCATCATCTCTTTCTGTTTTTTTTATTTTTTATTTCTCTGTATTTCTTCAGGCTGCAGGGGCCAGATCAGTCACCCTCCCAGAGTCCCTTCTGTTCATCTCCACCTTGGATGGCAGCCTGCATGCTGTCTCTAAACAGACAGGAGACATCAAATGGACCTTAAGAGAAGGTTCGTTCACTCAGATGTCAGCACTTTTCACTTTTGTTGCTTTTGGTGCCTAAAGTGTTTCTCATGAAATTATGCTTTTATTTTTTCAGACCCCATTATTCAAGTTCCTGTTTACCTCACAGAGTAAGCCACACAGACACACCTGCTCAATATGCATGACAAGTTTAAAGTCCCTCTCCGAGGAAAAATAGGATTTTGGGTGTTTTTAACATGTTCTTGGAGAATTTTTCTGGACACGTAACGAAAATTAGGTTTAAAATTGCATTTTTGATTTTCTTTATTCTTATCGTGACTCAAAAAAGAAAAAGAGCTTATTTGTTACTAGAAAATACTCTGGGCGGGCCACAAGCTCCCTTGTCTGCTACATTGCCATGCATCCACTTGCAGACAAAAAGATCCATGTATGTCTTCATTTTCCTCGTCTGAGCTGGCATCTGGCTCATCTGGCAGGGGAGAATGTAACCAAAAGTGATGGGAAGTGGGGGCGGGCTTATGCCACGTCAGCTGTCTCACCTACAACTCAGAGGTGAATTTGTAAAGAACTTCTGCCACTTTGCAGAAACTTTGTTCTAGAAAACAACACATTTAAAAAAAAAATTGGGGTAAAACAGCATAAACATAATTTAAAAAACCACTGGGAACACTTTTAAAAAAGATAAAAACATGGTCAGCTTAGGTCCTTAAGCATTACACATAAGTGCGCAATTTTAGTTACATTTACAGACCTTCAGATTTTTTTAATAACCTGTGTTTTGATGAAAAAAAAGTAGTTATCTCCAGAACTTTCTACTGAACATCTTCTAAATAGTGTTTCCTTGTTCTCTTTAGGCCAGACTTTCTCCCAGATCCAAACGATGGCAGTTTGTATGTACTCGGTGGAAAGCACAAGGAGGGCTTGATGGTAAGGAGTGTTACTATGTCTGCGTTACACATTAACTTAATGTCCTGAATCCCTTAAAAACATTTTTTTGGCTCTTTTTTACAGAAACTGCCATTCACCATTCCTGAGCTGGTTCAGTCAGCTCCCTGCAGAAGCTCTGACGGCATACTGTACACAGGTTCAGATAAAACAAAACTTTTAGAAACTAAACAACAAAATATCTGAGGTGCCTGACTGCTGTCTCTTGAATTCTTGTTTGTGTGTTCATTCAGGGAAAAAGCAGGATGTGTGGTTTGTCGTGGATCCTGAAACAGGCGAGAAGCAAACAAGTTTAACTACCTCCTCCTCTGAATCCATCTGTCCCAACAGCCCTCTGCTCTACATCGGACGCACAGGTATGTCACCTGGGCAGCAGCACACGTGGCTCAGGATTTGAGCTTGATGCTTTGACTGATGCTGTTGGTTTTCCAGAGTACGCCATCACCATTTTCGATACAAAGACGCAGGAACTGAGATGGAATGCAACATACAACGATTACTCTGCCCCTCCTTATGACGAGAAGCTAGACTACAGTATGTCCATGCTTCCGCACACACACACACTCACACATTTCACGAGAGCAAAACTTACTTTGTAGGTGCAAAAAATGAATGAATAATAGTTTGAGAATTTTAAAAAATCTAAAATCATGCCCCTTAAAACGAGTGTCCTAATAGATAAAAAAGCATTACATTATGCTAGAAAAAAAGACACTTTTGTAAAATTTCTTTTTTATTCTTAGCTTTTATGGTTTTCTTTGCATTTTTTAAATAACATAGAGAGTACAGATCATTGAGCGAAACCATCTATTTTTACATAAAAAATGCAGAGCCTTAAGTGAAAGTTTTAGACAAAAGCAAAAAAATATTCAATTGTAAACATTTTCAAAGTAAATAATTTAACCAATAGTCACTCTATCCCATGTTTTATCCACATTAGAAACTGTACTTTTAATCACTTTATATTTTTATTTGACAATAATCAGTTTAAAAGATTATCAGTTGTTAAGGAGTTGAGAAAAAAATCTTTGCCAGAGTATTTAGTAATAAAAACAAGAAAGAATAAATAATTCAAAAACAGCCTAGAAGCTCTTTAGTTCCTTTTTTAAAGAACCTGCTGTATGACCTCTTTAACAGAGATGGCCCATCTGGTGTCGAGCGGTGACGGACTTGTTGTGACTGTGGATAGAGAGTCAGGTAAGGAGTGGTGCAGAGTTTTCACTGTTTAAATAAAACTTGAGATTTAATTTAATTAAATTTTATTTGGTTGAATTCAGTCAAATCTAGTTGATTAATAGTATGCACAGTGATCCCCAAAAAAACTGAAATGGCGCATACAAGTTGAATTTATTATTTTTTTTTATTTTGGATTTTAATTGAATTTTATTTCAACATTTTAAAAAATATTTTGAAGAATGTCAGAATCTAAACTAAAAAAGACAGTATTTATCTGCTTCTAGTTGACTTGTTGTGTCAAGTTAAAGGTGTTAACATTTTTTATCTTAAATCAATTTTGCTAAAAAAAAATTTCTTAGAATCTGGTGATATTATAACATTTTTTCCCCTCCAACACTGAAATGTTGATTTCCTTGTGCTGAACTATCAGGCTGATGCTATAAAAACACCTGCATGTGTTTGAACGCCATCTTTTCCAGGGGACGTCCTGTGGAGTCAAAACTACGGCTCCCCGGTCATTGGGGTCTACCTGTACTCTGGGGACTCGCTGAAACATGCGCCTCACCTGTCCCTCGCCATAGAAACCTTACGGTTCCTCACATTCTCCGCCAAGGATCAGGCAGAGGCGCACTCTTCCTTGAAGTGGAGCTATCAGTTTGTGAAAGAGCAAGCCACTGCCAAAGCTCAACTTGTGTGAGTGAAACATTTAGTGGTTCTTGAAAAATTCTGTGAAAATGCAAAGTGCAAACCTGTTGCTTTTAATTCAAACTATAGATGAAGCTAAAACTGAATAATTAGCACAAAGCAAATAGCATCTGCTAAACATACACTTTTTAAAGATAGGAATGCAGCTATAGAATGTTTTTAATATTTCAATATATTTGATTGTAATTGAAATTATAAAATTCTTTGTTTCTGTGAATTTCATAGATGAAATCTAGTTTTAGTTGAGGGATTTACTGAGCTTCTGGTTCTTTCAGACCCACACTCTATGTAGGAAAGCTGGACTCCCATTTCTATGCTTCTACTTCTCTTGTCCACCATGGGGTCTCATTACTGGTGAGCACACACACAAATTCTCAATATTTAAAGCCATTTTTACTCTTCTAGTTCTTTCTAATCAAACAAAGCTGTTTGGTTGGGTCTGAGAGGAAACATTAAAGTGACTCACCTGCTCTGTTTTTGCCCGGGCAGCCGCGAGGATTGATCCTGGCACGGATCGAGGGTCCAGTGACGTCTGGAGTGACGGTTAGTGGAAGAGGGGAGTGTGAAATCATGCCGTCCACTGATGTGCGTTATCCACCAGGAAGCACAGCCAGCAAGAAAAACCACTGGCTTCTCATAGGTAATGAATAAACATGACAAAAAGAAGCTACATGCGTTAGACAAACCTGAGGGGAGCAATGCCGTTGGAAAACCATTTTGAAAATGATCCCTCTGTCTGCATTTTTGTTGCTGCAGGGCACCACGAGCTCCCTCCTTTAGCCCACACCACCATCCTGAGGGATTTTCCCTTCTCTCTGCAGCACTCTTCTGAGAAAGTTATCCCTCCTCGATCTACGGCTTCCTCTGACTCCTACTACCATCAGCACTACGTGAGTCACGCAGCCTCCAGATGACGAAGCACAAGGTTTCAGCAGTGATGCTCATCTGTAAAGCCTCTAAAGCCTCTTCTCTTCATTATAATTCAGTATAAAAATGCTGCAGTTAAACCACAAACCCACGTTTGTAAAGGAAAAGAAATAAGACAGATCTGTCTGACGTCTACTGTTTTCTGTCCTTCAGTTCCAGAAAGTGTCTGGAGGCTGCGGTGACCCGGCGTCCAACAAAGAAGGAGCTGACGGCAGGAAAACAGGACAGACTGCAAGGCCAGCCACTGTGCTGCCCTCCAGCTTGACGCAGGACGGCCTGACCCTGGCTATCCTCACTCTGCTGCTTGGAGGGTGGCTCGCCTTTGTGCTCACATATCTCATCGTGAGTTAAATTGTGCTCTGACAAAAGTTTAGAAAAGCGACATCTTTTTCCAGGTTTTTAATGGAAAATGAGGCATTTCATTAAGGTTACAGAGCTAGTCCTTCAAAGTGCTCTGAAACGGGTTTTTGCAGCGCCCCACCCAGTGGCTGAAAGTTCAGAGGCAGCGGGAGGAAGCGTTTGAGACTCACATCCAACTCATGCAGAACAACACTCAGACCAACACCTCAGCTTCTGGAGACATGACCCAGTCAACTGGCACAAATGTCACAAGGGGTATGCTCCGGATTTTAATGACACTTTAACATTTTAATCCCTTTAAATTGGAGATTAAGCTCAGGTCCTCATATTTGATTTAAAAAAAGGTGCATATCAAACTGCTTCAATAGTGTCCGCACTTATTTGATTGTTCTTCAGCAGAGTAGTTATGTATTTTTGTATTTTCATGAACTTAGACTCTCCACCTCCGTCCACTGACTCTCCACCCAGCCTCAACAGTCACAGCAGCAATATCCCCGAGTCAGGAGAAGTTAATCCAGCTGCTCGGAAAACCACGGAAGGTACGACCCACCACTTTATAAAGCTATCACAGCCATTATGGATAAAAAGGATTCATTTCTCTTTCTAACATTTTCCAGAAGGAAGCAGTGAGGAAGTGCAGGTGGGAAAAGTTTCCTTTTTCCCTTCTGAGGTGCTTGGCCATGGATCTGCAGGAACATTTGTGTTTAAGTATGTCTCTTTAAAAAAAAAAAAAGATCTTCTCAAAAATAAGTAGAGATCTATCAGCAGTGTGCTACTGGCTACTGCAACCAATAACTACCTCGTATTTTTTGTGGTTTCACCCTGAAGGCAGAAAGACAACAGTCTCTGGAGGCGGCTGTCTTCTCTACTTCATTCTTGTGCTTTTTAAAATATTGTTGCGATAAGTTATTTTCTTGGGCTTTAGGGGTAGATTTGATGGACGGCATGTGGCGGTGAAGCGAATCCTGCCAGAGTGTTTTGATGTGGCAGAGCGGGAGGTGCAGCTCCTCCGGGAGTCCGACACGCATCCAAATGTCATCCGATATTTCTGCACAGAGAGGGACCGCCTTTTCACTTACATTGCCATCGAGCTGTGCGCTGCAACGCTGCAACAGGTCAGCAGTTTTCACGCCTCGCCAGTGATTATGCCATCAGTGCTTTATCCTTGAGCTGGGATCCTTTAATGGCAAACTGTCTGGTATCATTTTTTCTGTAGTATGTGGAAGATCCATCTTCGTTCTCTGATCTGAGTCCAATAACTGTGCTGGAGCAGACCATGTGTGGCCTCTCCCACCTCCATTCACTCAACATAGGTCTGACATCCACCCACAGTCCGCTGGATTTAAATATTTGGATACAGTTTTGGTTTTAAACTCTGTAATCTCTCCTCTCTGCAGTCCATCGTGACCTGAAGCCGAGGAACATCCTCCTCTCTGGACCTGGAGCTCTAGGGAGAGTCCGAGCTCTCATCTCAGACTTTGGACTTTGTAAAAAGATTCCCGACGGTCGAAGTAGCTTCTCTATGCGGTCTGGTATACCGGGAACTGAAGGGTGGATAGCTCCCGAAGTGCTCCGAGATACACCGGGAAATAAACCGGTAGGAAGCACAAACTCATCACGCAGAAAAGCCAAATTTCTAACGGCGTCAGATACACATTTTTACTGATGTCACGGCTTTACTTCCCTGCACCTCTATGTTGTTGAACCCTCTCTCTAGACGGCAGCAGTGGACGTGTTCTCAGCCGGCTGTGTCTTCTACTTTGTGGTCAGCAGAGGGCAGCACCCCTTCGGTGATGCATTAAGAAGACAAATTAACATCCTGTCTGGAGAATATTCACTCTCACATTTTAAAGAGGAATCAAATGGTAAAATGCTCAAAGGCTTTTAAAAGTCTGCAGAAAACCGAAAACGGTTTCTGTAGCTCGCATGCACTTCATAAACACATTTGGTTCTCGTCCCTTCAGATGAAATCATAGCACGGGATCTGATTGAGCAGATGATTAGCGCTGACGCAGAAACCCGGCCCTCCACGGAGTGCGTGCTCAAACATCCCTTCTTCTGGAGTCGGGAGAAGCAGCTGCTCTTTTTCCAGGTGGGCATCGGTTTGCTCATAGTTGGTCAACAACAAAGCTTCCTCTGAAGTTTCTGACTTTCTGTCTGCTTGTATTTTGGTGCATACATGCATGCGTTTAAAGGACGTCAGTGATCGCATAGAGAAGGAGCCAGCAGACAGTCCCATTGTGGTCAGACTAGAGACGGCAGGAAGAGTGGTGGTCCGGACGAACTGGAGAATGCACATCTCTGTCCCTCTGCAGACAGGTACAAACACACCAGTCTCCCAGGTAACACCCTTCAGTGGCCTGTAATCAATATTCTCCTCATCTCCACTGCAGACTTGAGGCGGTTCAGGACATATAAAGGAAACTCCGTTAGAGATCTGCTTCGAGCCATGAGGAATAAGGTCAGTCTGTGTGCTTACAAGACATCCTTCTGGTTTATCCTCAGCCGGGGGCCGTGTTGACACCCCCTAGTTGGTTTTGACCTTTAGCTGGTTTTGCTTTCTAAATTTCGCAGAAGCATCACTACCACGAATTACCACCAGAGGTGCAGGAGACCCTTGGCGAGCTTCCCGAGGGCTTCGTCAGCTACTTCACCTCACGGTTTCCACGGTTACTGATGCACACACACTCTGCTCTCCACATCTGTGCTCACGAGAGGCTGTTTCATCCATACTATAAGCCCCCCAAAGCCAAATAACCTTCCCTCCACTCTGAGCTCCTTGTTCCACACGCACACATGCTTGATAATATAATGTTATTGCTTTTGTAAAGCCTGTATAGTTTCTTTTTAAAAACAAAAAAAAAAAAGTTGGTTACAGTGCTGTGGAAAAAACGTTTTCAATGCCTGTAGCTGTTTTTATCAATTAATTTAAATTTTATTTGGGTTCTCAAAAAAACAGAGATATTTATTAAAAACCTACGTAGTTTCATTTCTGGAAATGTTTCATGGAAGCAAAGCTAATAAAAATATCACTGCTTTTAGTCATGATCAAAACCTTTTATACTGAAAACATACCTAAAGTTTAACAGTCTGTTTACAATACTTGAACTTCAGTAACAAGTGTTTCAAACCAAAACCAATGTTTTCAACTTTTTTTATAGCACTCCATGTGTCAAACACTGATCGAGCTTTTCATAACTACAAAATACGGCAAAAGCATCCTTAGTAAAAAAAAATGTGAATATAATGGAAAAGTGTATTCATTTCCATCATTTCATTCATAAAAAATTAAACTTTCATAGAATATAGGTTCACTGTTTAATTGATTTTAAATATTTATTTATTTTTATATAAATTTTATATAAATTGGGGTTCCAGTTCATGAACAACAGAAGTTGGGCAAATTAAAATAAAAGGAAGAAATCACCATTTACCTTTTAAGTTTTTGCAAAAAGATAAAAACAGAGATTATAAATAAATCAGCCAAAAAAAAAAATGATACTGTATGTTCATCTTCAACATTTCCACATGATGGGCAGGGGCCATTTCCTCGGCCTCGTCTCTTTTGCTGGTGCATCTTTTCCCGCCGCATTTTGCCCTTCCGTTAGACTTTCTCCAGGTCTGCTTGGACACGGTGCTGTGTGAGCAGCCAGTCTCCTCAGCTATGAACTTTTGTGGCTTAGACTATGGAGGGGATCAATGACGGTCTTCTGGTTAGTTGTCAATACAATTGAACCGAACTGAACCGATTTCATGACATCATGACCTGTGCAGGTGTTTTGAGTGTAGCAGATGATTGTTTTTTAAAACTCAGTTTAAAACATTCATGTGTCTGTAGGATTTGGATAGATTTTTCCACATTTTCTGAAACCCAGTTTTCATGAGTTTTTGAGCTGGAACCCCAATTTATCTAAAAATAAAAAAATATTACTTGAAATCAATGAAACAGTAGACCCTGAATCTATAATCTATCAATAATCACATTTTTGGAAAAGCGTCTGTATTTAGGCAGGGAAATGTTCCACCTGGAGTCTGGTTCCTGTTGCTGGTGATCCTGCTGATGTGCTGTTGAATTCTGGACATTTATCCTGTGTCCTTGTCTGAACGACACATAGATTTGGTATTTATTACGTAGAGTATACAGCGCACTGTGATCTTATTGCATTTCTGTTTTTGAAACACTGCTGGGAATCAGAGTGAATGCAACTGTGGACATTTTGGGATGAGGTTTTCAGACCTGTATGAATTGTTTTGTGTTGCATTACTTTGTGTTTGCTCCATTCATCACTTCTGAGCTGTTAAAGCTTGAGGGTTTAACTCTAAACTGCCACAGAGAATACCAGCTACTGCTTTTGGAAAATATTTTCTGTCCATTCTGTAAAGTGTGATTGTTGGTCTGCATCAGAGCTATTTTACAGTTACACCTTTTCTTTTCTTTTCGTTTTTTTTTGAAGAAATAAAGAAATTGATGCTTTGGGTGTGCCAAAGACTAACCAAGTGTCGCATTGATTTTCTAACCAGCCGTAGGAGGATGTGAGCTGTGTCCCTCAAGCTTAAGAGGCTTTTTTTTTGTACAAGAAACTACAGACACTAAAACACACACACACATATATATATTTATATAAAAATCCTTCATTTTCAAGGTGAAAACCGATTTCTACAAATAAATGCCAATGAAACAAAAAAATACTGACAATACTTTGTAGAAATCTGCAGTGTTTTTTTTTTCACTGAAAGACGTCTGCGTGCAACTAAAGTAAATAAAACAGTAAATAGTACAGCTCAGTATCATTCTATGCAGATGAGAGCGGCTCAGTTCTATGATATAAATGGAAATATCTTTGACTAATCTCATTTTTGGAATAAAAGATACAATGAACAACAAATTATTATTAGTCTTAGGAGATGCAGACATTTTTGTGTCAGTAAAAGCCCTTAGCATGTGGTGAATCATCCGCACTTCTCCCATATAGAATACTGCAGTGACAAAGCAAACCTCTGTCTATCTGAAGTGAGCATGGCTCTGAATAGGAGAAGATGCGTTAGATCATCATCAGCTGCCATGAGGGTCGTTCTCCAGATAAAACTAAACCACAATTGCAAAAAACTTACAAAAAAATCACTCCAGTAATCTCAGACTGATTCACTTGTTTAGACAAACAGACTGGGCTGCACGTGGTTAGCGCTCTCGCCTCTTTACAAAAAGGCCTTGGTTCAAGTCCTGGAGTTTGCATGTTTTCCCCATGCATGTGTGGGCTTTCTCCGGCTTAATCCCACATTCCAAAAACATGGTGAATTGGTGACTCTAAACTGTCCTTGGTGCGTGCGGTTGTGGCCCTGCAACAGACTGGTGACCTGTCCGGGGTGTTTCCCGCCGCCGCCGCCTAACATGGTCGGGTTAGGTTTTGGTGGCCACGCGACTCCAAAAAGGATAAAACGAATATAGAAAACTCCCTATAAAACTGAATCTAAAGAAAGTCAAAAGACCCTTGTTTCAAGAAAAAAGCCTTTTTTTCTGTCTTAGATATAATCTAAAAATAATTTTAGTGACTAGATTTTTTTTCTTAAAATAATAATTCTTTATAAGACCATTTTTCTTACCTCATTGGCAGATTTTTTTCCTTTTATGTAAAGAAAATCTGCCAATTGGATAAGAATTCTTTATTTATTTCTGAGGGGCCCATTTTTGCAGTTTTCCTTTTTTGAGTTTATAAAATGATCTGTTCTTTCCCCACATTTGTCTTTCAGCTGAATATATATTTAAGCTGAATATATCTGAAATGAATAATTCAATTCCTAATGTTCCACCTTATTAGCCTAATGATACAGAAAATGATTTTTTTGATCTGATTTTTTTCTAAGCTCCATTGAATATGACACATATGTTGTAGTTAGTAACTCCCAAAAGACATTTTTACAGGCCTTCAACATGTTTCATTATGAGCTTTGTCACAGAGATGTCTAATTTTGTTTTCATTTTAGCTGAAGATCTAGAAATAAATGTAAAAAATTCTTGGGATTTTTGCCAGTTATTGTTGCAGTGATTCATCTGCACCAGCAGAGGGAGACATCTGTCCACCACTTCACTGACGTTATCCATACAAAACCTTTTTAAAATCATTTTTATTACATTTTTGGGGTGAGCTCCTCATATACTTTTTTGACATCACTGTAACATTTCCTAAGTTTGTTTCAAACATAAATGCATATTTGATTGAAGCTATCAAAAAACCAACTTTTGAATTCCTATGTTTTCTTACATTTATCTTTCTATAAAAGTACACATTGGTGATAAAAAATCCTGCACAGAGCGGATACGATGTCACAGTTTATGCGAGTGTCAGTGTGAACTAAAACATAAGTGGCTTAATGATGCAGCAGCCCAGAGAGCAGCGACGTGTCATGGTC
>BSAI01000119.1:5459281-5496314 GCA_036245035.1 Adrianichthys oophorus | reverse complement strand
TGAGACCAAACTTGCTCTCACACATGTACTCACTCCAAACCACACACTCACACTCACACAACAAATCAACAAACACACTGGCGAGGCAGCTCTGATCATTTCAAAGCAGCCAACGCATTTGTGAAACCACATTGTGAGTGAAATATTGCAGCTTGTACCGCAATAACCTTTGGAAGGAGGATTTATGTGGCGCTGCCGCAGTCGCAGCAGCAGCAGCAGCAGCAGCTGCTTAATTATACTGTCATTAACCGGCTTTCCTCGCAGCCTACAGCAGGTCGCAGCGTTACAATGATCCGCCTTAAAAAGGACTTTGATTAGTTTAAGTGAATTTGTGTAAAGCAAATAAAAAGGGGATTAAAGTGACAGCATGTTAGTGTGAAAAAAAATGGCTTTTGCAAGATTAAAATCCACTAACCGTAGAATGGAAAAAGAAAATGGTTTTGTCAGGCGTCTTGACAGCTGTGGAACCACAACAGTCAAATGAAACAGCAGTTAAATACACACTCTGCAAAAACTGAATCTGAAGAAAGTAAAAGACCCTTGACTCAAGAAATAATGTCTTGCAAAACAAATGAAAAACATCATAAAGGTTTCTCAAAAGCAAAATAATCTTAGTTTGAGAAAACATGTCTTGGAAGTTAGAATTTTTTGACCATTTTATGCTTAGACGTAAGAATTTTTGACTTCTTTCTAAGGGACCTGTTTTGGTCTCATGGCCCATAACCTGGGCTTTCAACTTTCCAGCTTAAAGATGCTGGAAAAGAAGATTCTCAGCTATGGTTTTTGATTTGTCACTGTAATATTTAAAGAAAACCACACATTTCACAGGAATTTAAGAAAAAGAAAATTGCTGCACAGGATTACAATCAAATTTGATTCAAAAACGTTCTTTCTGGAGCTAAAAGCTGTCATTTTGAACAAAAATCTCTGAAATGAAAACCTGCTTTTGATGGGCCGCAGATAAAACCCAATGTAACTTTAGAACAAAATGTCCTGCCTCGGGAAAGCTGTGCTTTTCAGCGTTTCAGAAGCCACTGGGGAGGGATGTTTTGTTTTTTTCCAGCTTCCTGCTTTCTTCCTCTGCAGGACAGCAGCGCTTGGGAGGCGGGTTGGCCGCTCTCTGATGTGTGTATGGGAGCTGAGAGCAGGCGGAGGGAGGGATGTCGCTGTTTCAGCCGCTCCATTTTGGGATCAGGGAGGGAAGCAGACTCCAGAGGAAACAGAACCTCCTCCCTCAACGCTCTTACTTTTTCTCGTCTTCACTCTTCCTCCTTTTGTCTGTCCCTCCCCGTCTGTACCTACACATTCACAAGGTCGTGCCAACAATCTCAAGTTTCTCATGACTACATAGTCCTTAAATCACACTCTGCTTCAATTCTGAGTGCACCCTCCCTGCCTCAGCAGGCTGTTGTACAGTGGAGCTCCTCTGACTAAAAAGCCAAAGCAAAGGTCAGGCGCTGCTGGGTAATGGATATGACCAAACGTCAGCTTGGCTCTCCGATAGCCCTCCTTGAGGAGCGTCATATTACATTTTGTGGGGCGAGGGCCCACAGTTCGCCTCTGCTGTGGCTCATTCAGAGCATCGACCCACCGACGTCTGGAATCAGAAGTGAAGCCTTTTGCCTAAACAGATGGCAATAACAAAAATGATTGGGTTTTTTGGTAAAATTGTCCTCACTTTTCAGCTATTTTCTTTAAACAGTCAAAAACAAAGAAGAAAGGCAGTAAGTCCAAAGTAAAACAAAAGCAAAACGACCTTCCACGCTCTTCCTGTTTGCCCCAGTTTATTTGTTTCATTGCCTTTTTTCCTCCTCAGACAGTTTCCTTTCTTGCCACCCCGTCTCCCACACATCCAGTGCAATGACACACTTAAAAAAAAAAAAAAAAGTACAAAAAAAAACACTTTTAAAGTAGGGAAGGTAGGTTAGTTAATAACAAACATTACAGCAACAGCTACAGACTTACAGTTATGGGTGTACATTACAGTGTCAGTCATTTACAAGCTTCAAATGTGCAGGAAGTAGGAGTGTGCCGAGCATGGAGACGTGTTTTTGAAAGGAAATCCACGGATCGTCAGGCGACAGAGGCTCGCCGTCTGGATTTTGCTGCCACCTAAATATCAGGAAGAGCGCTTGACCTCCAACCTGTCAACTCCTCCAAATCCAAATGAATAAAAAACAAATAAATAATTTTTCAGTGCACAAAAAAAAACATTTTTGGTTGATAAAAATGTGGATTTTTACCAACGGTGGCTCGTTTTGTTGTTTGTGTTTACACTCCGTTTCAAAAAGAACTGGATTATGTTTAGAATACAGCCGACAAAGCAAAATTTGCGCTGTGCATTGAAAATGGACACTTTCCCGCCAATTTTCCTAGTGATATTCCCACTCCTTTGGAAACGTTTTGGTCCGAAATACCTGAGAAAAGCTTTATGGAAATGGCTGAAGTGTTGTAGGCATCTTCAGAGGTCACGCAGTGAATAAATCCATTCAGTCAGATGCCTGGGGCAGATCGCAGAAACAGGCGTGTAACTACAATAACGAATGGAGGAATCAGACTCCACGATCATCCACGTTTTCCTTTTCCTCATTGCCACCTATTTGACAGCTATGCTTCAGCGATCGCACCCAAGCTGCTTCTCAACCTCACTTGACCTTTGCCTGCTTCAGGCCAGATCTGAGGAAGGCATCACAAGCATGGGAGCTGGCTACTGGAACATCTGAAGCGTTTTTTATGCTAATTTAAATGAGTGATTGTGTTTGTCTTTTGGTCTGACATGTTTGGATGGCGTTTAATGATTAAGCTACGTTCACAGCGGGTTCAGGAACGACCGTTTAGCCTATGGTATTCACACTGGACAAACAGGGAGGGGCTTCTTCCTCTTTTTCTGCTGTATACTAGCGCATGTCCGTCACCTACAGCTGGTGTGAAATGTCAAAGCGGTTCAAATCTAGCCAATCTTGCTCCAGGCTTTTTCCTTCACAGCTCTATTGTGATAAATAAAAGATTTGGTGTCATATAATGACATCTGGGCACAAACCGCAATTATTGATTACTCCTCCATGATCAATTTTCAAAAGCTTCACGCTTCTGTGTTTTGAAAAGGGACGCCGTCTATACATCACTACCAATCCGAGTCCCTGACTGGTCAAAGTTTGACCTGGTTTAACTTCAATGCGCGTTCAATGTTTTGTATGTAGAGCCCAAAAACAATTACATAATACATAATTGCATGAGTTGTGAATGCCGGAGCCCAAAACCTTTCATTGGAAGTGGTTGCTTGAACCAAGAGAACCAGGCAACAGACATTAACGTCCATAATTGGAAGTCCCCGACCGGAACCAGAAGTAACCCATATTAAAAAAAAACAAAAAAAACCCTTTATTTTAACTGGCGACACTAACAGTAAGAATTTTCCTGTTTTAAGCTTTAAGTTTTTTTTTTTTACAGTTCTGAACATTCTTGGATTACGCTTAGGGTAAGTTGAATAATTTCCACTTCTGGTCGATGATGTCAGCAGCCATCTTGTCTGAAAGCAGGTCCCTCTCGCTTGAACGTGCGTTGCCGAGGCCGATGTGAACTTAGCTTTAGGCCTGACGGCTGCAGAGATCTCAATCGCCTGCCGAGGTACTCAGTCACAGCTCACCCTAGTCTCTTTCTGCAGTTCCCCCTTCATCTTCAGCACAGGAACGGCAGGAAGCCGTCTCCTCGCGCAGTGCAAAGATCCCGGCAAAGACATAAAATGGGTTGGGTTTGGATCACTGTGGTACAGATGCGAGGAAACGGAGGGAAAGAAAAGAGGAGAAAGCTGGCGTTGGGGTAAGGAGACGGACCATAAGTGATGCATAACTAAGATCTGTGTGTGTTTAAACAAAGATCTCTCATTTAGGCGTCTCCTGCTCCTGCTAAAGGAGCTAAAAGCAAGGAAGGAGATGAACAATCCGTCTATTATGCTGGACAGGAGCACAGGGAGACACTCAGAGAGGAGGACTTGTTCTCTGCAGCTGTTGCTCCTCTTTACGGCGGTGGGAAGATGAGAGCAGACGTACGAAGAGGACAGGGGTCAGAGGAGAACACGCTCCCCCTGTTTTGCCGCTGAACTTCCCTTACAAGAACACTTGTGCAACCTTATCACACAACACGGCATATGACCAGAGCGGGCCCTCACCCCTCCGTCACGTGGACTTCCAAACTTTGCTGCGCTGGCCTCCCAACCCTTTCTCCCGGCGCTCCTGACTCTGTCTCTGAGTGTGAGCTGCAGTCTGGCTGTGTTTAGTGACATGGCTGTCAGGATTCTTATTTACAAAAAAAGGTACCCCCCCCCACCCACACACACCCACCCACCCACACACACACACACACACACACTCAGACTCTCAGACGCATTTCCACAGGTTAAAAACAGAGTCTCCGCAGGACCAGAGTTCAGTCTGACTGCACAGCCGGGGTTGTGGAGTGTCAGCGTGAGCAGAGCTTCACAAGTCCTCAAAGGCGGAATTCACAGTTACTCTCAAAGAAGCCGTCCTGGATGGCGAGACAGTCACTGCAGCATGATGTCTTTGAGGTTCTCCTGCAGGATGGTGTCTTTGACGGCGTGAAAGACAAAGCGGATGTGTTCTGTGTCCACTGCTGTGGTGAAGTGGTGGAACAAGGGCTTCCCCCGGTTTCTCCTCTTGCGGCTGAACGACTGCACCAGGAACGCCTGGAAAAAGCAGAGTTGGCGTGTCAGAACCAAAACGCTCAGTAGCTTCAGGTTCGTCCTTCACAGGGCGATCAGACCTGCTGCTAACAAGAGAAATCAGAACTGAGATCTTAGAGGGACGCACAAAACCATCAGAGCTACTGGGACTTTAACGAGTATCCGAATACTCCAATACTCGCATTATGTTCCTAAAAATTTGAGTATGAATATTTGCGGTGTCCAAGATATCTGATTGGCAATCTTTGTAAATCTAGTAGAGTCAAGTGTGTTAAAAAATAAACTTTAGGCGATGTAATGATCACTCTAAAATGCAGAAAACCATTGGATTTCAAGTACAAAAATTAAATAAACCATATGCACTACTGTGACCTAAAGTAAACAAAACATCAAAGTGACGCGTCTGTGAAAATTCTCCTTTTCAAAGTAAAAGTATCTTGTGTTTGACAGAGATGAAAAACAACACACTGGTTGGAATTTTGGCTAAAGATGTCCTGGATCCACTTTAGGTCAGTGAACCGGATCAAATCAGATCATTCAAAATGAACCAAAATCGACTGAGAATCTGATCGGCAACCGGCAAAAACTGGCAAAATATCGAATCAATAAAAACAAATCGTTACACCCCCAGTTTGTAGACTCACACTGGAAGTGTGGCAATTGCAGGGTGTGTCTAAACCTGAGCATTTATGATTTCCCTGAAAACCACACATAAACAAATATTAATAAACCTTTCTGAGATCTTCACTGAAAAAAAAGTCAGGAAATAAAAAATGAAACTTCACAAATAAAAACGAGCAGCTGCGCTGGGTCTTGCACGTTCGTGCTCTCATCCAAACAAAAAGTTTAACTCTTGTCTTCTGCTGCAGCTGGGATAGGTTGCTTTACCTTGAAGTGTTCCCTTGTTTATTGTGGGAGTTGCGTTCTAAAAATAACTCGTGACGATGAAATCCGCAAAGAAGAATTACAGATGTTTAAGGCTGTAAAACACCTTACTACACAATTTACACACTTTTCTCAGACAGACATGAACATTTTCAGACTTTTCACACTTTTCTCTTGTTTCAACTCTCGAAGTTCAAACCTCCATAGAAAAATAAGTCCAGGATTATAGAATGAAAACAAAAGATCTGATCGTGATTTAAGATCTGGAGAGCTGCATGTGCCTGTGAAAGACACACGGCACAGAGGAGATTGGTTGACAAGGTCTCCAGCCAATCAGGACTCAGAACAGGCGCAGAAGGGTGGAATAAAATGTCACATTTTATGCAGGTTTCGATCATGTGGCCAGACGGACTGAAGAAAAAAAAATGATGCGTCTCTGATGTTGTTCGGGGAGTTGGGCCAAATTGGCAATCTGCAGCAGACATGAGAGTTTTCAGACTGTTTTAACTCAAAACCAACCCCAAAATGGCGTCTTCCACACACTGAATCATGTTGAGAGGAACAGAAGACCAAACAGCTTAAACTTAAACGTTAGCAGGAACATAACACTGGTTATCGGGCAAAAAAACAAAACAAATTGCTGACGTGGACTTCCTGAACTTCTGTAAGTCTGTATTTGAACTTTATAAAATGTTTTTAGGACTCAGATCAATGAGTTTGAGAAAATGCACGCCGTGCTTCCCTCCACACAGACCCTTTGTTTACCTGCACGTCCTCCAACCTGCGCGGGTCTCCTCTGAACTCCGGAAAGTTCTTCCGGATGTCTACCGTTCGAATCTTTTCCACCAGCAGGTCGGTTTTGTTGAGGAAGAGGATGATGGAGACGTTGAGGAAGAGCTTGTTGTTAACGATGGTCTCAAAGATGTTCATGCTTTCCACAAGACGGTTGGTTCTGCGGTCCTCCATCAAGACCTGGAAGAACACACATATTACTCCTGTTGTGTGTGTTTCCTTCAAGTCTTATCTGTAGAGCAATTAAGAATTCAGTTGGCATCATATGACCATTGAATTGAACTGGAGCCACAACTGTGGGAACAATAAAGTTTCCTCAGTATTCCACAAAGACAGCTTTGTGTAAGCCTCGGATCCTGTGCCTCTTCCTTGTCCATTTCATAATTCCAAAAGTTGAGAGATGGCCAGAAAAACATGTTCAGTTCATCAGCCTTCTAACTGCAGTTTTAACTTAGACTGACTCAACTCCATCTTCAAGAGAAGAGAAGAGCCATTGAAGCACTTCTGAGCGCTTAGCGTCTCACCTGCTGCCTCAGCTTTAGGACTTCAGATGGAGAAGATAAGAGAATGAAACAGCCCCAATGTCAAACATGATTTGACATAATGAGCTGCAAAAGGGTCTGAGCTCCTTTCAGCAGTTCGTTCAATCTAAGCAGTGGGATAAGTGATGTTTGTGGGTCTTTCTGGCGGTGTCACATTTGTTATCATCCCCGAGCTGCCACACAGACATCCTAGTCTAGTCTATTCACATGCAGTTCATTCAGAAAACGCCAAAGTGCCACAGAGACTGAAGGACAGTTGATCATGACTGTCATCGTCCAACAATCATTCCCAATGGTCTGTAGAGGCGAGGAGCAAACAATGGAAGAGATTTTGGAGTATTCCGACACAAAGTGGGATGGTCAACCGTAAAGTAAATACCGTCAGCAAGACAATAAAAAGTAAAGCCCTGGAAAGCCTGAATCTCTCTTCCTGATCAACTGCTGGCTTAATTTTTTTTCCCCAAACAGAATTATAGCTGATAAAATAAAAGCAGTCAATGGAAGACTGGTATCACAAGCCCTTTCCACAAGAAGATATAAAAAACACCAAAGTATTATTCCTTTAACTTCTTACAATCTGAGCTCTTGATTGAAATGCCTTTTTTATTTCTCTTTGACAGAGCCCCAGATAAGCAGAGTTAACCATTGTGGTGAAATAAACCAAAGTAACATGTACACACAAGTGGATGCAAGGCCTTAAGAGGTTAAAAAATACCCTGTTCATGACAATTTTTGCAAAATTAATACGCTTCAATGCTTTAGATTTTGTAGATGTAAGAAACTTGAAAAAGAATATTTAGAAAAATGAACCAGTCTCTCTCCTGCTGAGAACTGTGAAGCCCTTCCCTTCTTATTCACAGAGTTTAAACTTTTCTTGCTGTCAAATTTATTCATGACCGATTTTAAGAAGGTTCCCGTAATAAAACTGAATACTATCAATATTTCATTAACTCAGTTTGACAAATTAGAATAATACGGAAGTTTTTAAACAGACTGGTATATTTCGAGTGATTTTTTGCCTTAATTGCTACAGCTCGCAGCAAATTCAAGTCTCTCAGAAAATATGACACTTAAAAGGATCTGGAAAGTTTACTTTTTGGAGAAGAAATTCTTAAAAAATTAAAAAGCATACAAGTATAAAGTCCTTAATAGCTGGTAGGGGATTTTTTTTTAAAGTATAAGTTCAGCAGTGATGCAGCGGGACATGAAGATGATGGCTCTGCACTTCTATTAGGGATGCCACAAGTCTCGGTTTAAAACGGAACTGTGTGTTGCACATTGATCCAAATCATGGAGAAAGCGAATTATTGCATCCCTGCTGCATATGTTTGCAAATGTTCATGTGAAACACACATGCAAAATTTAAGGATTTTGTATTCATTGTTTTGTAAACATTACTCCAGGCTATGTATAAGCCAACTGAAAAAAAATATTTTCTTTCTTTACTTGCTTAGTAGCAATTAAAAAAAGAAGATATTTTTTGTGTTGTTGTTTTGTAAAATACAACAAAAAATCAAACTGGAACAACACCCAAAAATCATGGTATCAACAGAGTAGTAGGGAAAATGAATCATTCTACTTCTACCGAGGCGTCACAGAAATCCACATTTCTAATAAGAAAAAAAAGGATTCCATCAATAGAACAAGCTTTTATATAGGATATTTTGGAAATATTTAGGAAAATGATATAGGTAATTTTTCCCCATTCAGCCTCATCATTCATTTCTTCTTCCTCTCTTTCCTCTGTTGTCATTTGCATACCTGGTCATACTCGGATGACGACACCATGAAGAGAATCGAGGTGATCCCGTCAAAACACTGGAACCACTTCTGCCTCTGTGACCTCTGACCGCCGACGTCCACCATTTTAAAGGGAATCTTTTTGATGATAAAGTCATGCTCCACGATCCCTTTGGTGGCCTTCCTGGCAAACAAAATGTCCTGCCTGTTGGGAATGTAGTTCTGAAAAAAGGAGAAGATGTTCTTCTAAACCTGAGAGCAAACCAAACAGAAATATTGTGCGAGATGCTCGCTCACACACACCAGTTGTCCAATTCGATCCAAGTTGTCCAGGAAGTACTTGACGGACTCACTCTGCAGAAAAGAAAGAAAAAAAAACATCACTGACCCACCAAGCCCTTGACTCATCTTATGAAACATTAGGGAAACAAATTGCCCAAATAATGAAATTACAGCCTTTAATCTCATTAGTGGACCGACTTCCTTTCTTGTATATCTTTCTTAGCAAATAATTATTTCAGAGAAGAGTGGGCTCTTGATTAAATTATATCTTTCATCACGCAGTGCAATTAGAGGCGGGGACCATGTGACCAATCATAATCATATCAGCATGCAGGCTCTTGTTTGGACTGACCAGCAGCATGGTACTGCTAACGCGAAACCGGCTCCCGAGATGGCCGCATTTTTCGTGACCTATATTGCAGTCATTACTACATTACAGCCCAAGCTGACACCGCAAAAGACCCGTCAGCTCCATCAAAACTGCACGGAGGGGTTCCTTTGATCAGATTCAATGGGTTATTAATATATAAAGAGGCTGGTTTGAGCACTTCCTCGGGGAGTTCCAGCAGACAGTTCAGCTCAGGTTTATTAGAGTCTGAACTTCCATTGGCCCCATTGTTTAGTGTAGAAAACTGCAAAGTCAGACTTCACTTTTATCATCTTTTTCAACCACAAGATTAAGAAACCAAGCAGAGATTTTCACCCTGAACTAAAGACAAACAAAACAGAGCAAAATGAAGGTTATAATTCCATGTTTCATTACTGATCAGATGGAATCATTCTGAGTTGGGCTTTTAATGGTTGCTCATCCTAAAAAACAAAGCAATAATTTAGTGTGCAGCTATTTGTTTGCAAAGGGTCTAAAACTATAAACAGACATGGAGTGGATACAGCCCACCCCCCCCAAAAAAACATGGAGTCTTGTGTTTATGTTTATAAAAAAAAGGAAGCAAATGCAGAAAAACAGAAGTATGCAAGCAAACCATTGACTGTATATGAGAACTGGACTGAGTGGGTGACGACAGCCATAGAAAACGGTTTATTTCCAGTTCCAACTACATTAAAACTTATTTCAGTTGCCCTTTTTGTCACAACATGGACGTCACCATATTGTCAACAGTCTGTGACTGGTCTGTGTCGGTCTGAGTCAACATTTCTATGGCAACCACTCTCGCCAATCAGGAGCTAGCTTGTTAGAAGTCCACACCCCCATCCACTTAAAGGCGGGCCAGGGAGAATCTGTCAACCAAATGTTTTGTCATGTCAAGTTTGTCATGAGACCACTGACTTTTATTGAGGCATCTGATTGGTCAGTTTATAACTTCAATAACTGGCACTACAGAAAAAAGAAACATAATGAAAAATTAGGAAGAACACGTTAAAAAAAGTAGCAGTAGCAAGAGCAAGAAGGCTTTTTCTGACAACTAGAATGAGCAAGTTAGAGCCATTTATTTCTCTCTTCCGGAGCCAGGGGGTACTTTTCTAAGTTTAAAGATGTACAAATATATGAATTTCTTTCATAAGCATGATTTGTTTTTTTTGCTTCCACCTTCATTTCCGACTGTAAATGTATGCAAATACTTCCTTCCTCAGTGATGTCAAGGTGAGAAGCTACGTTTGGACCACAGCTAAACAGACATGCCAACAAAATGTACAAGCAGGGACGACTTTAAAGGCCCCCAAAAAAAACTCTGTGGTGTCCTCTGTTTGGATGTTGAAAACAGATCAAAAACTATCAAAAATAGCCAACCAAGGAAGGGAGATGTTGGCTCACTTATTTCAGTTGCTGTGTCACAACTGAGAACTTTATCAAATTATATTTTTTAATCTGCTCCTGATTCATCACAATTTGTATAAAGAAATACTCAGAAACACAGTTTTAAGCCTAAATGATGTTATATATGTCCTCCATTGTGGGAAAAATGCTATAAAACATATTAAAACACCAAAAACACAATTTTCGTTGAAGTGGGTCTTTAAAGTGCACCAACACGCCATTTTGTAGGAGATGCCTTAGTAGGGACAAAAGCAACATGTCATCTTTAAATTCCCTTCTATAATCACAAAATCTGACACATTTCAACAATTTTAGAAACTGCATTTAAGTTGTTCCTCATATTTCCCAAAATGGAGAAGTAAAAAAATCTTCCTTCATCATGTGAGTGTCAGACGCTTTTGTCAGACAATCCAGCGACTTTTCATTTCATCATTTTGACACAGCAAACTTGATTTAGATGGGAAGGTTTTTCAGTTTAAAGCCGCTGCAAAAATCCACGGAGCCTGACTGGAAGCAAATAAATAAAGATGCACAAACATTTCTGCGATTGAAACCATTCTCATGTTTTCTTTTCAAATGCAGTTTAAATGCCAGGCTGTCATGCTTCCTGCTGTTCCAGGCAGCAGCTGATTTCTCCTAATTTCTATGTATGGTATGAAAAATCAATTAGCCAATTCCTTAAAGCTGGAGTTGAGTAATCCATTATGAGAGAACATCAAGTCAGCATTGATTTTTGTCGGCGCTCCTCGACCCACTGTTGAGCAGTAATGTAGTTTTAAGTACATGCTGATCTTCACTTCTGCGGATTACACAGTTCACGTACGTTTTAAGAGGCTGCTAATTGATTTTCATACAGTTCGCAAATGAATGGAAAGCAGCGGGAGGGGGTGGGGTCCTAGAGGAGAGGAGGTTTAATCAGGTTATGACAGCACGGCGGCCTGTGCTTCACGCTTGCTGCCGACATGGGGGTTTGTTTTACGGGCCGAGCTTCAAAACCAAAGATGAAATCTGTTAAGTTCGAGCTGGAATCAAGCGGATTCCAGACAACAGTTGAAAGTCAATTTTCGCTCTTCCTCTCCATTTCTTCTACGTTCAACAGGAAGCAGCTGCGTATGTTTGGTGCAAAAAAAAAAAAAAAAAAAGAAAGAGCATGGAGATGTGGGGGAGGGAGGAAAACGCAGGCCAGACAGAGCCGCCTCGCAAAGCCTTTCATCACTTTGCCGTAAATCTGCTGTCTTTTCCCAAACTTTGAGGAAAAGTTTAGATTTCCCTTTGACTAACGTCCCCCCCCCACCCCAACCAGAAACAAGCCTCGACAGGTAAGACACGTGACCTCAGCGCGAGGGGGACATGAGGCCGTGACCCCGTCCCTGCCCTGCAGGGTTACGGCAAAAAAGGAAACACAATAATGGAGGACTCTGATTGGTTCGGCAGGACCTGGGCAGCGGGAGGGGAGAGCTTTTGGGAGGCGAAAGGGGAATTCCCCGAGATGGAGGGACAGGCACATGCAAACAAAGACAGACGGCACATTTCCACAGACAGTTCACCGGCAAACTGTCTGCGGGAGCACTATCATTCACACCATAGAAACATCAACAGAGGTTGTCTTTATTAGGCCTTTAGTGATGTGGAACAGAGATTTGCAGGTAATACATGATCAACGTAGCCTCCTTGCCTATGGTAGAAGGTGTGTGTGTGAATGTAGCTAAAAAATAACAGGAGGACTGCTTCCTTTCATGCTGTACACGAGTAGATTAGGGGCTTCATTATGGGAAAGAACTGAATAAGCTCACATTGTGCAGTGTGTGCAAGTCGGCACATGGGTTTATGCCGCACTTCCACTGTGTGCCAGACTGGGTGTGCCTTTCTTTACAATAACCAGTTAACCAGTACAACGGTTTTGTCTTTTGAGGAAAATAAGTGCTTCTTTTTGCTGCTTTTTTTTTTTGTTTTTAAATCCAACTTTTTAAGGTGGACCAACACATTTGTATGTTTTTTTCTTATATTCATGAGTCAGGCTCATAAGAGGAAAAGTGACCAGACTGATTTTATAAGAATGTTTTTACATTGAATTGTCTTTTTGACAAAATATATTAATATTTAAACTTTAAAACACAATTTGCACAAATTACTGGGAAGAAAAACATGAATATGCACAAAATGACAAATTTTACTGACAGGGAGAGCACATTAAACTAAAATTCATATGTAGTTTAGCTTATAACTTTGTTTTTCCTGTCCTGATTCCTAACTGATCAATTTTGTCCCTTCAATGTGCATAATCGGAATATATGCACATTGAAAATTATTAAAATTGCTCAAGTGGCAGCTTTACTTTTAAATTTGACAAAAAAACATGACTCAGGCTACAGTGACTATGTTAAAGACTTGCAGCGATTAAAAGTACACTTTAGGACAGTAAGGGATAGAAAGTACAAATAAATATAATGTAAAACAACAAACAAATTTAAATCAATTCAATTTGATAGATTATGTGCTCCTGTTCTTGTGAAGCTACCATTTTTATTTACTTTCTGAGGAGAGAGTACCGCATGTTTAAATACGATCATCTTTGTACACTTGTAGATTCCCTAAACAACTTAGACTTAGATTTCTAAAACTAAGTCGATAAGATAAAAACTTTTTTGAAATGAAAACAAGACGGTTTAACGCTGTACTTACACCACCCAAAAAATGTGTTTCGTCTGTTTCCAGATAATAGCCAATTTACAGCGAAGTAAAGTTTTTTTCCTCTTTACATTAAATTATCAAAAAAGGACATAAACAACCCAATGGATAATTTAGCTGGGCTCCAAAACAAAACTATTATCAACAATGTTTAAACAAAAGGTAGCGCTTAATAAGAGTTCTCACTAAACTAGTTGTGAGACATGAACAAGCATTGTTTATTTGTTTGAAAGCATTTACAGGACATTTTAAAAACATTTATTAGCATTTGTAAAGTTTTGATGGAACGTTTACAAGACATTTGTAAATGTTAAAAAACAGTTTAATAAAGATATTATGACCAGTCTTTAAATTGGATTTTTCAAAGTATCTTTAAAATAAAAGTAAAGGTGGTATAGATCTTACCATTGGACATCATATTTCAAGATACTTGAGGTATAATGGTTGGCTGTTTAGATTGCACATTTTGTATTATGAGATGTATACAAAACAATGATATTTAAGACTATTTCAAAGACGACATCATGGTGTCGTGGAAAAACGATCAATGTTTGCCTCTTTGTTGATGATCTGCTAATTCACGTCTCTTTTTCTTTGAGAGAATCTGAGGACTCTGGTGGAGGAGTGCTTTTGCTGAATCACAACATATGTCTTTTATTCCTCTGAATAAACTTCAAGCCTCGTCATTCAGGGCCTCTGTGCAGCCGACGACAACAGTAATCGCCACCATCGCAGCTTGATGTACGGCCGGTTTCCTCTGCCGAGTGCGTATCCTGCTGTTTATATCCTATATTCAACTGTGTGTATCTGGGTGTGGTGGGCAGACAGATGGGCCTGCCAGTAAACCGTCTTTATGTTCACCTCTTTTACCGTCTTTCTCTCCCTCTGTGAGTCTCTTCTTTCATAGTGCTCTACTCATCTTTCCTTTAGATCTTTTTATTTTATTCTTCTTCTCTTCAGACTCTCCTTCTTCCTTCCCCCCGCTGGCCCACTGTCCACAGAGCTCCAGCTGTGCCTGGGAAAATCTCACTGTGGTATCCCCGGAAAACCTCTCAGTAGCGGAAAATACAGATCTAACTCAGCACATTCTTTACTTGTATTATTACAGAGGAGAGGGCTGATGCTGCTTATATTTTCTGTCACTACCCGAACCGGAACGTTACTCACACCACCTTCAAAACAAAGTTATAAGCTAAACCACCAGTCTAAGAAGCTGCTCACAAGACTGGTGAAAGGAGGCCACAAAAGACGACTACCTAAAAACAAACGGTTAAAGAAGGCCGTTTCTACGGTGGCCCTGAAGTGCAAATCTGATCAAAAAATCAGTCAAAGCAAAAACAAAATAAAGATCACAACAACAAATAAAAATCCGTAAGAAATAATTAAAAAAAACATTACATTTTAGAAAATAAAACTACAGAAACCAAAGCATAATTCCAAAAAAATAAAACACAATAAAAAGGAAAGGTTTTGGAAAACAAACTGGTTTCCAGGAATCTAAAGGTGTTACTGTCTTATTGGATATAACTGATTGGATGAAGACGTTGCTCACCCTTTCAACCTGGAAGTTATTTGGCACGACAGTATCTTCCAACAAGATATTTCTTTAAGCTTCTGGCCACAGCCAAAGCAAAAGTTAAGTGATTGATCAATCAACTCTTCATCATAGTTCAGGCAAAACATCTTTTTGCTTTCCTCTTCTTCAAAACTCAAGCGTCATCATCAAATTATTGATGTCCCATGATACCTACCTTTTCTGGCTTTGAATTTTTTATTTTGCTTTGATTTTAAAAATGTAGTGCCCCCCCCCCCCCCTTTTTTTTTTTTACTTATTTGTTTTGCATTTTAAATTGTCGTTGATCTTCAATATGTTTTTGTCTTGAGTGATTTGCACTTCAGGGCTACCGTACATGTCTGATTGCACAAGACTTAAAAACTACTAGATCCACTTTGCTTTTCTCATTCCCCTGGATTGAGAAATCAGTCTGGGATGGTTCATTCCTTTGGTTTGTATTTTTCCTGCATGCAACTGAACTTATTTTGTTTTCTTTAGTACATTTGTGCATCTTTGCAATCTTCTGGAAAGTTTTTAAAAGACACTCTCTGATCATCTTTTGATCTATTGTGAACGCGTTCCCAGTGGTCTATTAATTATGATTATGTAGTTTTTAGTCAAAACTCAAAAAGCCTGTGTTGCTTCTTATGATAGTGTATCTGCAGAGCTGCAGGAGTTAAGTAGAAATTTGCCTCAGAGTTGTGGGCGGGACCATTAGCAAGAAAAAAATGCCTGCTCCCACTTCCCATCATCCCTTTGTTTATAATTTTTTCCGCTAGCTTACAGCCCCAATCTAACATTACTAGTGCAAAAAAAAAAGGCAAGTAATATTGGAGCTATCTACAGTTTAGAGCCAGATGACAGCTCGGACGAGGAAAATAAAGATGGATAAATTTCTCCACAAGTTAATCGAAATGGAGCTTGTGGCCAGCGAATTGTAGCAACTACATCACAGCTACAGGATTTTTGCAACAGCATTTTTTGTCTGCTCCGGATTCACAATGACTTGAATATAGAAAAACACTCAGAAACACAGTTTGAATTTTTTAACATGTTAAAAACACCAACAACGCCATTTTGATTGGAGTGGGTCTTTAAAGCATCAGCAGCTGTGCAAGGACCTAGCAACCCATAAAACCAAAAAATGACTGATTAAAAACAAAAACAACAACCCAAAGCTCCCACTGTTCCAATTAATATTATGTTATATTTTGAGGGTAATATGTGTCAAATTACCTGTCAATTTATGTAACATTAAAGTAACAATCATATTTTTATAAATTAAAGACATAAATAGAAAGAAGTAATAATTTTTTTTAAGTAAAATTAGACTTATTTTAATGTATTTGTGATGATGAGGCACACACACTGGGGTAAACTTCTTCCATAGTCAAAAGATTTTTTTGCAACAACATGTCACACCACTGCAACACTTCTCATTAGCATGTCAAACACACAGAGTGGGAGGGTTAGGAAGAAAATATTGCTCAACTGCACGATTAAACTTGAGGAACTGTCTGTTCCATAAATAATTAACAGGCTTCTTACTTGCGCTTACGGAAACAGGCAAGGATGTTATCAGCTTCAGAAGAACTTTATCTTTCATTTCAACCCTGTCTTCGGTGCGTGGCAGGAGAAGCGGCAGAATGACAAAAGCACAAACATTCAGTGTTTTATTTTTTTTTTCTCTGTGTGCATTTTTGAGAAACACGGTGGATCGTGGCATCAAAGAATGGTGAAAAAAACCAAGAAAGTATGAGAGATTTGGGCCTTTAGTAATGAGGTTTGTTGGTGTGCCTGCAGCAGCTCAGATTTGTGGAGTCCTAAATCTGACATGTTGGCGGTCTCTGACGCTGGGAGATTTATAATTGCCATCAATTATTGTAGAAAAAGCTGCGGGTATTTATTCAGAGAAATCCACAAACTTTAGTCGCCTTTAAATTCTCATGATATTCTTGCTTTAGTAAAAAAAAAAATCAAAAAGTAAAATGCCAAAACGAAAAAAGCACAGCGGTACTGGCTGGATTCTGCAGAACTGCATTGATATAAAAAGCAGCAGAAGCTACAAGTTTTTCTAATAGCTTCAAGCAAACCTTGGAGATGATAAAGCTTGAGCTATCCTCATTTATCGTTTTTTTCTTTTTGGTTTTTTTCTTTTCCTTGAGGAAGTTTAAATTTTTCTCATGTCAGCTAAATACTGACCATGTTTGTTCTCCATGGGCATAAACAATTAACATTTTATGTGATCAGTCATGTTAAAGAAATGCTATACCACAACTTCTTCAGAAAAGATAGTTTCATCTCTCCATTTGGAAATAAAAATGCATTTTTAAGCAGTTATTTCGCAATATTATATGTTTACTTAACCACAAAAATTAATAACTCCTTTAAATGGTTTTTGTGTGCCTCTGCTTAACTCACTAACTTCATCCCACACCAAGTGCAGATAGGACAAAGCAGTCTGACCTAAAGCTGTACATGTCACACGCGCAGCATGTTAAGTGCGAGGAAGTGGCTCTTACCTGACTCTAGATTGTTTCGTCCCTGATAAACATAAAGATGAGTTGAAAGGTCAAGCTTGCAGCACCGGGAAAGATTAAAATTCCCGTGACTGGCCATCAAGCGCACATGACAGCAGCTACCACAGTGTGGACTGACAGCAAAAACTGTGTGGTTAATGCTTGTTCACAGCATTCTGTTCAACCATTAAAAGTCATTAAAGTCAGTCTGTGCTGTTACTGTGTATCTCTTGTCCCTCGCTAAAAAAAAAAAAAAAAACGTGTTGGAGCTGCTCTTTCTCAAAACTTTAGTTGCTGTATTTTCTGGAGTACTTGTCTTGGTGTTTTGCATAGTTTGGCCAGGAGCACAAATTATACTCAGGAGTGACTTATTCGTGATTTTTGAAAAATACGCTTGGTATTTTTCCACTAATAACTGGTTGCTTTAGTTATTGTTTTCCTGTCAACAACCGCTAGAGGGCACTGTAGATGTGACAGTTTTTGCAACCATACTGCAAAGCAGAAGAAGAAACGCTGTCCAAAACAAACATGGAGGTAAAATCTGATCGTTCTTCTACAGAACTTTATATTTTTCTTTTTTGCATCAAGACATTATTATTCTATTTTTATTGCAAGTTTTATTGTAACCCACTATTTTTCCATATTTCTCTGTTTGGAGGGTTAAATGTAGGGGTAGGCGGAAGCATTAGGGGTAGGGTAAGAATCCAAATTCGGCCGTAGACATCATCAAAGAAAAAAATAAAATAAAAGATAAGCATGAATAATTTCATGAACCCAGACATGAAACGTGCTTACCGATGCTTTTGCATGCATTAATTGCAACATGTAAATGCTTTTATGTGGGAATGAGAATAAAAACTTGACTGCCTCTTTTTTTGGTTAATTATTGAGCACGTCAAAAAAAGAGGCAGTGGAAGTGAATTTGACGCATGAATTGCGTTTGGGTGTGAATAAAGCATCAAATCTGGCATGACAGATTTGTTTAGAAGCATTGCACTTTTCTCCCATAAGTGTGACTTGTACTCCAGAGCATATATGTTTTTTCTTCTTTCTTTTGCATTTTTTTGGCTCCTGCGAATTATACTCTGGTGAGACCTATACTTCAGAAAATAAGGGTAACTCAGACTTTGAAAAACGTCCAAAAAAAACAAAAAAATAAAAAATATAGACTGGCACATCCTAGTACCAAACTTTGGAACCCTTATTTACCAATGATCATACATATTACAGGGACTTGAAGACATTTGAAGCTATGACTTAACATATAGAATGGAAAGAAAACATGCTTAAACAAAAATTCAATGTTTTTATTTGAAACACAACTTCCTTTTAAATGTTTTTAACATGACTTGCGATAAAATAAGAAAATAGAGAGGCTTCTCTCAAGTGTGAGACCGTTGATTAGTGCTTAATATGGAGTTACAAAGAAAAATAATTGCTCTGCCATTTACAAGCTACTTCAGATTGTGTTCGCTGCATGTGACTCTGGAGATGAAACTCCACGGGGATCCACTTTACCAGCTCCATTTCCAGGCAAGAGAGGAAAATAATTGCACCTTTGGAAAGTCTCCAAATAGATATATATATTTAAAAAAAACAGGAATATTTCCTGCACCTTTACTCAATACAGCTCTAAGCAGATGTCTCAGGTTTGTTTTTCAACTGTCAGATCCGATCCTGTGCCGTTTTATTCTCAGGTGTGTTGAGTATTTCACTGATCTTTAAATCAGAAAAAAAATGTCATTATAATGACGCCTTCTGCTGCAGGGTACATGCAGAAGAGCAAAAACCTACAGATTACAATAAGTAAGTGTTTTATTACAGTTTTTTTTTTTAATTCATCTTAAATAAAACCCAACTTTCCTGATATTCCACAATGGATTATAATTGACTAATTTTGGTAGTATAAAGAGCAAGAGTATCCAAGGGACTGAGAGAAGTCCTTAAAATGCATCCCTGTTAAACTAGAGCTATAATGCTTTTTAGAGTATTTGAGGATAAGTATCTCAATTCAGGGCTGCACGGTGGCGCAGTGGTTAGCGCTCCTGCCTCACAGCAAGAAGGTTCCCGGTTCAAGTCCTGGCTGGAGGACCTTTCTGTGTGGAGTTTGCATGTTCTCCCCGTGCATGCGTGGGTTTTCTCCGGGTACTCCGGCTTCCTCCCACCGTCCAACAACATGCTTCTTAGGTTAATTGGTTATTCTACATTGTCCCTAGGTGTGAATGTGAGTGTGTATGGGTGTGTGATTGTGGCCCCTGCGACAGACTGGCGACCAGTCCAGGGGTGTACCCTGCCTTCGCCCATGAGTAGCCGGGTTAGGCTCCGGCAACCCCGTGACCCCGAAAGGGTTAAAGCGGATTGGAAAATGAATGAATATCTCAATTCAGCGCTAATCACAGCGTTTCTAGGTATGATCTATGTAATAATTGGTATCTGTAAGTGCGTCTGCTGTGTAGGAGTAACACCATGAATTTTGGAATAAAAAAACTCATAATTTATACTTTCCCTGTTAAAGATGCCATGGAGTTACTTATCTATAAAGGTAAGATACCAGGCAGCAGTGGATGCAGTTTATTTTTATCAGACAGATCTGCAATGGTACAGATTTAAGTTGAAAGTACTACTTCACTAAGGACAATTCAAAAGCAAATATTAAGACAGAACTGCACAGAACTGCTTCTTTGATAAGGCAACTGGCCAGGAGTCTGCTGAAAAAGCCTCCAGCATGGAGCCTATGTGTGTTGCAAATCTGCTCCCCTGTAGTAAATCTGTTTTCTCAGCATGTTTTAACTTTAGCTTACAGTTAGATGACATTAAAGATGTGTTCATACTATTTATATAGTACCTTTATGCCATTTCATTTTCTTAAAAAATGTTGAATGTAGTTTTCATTCTCTATATAATCAATGGTTCAGACTAAAGGTGACTGGCTGACAGTTCTCCTCATAGGAGTCACAGGGACACTTTTTAGCTGTGCTAAAGAGAAGAAACAACACGTTTGTGATGGAAAATAAAACACTTCATAAACCGTGTGAAAATGCCAAAAGCAGAGATCAAATCAAATCAAACTTTATTTGTATAGCACTAACACAAAGTGCTTGATCAAAGACTGATTAGAAATCTAAATCTCTTAAAACAGTTATCTTATTTTTTTGTTATGTTGTGACGTCCTCTCTCTTTGCATTTGACATAATATCATTTTTTAAAATAACACCTATAGTTTTTCTTTCTAAAATCATGTAATAATTTGTCTTGTAAAAAATGTTCCTGGCTGTTAGATTTTTTTTCATCCACTGGCCAACTTGGCTGGTGAGTCAAAAATGAAATGTTGACCAGTGGGGTTGTAACTGTAACTAAGCAAAAACAGAACGCTAAAACAATAATAGGAAGATTCCTTCTCAGTAAACAAACAACTTATATTTTGAATTATGTACAGTGGGGCAAAAAAAGGACCCTACTTAAAAAGTTGAGAAAGGTATATAATCTTTTTCATCTGTACTTTACAACTCTGAGAGACAGAATGTTAAAGGAATCCAGAAAATCATATTGTTTGATTTTTAAAGAATATATTTGTATAGTGGAGCAGAAAATAAGTTTTCAACTCCTCAAAATCTAAACAGAATTCTCCCTCTCACAGACTTGTCACTTCTTATTTAAGAAGCTCTTTTATCCTCCACTTGTTACATGGTTTAATGTCAGTGGTTTTGAACTGGTTATCTGTAAAATAGAAATTAAAATTAAAAAAACTAACAGTCAAGCCTGATTTCCACTGGTCCATCTGCAGAGCGTCTATGTTGCATTGTGGCCACAAGCAAAGACAGCTGGACAAACAACTTGACACAGGGTTGGCAGGACAAACCACTCTTCTGGAAGCCAGGGTAGAGGGGGGACAGACCGGAGAAACAACTTAGATAATGTAAACTAACTGATGGTTGTGAGACAGACTCCCCATGCAACATAAGGGAAGTACAAACCAATGGACCAGTGTAAATCAGGCATCAGGCTGTAAACACTTCACAAAGACCAAAGAGCTGTCGAAGGACACCAGGGACAAGCCTGTTCACCGGAACAAGACTGAAATGAACCAATCTACATTTAGATAGCAGCTTGGTGAGATCAACTGTTGGAGAAATTCTTAGAAAATGGAAAAAATACTAGACCACTGACAATTTCCCTCCACCTGCGGGTCTATGCAAGATCTCACCTGGTGGGGTACAAATACTCTGGCCTTAATGTAATAAAGTGGCGGGAACTGAAAGTCTGTGTTGCCAGTCCCAAAACGTCACAGCTCTAGAGGAGATCTACAGACAAAGGGAATCAAAAGTTTGGGCACCCCAGGTAAAATGTTATCTTATTCTGCATAAAGAACCCAAGGAAAGATGGAAAAATCTCCTAAAGGCATCTGCTTACAAATGAGACATTCTGTAAATATGCCAAAAATGAAATGAGGCTTTATTTTCATCATTTACCATTTCAAAATAACAGAAAACAAAATAATGGTGTGTGCAAAAGTTTGGACACCTTGCAGAATTTATAGGATGCACCACCCCCTTTGAAAAAGCTGAGATCTGACAGTGTCATGGATTGTTCACAATCATCCATTTGCAAAGACCAGGGTAAAAGTGTAAATGATGGAAATAAAGCCTAATTTTTTTTGACATATTAAAAGGATGGTTCATCTGTAAACTGCTGCCTTTAGGAGATTTTTTCAATCTTTTCTTGGGTTCTTTATGAACAATAATTTAACATTTTACCTGGGATGCATGGATGAATGGACCAAAATAGAAACTACAGTGCAGACCTGGTGAAGACCTACAGGAAACACTTGACCTCTGTCATTGACGCCCAGGGTTAAATTATAAAGTATAGAGGCGAACTTTTGCTACTGAAAAACATACTTCTTTTCTGCACCATTATAAAAAGAATTCTTTAAAAATCCCACAATGTGATTTCCTGGACTATTTTTTCACTTTCAGTTTCTCACGGTTAAAGTGTATCAATGATGAATACATGAGCCCCTATTTAACATCAAGCAAAAAATAAGAACTGAACAGCAGCTGGTGGCGATTAAGAGCTTTGTAAAACCAAAAGACCTCTGTCTTTGCTTTACTTACCAGCTGGAACTCTGACCGTCGTGCAAAGGCCTCCTGTATTCCGGCGTCGGCCCACAGCGAGCTCAGCGCCATCACGTACAGCTGGAACTCACTGGGCTCCACGCCCGAGGCCCCCCCACGCCCCTCCCACGACATCACCAGCATGCCCTGCTTCTCATTCTCACAGCTCTGCCAGGTGATGCCCAGCTTGTCTCGAGCATCCACCAGCACACGCATGCCCTGCAGAGACACAAAGGCACCATGCAGGCAGTACAATTAAGCATAGTCGCGTTGTTTCTGCTTACATGTTAGCGGCAGTGAGGGGAAAAAAATACAAAAACACACAATCACAGACGCATTACAAACAAATTCACAAGGAGGTATTGAGGGAGGGGGTGGTTTAAGAATTGGAATCAAGCAATATTTTTATACTTCTGCTGTTTATGAGATAAACTTGTAAAGTCTGTCCTACCACGGTGCTTTTTCGAGAGAAAACAAAGCCGTTCAGATGTCAAATTGAGGAAGTGTTTGTTTTATGACCTTTTCTGTCATTTTTAAAGACTGATGATGCAGTGACTAATGTGGTTTTAGCTGAATTTAGGATTCCTTTTAAATATGTAACAAAACTTTCTTCTCATGTTCAATATGAACCGCTCTCTTAACTTAGACTGGAGTTCTCCTGGAGCAGCTGAAAGTCTTCATTAAAAAAAAAAAAGGCCACTCTGTTATAAAAACCCCGTGTATGTGAGCCTCCCTCACAGAATTGAATGCTCTTAGACCTTGTGATCTCCAAAAAATATGTGGTGTGTCTTTGCATGTTTGGCGCGTCTCTCCCAGTGACTTATGATATGTTAATCTCTTTGCTAAACTTTTGTATGGATCATTTCCAGACGAATATGGTACATTTAGCAGCACCAGTACAAGCCCAATAACATCACTGGATCGATCTCCTGGTTTCCTTCAAATACAGATTGGGAAGTCCTCCCAAAACTTCAAACACAAGCTGTTTTAAAGATAAGCTTCCCACTGAGAGAGGTGGTTGTGCAGCAAAGGGTAGCGCTTGAGCTAAACACTAGTGTTTTTACACTTATGCAACAGTGATACATGTTTGTTTGCTCATCTACGTGCAGTCTGACATCGATGGCCCTGATGACTCAGATGTGCTCCCCTAAAGGCTAATACTATGATGCAGACATTGTTTTGATGGGGATTTATGTTGGAATGTTTTAAAAACAAGCAAGACGGACGACAGGCTCAACAACAGAAGAACACCTCACATTACGACTCAACACCAGTATGGTGCTGGCGGTGAAATTACTGGCAGTTCCTCTGAGCAAGCTTGAATCACATCCAGACTGTGGTATGCGTTAGTCTCTATCAGCCCTTGGTGGTTTTAAGAACGGACAGTGTGTTGCACAATCCTACACACTACTGCTTTCCCACAAGTGCTTAAAGAACCAGATGATTCTTGTGGGTTAGCTTTAGTTTTTGACTATAAGCCATCAAGGGCTCTATTTTATTTGACGAATGCTTCAAACTGCCATGAGATTGTTTGAGTATGTTTGTAAACATCTAAGGCAACTATTTATCCTAGTTTACGCTGTCTTTTCCTGTACGTGTTTCGCACAGGCTAATATTGCAGTAACGATAAAGTTGCGACTTAGTGTGTAGGCCTAGAGCACAGACAGCTAAATATCTAAGAGTGACATAATTCGTGTGCATTTTTCCATGAACCTATGCATCTCTTTATTTTCCTGCCAACTTTGCCCTCTTCAAGATCATGGGTGTGCTTAAACTCGCAAGAATTTTCATTAGAACACAAGTGGGGTACACCCTGGTCAGGGAAATAAAAAAAAACAAACAAAACTTGCACTTCTAAAAGCAGCTAAGGACAATGGTCCAAACATGTTATATAAAAAGAAGTAACCATTTGAAGTAAATATCCCTGCAAGCACAGGAAGAAGGCATTGACGACTACTTAAGGTTTAAGATAAGATATGAAGAACTTAAATTAGAAAGGTGACATAACCATAAGTGTTAAGTGTCCTGCCCCATTCTAAAGAAGCACAGCTCATAGGACAGAAGTCCTGCAAGTAGTAATGGAAACCCAAAGTTGTTATTTATTTGTTTCACTTTAATGTGAGTAAAGATGGATTTGTGGTTGTCAAGGATTATAAGGATTTAAAACCATCCTCTTGATGTATTTCTATAAGCGACCTCCACTCTGCCTTTACTCTCTTTATCTTCTCAAACCAAAGTCCACACACTTGTGTGTTCTCTTCCTGCTTCACCTCTGCTTTATGCTCTTTAACCGTCACTATGTAACTATGAAAGAGTGAGCTGGTCAACACCTAACAGTTTAGGGCCATCCCGCCATACATCAGACCTTAGAAGCCCTGCAATTGGCTGCTTTTTTTTTTTTTAATTTCTCTTTTTTAATTCCTTCGACTGCATCCTACATCAGTCAATCAAATGCCGTCTGATTGATGGAATTTTAGAGCTTGGAGGAAGTCTTGAAACTCAAAGCAAGGACAACAGATAATAAAGACAGTTGATTTAAGAAAGGCATGTGGTTATGACTCACAGAGGGATCAAACGAGCTACATTTCTAGACTATCTTTTCAAAACTCTATTACATACTTATCAGTGCCAATGATGGAAGGATCGACTCAATTTAAAAGCACTTGTTGCCTTAACATAAATGAATTACAATATACTTGGAATTATGGACGATGGCACAATTGGCATGTAAATTACCAGATATGGAAAAATCCAATGGCCTACACCAATGGTTTGACGTAATGACGATCCAGCTTTTACCAGCTTTTACCAGTTTACCAGCTAAATGGTAAACGGCTTATATTTATACAGTGCTTTACTATCATCTTTAAAAAGGCCAAAAAGCTTTACAGCCCTAGTCACATTTATGCATGCACACATTCACACAAACTGATGGCGCCTCCACTGCAGAACAACTGACCCCCAACTGATAACCACCAGGAGCAACGTGGGGTTTAGTGCCTTGCTCAAGGACACTGACACATGGGTGGAGAGCAGGAACCAATGCCACGATCCTCTGATCAGAGGTCGACCGCTCTACCTCTGCACCATGGCCGCTAACATTAACTCATTGATGGATGGTGCCTCTTCTAGGGGTCGAATCCAGAGTCTTTTCCCATTAGGAAGAAATACAGAGTCAATCCAAAAAATGATGGTATGGATCAATGGGCAGCATCTGGCTTGGAAAAAAAATCTAAACTAAAGAAAAGTTGCACTACTTAATTAAGACTTGTGATATTTTCTCAAATGTTTTAATTAAATGTAACTCTGATCATATGACCCACCTATTCATGCTGGTACTCTTTGCAGCTTTTCAGTTTCACCCCTGACTGACTGACACCACAAGAACCCTGGCCTTTCCAAAAATAAAGAAAATTAAAGTGGTCTGACGACAAGCTCGACAGTCACTGGGAAACATCAGGCGTCAAAGTGGACAGAAACTTCTCCAGAGATTTTCAGATGGTCTCAGTAAGGTGAATTTTGGGCTTTCATCTGCCCTTTTGGCCACCCTTAATTTGAAGAATAGAGACCAGAGTTTTGTATTTTAAAGGGAGAGTTGGGCACAACGTGTGAACTAAAAAGAGAAGTTTAACTTAATTCATGGTTCAAGTTTCCTCTTTTCTGGGAAATGATAATATGACACAAATATTCATCTGTTGCTCTCCTGCCAACTAAACAAGGTAACTTCTGACTATTCTAAACTGACCTGTGCTGACCTGAAGCGTCTGTTGCAAGTGGCTTTAATGATGAGCAAACATCAGTTCTTGCAGCTGTCAGATCTTCCAAAACGCCAAGGCAAAAGAACATCAGAGATGGCAAGAGCTTTGATAAAACTGAACCGTCTGACACGCTGGCTGATGGAAATCGTTTGGTTCACCGCTTTGTGGATGTAAGCAATTCAAGAAGAATTTTCCAGAGAAAATGTAAAAGCGTTGAAAGAAAGCGTTCAGAGAAACGTCTGCGTGCGGGAAAATGCTGGAAACAAATGCTGATTGAGTGTGAGCGGGGCCGCATCAAAGATCGACTGAAATGAATAATGTAAGAATTAATCCTAAATGTAAACCTTAGATACATACAGGTTCAATGTAAAAGCAGTGAAAATCTTGCTCAAGGCTTTTTTTTCACAGCTCTATTCCGATTTATGAAAGACTTGTGTCATAATTCTGGCTGGGCACAAACCACAGTTAATAATTTCTCCTCCGTGGTCCCTTTTCAAACAGTTGGCACTTTGGTGTTTTGAAAAGGACGCTACGCCACCCATACGTCCATACGAGATCTTGTTCCTGTATGAGGTACAGTGTGTGTCTTTTTCATGCCAAACAAAGATCTTAAAAGTGATAAAATGTCTTCATCTGATAAAAAATAAACAGATATGGACGATGAGGTTCTTTACATTCCCAAAGAGATGCATTTCACGCTTTTTCTTTTAAAAACTACACCAATTTGTCTTTTCTGCTGCTAGCTAAAAATAGAAATTCAAAATAGCAGAGGAGAAGTGAAATGCTTCTGTTTTTTTTTCTTTCCTCTTTCACATTTTGCTGTGTCATGGTTTTAGGCTGGATGAGGCAAAGTGGAGGAGGATCATGATCACGATCCGTCCCAAGACTGGATTGAGTTTTAGGGTGGTGGTGGTGGTGGGTGGTGAATACTGTCTTGTCTGTTGGGGAGTGCAGGCCGGCTCTTATCACCCGTGTCTGGGCTGTGTGGCACTCAGGGCGGATATGCTCATCCCTCTGGAATAGTCTGGTATTGTTTAGCTGGTGAAGGAGGCCCAGCCATGACAGCGAACAAAGGGACACCACACACACACACTTCAGAATAAAAATATGCACTGTGTCAACATGTGTGAGAAGCTTCAAGTTTGGGATAAAAACTGGGCTGCAACTAGTTTTTTGCAAGTTGATCTCATAAAAACAAGTGGATTTAGTTACTTGGAGGCGGAGAAAAATGGCCATGTTTCAGTCTTCTGGGGCAAAGTTCACACTGGGCTTTATGACCTGGAATGGACTTCATTCAGTTTGTTGTCATGGCTGATAAAGAAAATGAGCACAGCTGAGCAGGAGAAGCTGAACTTTGGCTTGTTTTCTTTAAAGTCCCAGTCCAATAATTACTTGATCCATTGCAAAAGTGTTCCCAGTGGACTTTTAATTATGATCATAGCATGTTTAGCTAAGATTAGAAAACCTGTGTTGTTTTCTAGGATAGTTTCTGCAGAGCAAAAATTGGGCTCTGATTTGTGGCGTTGCCCCGGATTGAGCCTTCTTTCATTTCCCATCATCCCTTTGTTTATACGCTCTCCCACTAGCTTACAACCCATCACAACTCCAACCTAACATTAGCGATGCAACAAAAATGGGGAGAGGTATTGGAGCTATGGAGACTTACATTTTTGAGACAAATGCCTGCTCAGATGAAGGCGTTAATGGATCTTGTCATCCACAAGTGGATGCATCAGAATGGAGCAGAGAGCACTGTAACTTCTACATCACAACTACAGGCTCTTTTCAACAGCATTTTTTCGTCTGTTCATCATTCACGACGACGTAAATAAACGAATAAGAAGAAATGCAATTTTAACGATTTTCCCACTAATGACAAATCTTTCAGCTTCAAACAATAAATATGTTCCCCTTTGATGCATGATGTAAAGTCTACAGCAGCCATTCCCTCCCCAAGCCTAAAACTTCAACATACCTTCAGTATGTTCTCGTAGATGGTGTCCCGGAAGTCCAGCAGTGCTTTCTGATCAAACTCTTGCCCGTTAATGATGCGCATTTGTTTGAGGAATGTAGATTTTCCGCTCTCTCCGGCACCGAGCAGCAGGATTTTGACCAGCCGCCGCACGGCTCTCCTCTCCCGGGCCAGTATGGCGTCTATCTCGCGGCTCCTCCGCTTAGCCTCTCGCTCCTTCGCGGCGTCCCTCTCCCGGCTCCCCTCCTTGCTGCCGCCCGGGTCCCGGCTGGCCTCGGCCGGGAGCAGGCAGCGGCTCAGTGTGCGGACCACTCCAAACATGGCGAGTCGTTGAGAGTGGTGGTGGTGGTGGGGGGGGACTTACCGAAACTCCACGAGGAAAATGTTCATGGTAGGACTGAGAGATGGAGACGAGCCAGTTTGGCTACTTTTTGGTAGACGTCACGTCTCCAGCGGATCAATCAATGCAGGCTACATTTAGTGGATAAAGCCGTTATCAAGTTTCCCACCGGCAGACAAACCGTGTCCATCTTGTTCAGCCCGAAAAGAAAACTAAAGCAGCTCAGGAACGAGTTTCTGCGGGCAGGAGGAGTTAAAGAAAAGTTCAGGCTAATCAGAAAGCACGGCAGTCAGATAGTCTCACGCTGGGACGGTTTGTGAACTTGAGAGCAGCCCCCTGCGGGAGGCGGTGGGACGTTCACACGGGAGCGCGGCGTTACCGGCGCTCACCATCAGGGGGCGCGAGTACGCGCACAGAGACGTGACACTGCACTGCACCTTTCAGCAACTGAACCATGCATCAAAAGCAAATTTGGAAAATTGACCAAGAAAATTTTAAAAAACGGGTTATAATATCAGTAGGACAACAAAACCGAAGGTAAATTAAGCTCCTCCTAAAGGATTGACATTAACAAACAAAACAAAAAAGATATAATGCATTTTGTGGTTCTATAAGCCAGGAATCTTCAACTTTTCCCTCATTGGGTCATTTGGTCCAATTTCTTAAAGACCAAAGCCCAGCAAGAGCCACTAAATCCAACTAAACCAGGAGTGTACAAATATTTTGCAAATAGGGATAGATTTTGTGTGGTAAAAATGTGTGAGGGCAAACCAATGCAATACAATTAAATGCAAATGAACGGATATCAAAATTTTATTGCAATACTTTTCATTTCTTCATATAGCTCAGAAATACACCTACAGGTAAATACATGTATTTGTTTGTGTGTCACAGAAATGACTGTGAATTTCATATTTGAAAACCAGAAATAAAACAAAGAAAAAGTCTGTCTGGAATAACAATGTTTGTGAATACTAATAGGTTAATCTGAAATGTTACATATTATTCGCAACTAAATGCTCACTCTAAACCTTTAAGCTAAATTTAAATAATTTGAACAGGATAAAAAAACAAATTGTTATTTTATTCAGAAATGACTTTGATCACAGAAACTTCCTAGACTTCCTGGCCTGGCTAAAGGTATTTTCTTAACTCCTAGTAAGCAAAGTCTGTCAATTGTCCCAGGTTTGAAGTGTCTTCTCTGGACTGCATATTTCATCGTATTCTGTTCTTGTTTATTATCATTTAGATCCGGGCTTTTTGAAAGACACTTCAGGACATTCGTATGTTTCACTCTCAACCAAGCCTTTTAGGACAATCTTTTTTTTGCATGCTTCCTTTTTTCATCTGCATGCTGTCCCTTTCATGCATTTCTTTTCTTTCAAATGGATTTATTGATCTACATTTCAAAAGAAATATCTGCTCTTTGTTTGTCCATTTTCATAAAATTATTTTTTTTATTTTGACTTTTATTAATTTGAGCTTATTTTAGCCCTTCTTCCCCCCCCCCCCCCCACCCCCACACACACACACACACAAATGAGAAGTACTAACAATTGTATCTGCCGGTGTTGATGATACTTTTCTTGATGATTTTTTCTGATTTTGGGGTATTTTGACCACAATAATAAAAGGCAACAATAGAAAAATTTCTTATCCTTACATCTGGTCTTTTTCTGCCCGTTTTTTTGTTTGTAGTTTGTGCTGGCTTCTTTTTCTCATTAGTCACAGGTAGTTTAATTATTGACATAAATCATACATCCCTCATTATATTAATTTTTTTTACATTTTGAAAACAGGTGAATGCTTTTAACATTTATCCACATAAACCATGCATATGCAAATGATAAAACAGCAACACTGCTGTAGACACTTGCCCCCTATAAGTATACAGTAATATGATTCAATAGTTGAATTAAAAAAAAATAAAAAGCATGAAGTGTTGGGCCTTACATGTCCCAACATCAGCGTAATTGCTATCTTTATTCTGCAAGAAAGGCAGGATGCAAGGTTTGAGGTGGGGTCCATTAGAGCGGAGGTTGTTCTCAGAGGGACGGATAAATGCACAGGCTTGTACTGTAAAATGTATTACCCTCATCATCTATTAATCAAACACAATATTTTCTAACTCAAGTCCTAAGGCTTCCCTTTTACTTTTACTGCTCCATCACACCTCATTCAAATAAATGTGCCATTAGGCTTTTGCATGTAAGTAGTTTATGAGCTGAATCAGGTCTGCTGGAAGAAGTAACGAGTGAAACATGGAAGACAGGGAGACTAGAGGACTGGAATTGAGTAGAAAGAAAGCAATGGAGATGTGTCATGACTCTTATTATTTTCAAGATACATATTTTAACATAACAGTACATTACATTTTTGGATATGACTTTGTGGGTGTTGCTGAAATGACACTAGCACACATCTACTGAAAGTTAGGGGTGCTTGAATTGTAAGGTTACAGGTTAAAATATAAATGACTTCATAGGTTTTTACATTTTCGCAAAGCTTTATTTCAGATAAAGGCTAACAGTTTACAGTGAGTGAACACAAAGATTGTTAAGTGTTGAAGCAGACGGCAACTACGGTTGCTAGATGTATCTCTAGCTACGTACACAAGGGGCATTCAAGTGTAACAGAACAAATGTGAATCCACTTGCCATTTATTATTTATGTATTATTTTATTATTGTTTTGATGGGCTCTTGGGCGCCCCCTATTGGTTTGTGTCAGTATTAGTTATGCAGCAACAAAACTTTATTAGTTGAGACACAGACATGCCCGAAGTAGGTTGCATTTTGCAGCACTCTGTAGTATTTATTTTCAATTGTAACCAAAGTCTAGTTGTGAGATATTATTTTGTTGTATGTGATTTCAGTGTTTCTTTGTTACTTGAATGTATTTTAAGTTAGCTAATCTGTGTATGTTAAAGAGACTATTTACTTTTTGTAGCGTGATGCATGTGTAATGCGGGTGGGAGCCTTCCATGTCTGACTGTCACCTTTTTGTTAAACAGAAAATAAACACGGAATCAAAGACAAGCCGGCTGTCCTGTTGTTCAAAAACGAACACGACGCAGAGAACCGCCCTGAACCAGCCAGCACTAAGACTGAGCGGGTTACACAAGCAGGTGCTAAACGCGCATTCTTTAATGCGCGTTTAGCACATGGTGTTCACACTGGACAAGCTGGAAGGGGAATCTTCCTTTTCTTTCTTTTTTACTGTTTTTCTACTGTTTTTACTCACACGCATTTCAGTTGGAAGAGGCTTGGTTCAAAATGTCAAAGCATGTTTGTGAATTCAATCGTCGCTACCAATTCCAGGCCCCTGATTGGTCAAAGTTTAAACTGGTTTCACTTGCAATGCCCGTTCAGCGTTCTCGTATTTTGCAGCTTTTCGTGAAGCACAAAAACTGTTCTGGAAACTTTAGCTACACATGAACTTTGAACATGGAAGCACTAAAACGTGTCTTTACATAGAGTTTTCATTGGAAGTGGTTCAAGAGATTTGCTGGAGGTGGTGTGAATGTAGCTTTTGACAAAAAAAAAACAAAAACATTTCTACATCAAACAATTGCTTTAATTCGTGCTCCACAATTTCCTAAATATTCTGGCAGTGTTTGCAAAGATGGAATAATTTCATCTGAAATGTTTGTGCATGCCAGTTCACAGTCTAAAATATCTTGGTTCAATTGTCCTTTGCTGTCTGTGTAACTGTAAAGTTCAAATTTTCCATATAGAGTATACAGTAGCTTTTATAGGCTTGATCTTATGTGTTAATTTAACCATTTATCTGGTCTCAGTGGGGGTGGGGCCTTACCTCACTGAAATGAGAGGAACAACTAGAATTAGATTGCACTAAATATGAGTTTTTTCAATTCACATTAAAAACTTTTTTTAAATGAAAGCAAAAATTAGATGATATTTAAGACAGCATGCAATAGCTTTTAGATCTCCTGCTGTGTTGATCTCTCTTTTAATGTGAGTTTGTTTTTATTATGTGTTAAACATGATACATAGGAGTACTGTTGTGGTACTATCAGTAATTTCTGATGGATACCTGTGCTTTAAATGAAGAAAGCAGTCTTAATCTTAATCTTGTTTTAATGACATTATGTCTGCGTCTTTAGCAGGTTTTGCAGAGGGTACAACCAGTTTTAGTCATCTATTTGTGCAAAAACTGCTTCATTTTTCTGAAAACTACTGCATAGTAGCTCACACAACCCACCAAATGTGGTGTTGCTTTAACGATTATCTGACTGCAGGCTTTTCTATAAGTGAAAAGTGAAAACTGAAATGATGCAAGTAACTTCCATTGCTTTTATGCCTGTTAGTGGGGAAATGAGAAAAAAATATCAGTGAGATTTCACATTTTTCTCTTTTGACAAAAATCAACATAGATTCAGATGACATTTAAGCTCCAAAAATGCATGTTTGAGAACTCCAAGCTGGCTCTCACAACTAGTGTATTCATTTCAACAGTTTGTACCAATTTGAACCTTTTTAAGAGCCAGTTTGACTTTCCTGTAGAGACACATCATTGTAGTCCAACAATTATGTGCATGTTTCCAGAGGGAGACTGAATCAAAGGGAAGTTCTGGATCAGTCCCTTGGTTTCCTTCCCAGGCACACACATACAATTCTAACAATGGAAAATTGAGTAAGTTGAGAAAAGTTCATGACAAGGATATTACAGTGGTTCATATTAAAAGAAGCCAGACTTCTTGTTATGTAAAAGTGCAGCCATACTCATTCCATGGATAAAGGGATGAAATCCCTTGCATAAAGACCCAATATGATAACACTTTCTTTATATAACTAGCAGGTTTGACATTGTTGTGTTTTCTGGTGGGCTGCTCAGGGATGTATAGTTAGACCTCTTGGCTCATGGGGAGAAAGCCCTGGTTTGAATCCTGGCTGGGGCCTTTCTGTGTGGAGTTTGCATGTTCTCCCTATGCATGGGCGTCCGGCTTCCTCCACAGTCTAAAGACATGCTTCATAGGTTAATTGGGATTTCTTTATTGTCCTAAGATGAGAACATGAGTGTCTGTGTATTTTTGATGGCCCTGCGCCAGATTGGCATCCTGTCCAGGGTGTGCCCTGCCTTTGCCAAACAGCATCTAGGATTGACTCCAGCAACCCTGTGACCCCAAAAGGGATTCAGTAGGTTCAGAAAATTAACAAATTGATTTAAACTGATGTGCAAAAATAGTAAAAAAGGTAAATTTCTTAAACTTCTTCTTTGTTACATAACCCTAGTAAAGTTTTTCCAACTTCATGTGCAGATCTACGTAACTCCTCCTCATCCATGCTTTGCTGGGGATATTTTAGCATCAGTAGTTGTAGTTAAGATTAAAGGTACAGTATTTCCGCACTATAAGATGCAATTAAAAGCCTTAATGTTTTTTCCAAAAACGACACGGCTCCATTTAATCCAGAGCTCCTTATATACGAATAATTTCAGCAGCAAGCAAGGTTGAGTATTATTGTAAATAAACTAACGCGGCTAACGTGAAGCTGTATCACACTGTGTTTTTTTTAAATGTTACTAACATTGTTTGGAGTTAGCGTAGTCAGTATCATTTGTTTTAGCTGTATCTGTCTGTTTTTTCATGTGCTGCAAACAAGGTTGGATGTGATTTTCAATATGTTAAGGCGGCTAACGTGTAGCATGTCAGACTGATTTTTTACATGTTACAAACAATGCTGGGAGTTAAAGGTATTGTGAATATTCTAACATTTCTAATGTGTACTTCCTTAATTGCAGGGACAATGAAAGCAACAGAATTCCTTTTGTAAAGAATAAACTGAATGGAGGATATCAGAAGATAGTTCTAAGAAGTGCTGGATATATCTGGCACAAGTTCAAAATGCTTTGAATGGTTAAAATATTAGACAAATGCTTTGCTTCAGTCTATTCAGCATTAACAACCCCAAAACATTTCAATCACTGTCATTAGTACTAATCCACAGCAACATTGATTTCTGACATTGTGCTGCACAGTGATTCAGCTGTCAGCGTTGTCAGTTCAGATTAAGCCAAAGCTGATTTCCTTTTATTTGTACAGCTCCTTTCATACACGGAGGTAATTCAAAGCGCAATCAAGAGGGCTTGAGGCTGACTTTATGTTGTCTCACCAGTTCCTTCTTGCACTCCAAAAGTGGAAACGCTCAGTTTATTGGTGACTTTTTAACTGACTTCTGACCTCCACTTTAATTTGTCCCTGTGAGTTTGGCAGTCATCGGCTGTGAGTTTGTTTAGTGTGGCTCTGAGATGGACTTATGGCCTGTCCAGAGAATTCTCTGGACAGGCCATCAGGTCTCTCCTGCACAATGATGTCTGGGAAATGCTTGAGCACTCCCGAGACCCTGAGCATGAAATACGGGGTAAAGAAAATGGATCAATGACCCGCACAACAAATAACACAGCTGCTGACAGGATCTGGGAGCCTGATCTAGCTGACTGCTCTCACATAAACACATTTGATCAGAAATACAGAAGACCAAAATTAACTCTGTTTATTTTTCATACGCCCAAAACCCTAACCTTAACCTTACCACTACTTATATTTTAGACTCAAGAACATGAAAATATCAATCTGTTACATACATAAGCAGCAGCTTTAACAAGACTGGAAAAATTCATTTTAAAAGTGAACAAGCTGTGAAAATGTATCGTAATGAAATGCTCAGCCTTATAAAACATGTATAAAAACAACTTGGTAAATATATAAATATTGGGGTAAAGCATTTTGTTTTAATGTTGATTCAATTCATATAATTTGTCATTGCTGATCTGATTCAAAGTCGATATTGATTAATTTTGATCGATCAAATTTTATTCGATTGACTGACCTAAAATCAATCCAGAACATCTTTAACCAAAAATCCAGCCAATGTGACTCAGAGATAAATACCTGCTAAACAGTCCAGGTGAAGTTTTCCAGATTCCTTGTATTTCTTGCAAGATAATCAGGTGTAGATTAAGTAAGTGTTCAAACAAACAAGTAAACAAGAATTAATGTCCAATCCATTGACAGTTTAGTTTCATAAAGTTCAGCCCACTGTTGTTTTTCCACATCAAAATAATACAAATGGAACATTATTAGAACATTCTAGCACACTGAATGGTCACATTCAATTCAATTTTATTTTTATAGCCCAATACCACAACCATAGACATCTCAGTGGGCTTCACACCGGTATTTATATAAAAGAACATAAAGTTCATTCATTCATTTTCCAATCCGCTTTATCCCTTTCGGGGTCACGGGGTTGCCGGAGCCTAACCCGGCTACTCATGGGCGAAGGCAGGGTACACCCCTGGACTGGTCGCCAGTCTGTCGCAGGGGCAGAACATAAAGTCAGTCATAAAATATTAACAATGGTTTAGCAACAACTGGTTGCTAAACTAAACTAAACAGACCAAGCTAAACAGACATCCGTGCCCTTAGACCCTCCCTGTCGGTGAGGAAAAACTCCACATCCTATCTTGGGGAAAAAAATAAGGAACCTCAGAGATGTCCACATGAAGAAAAGGGGAGATGCAGGGCTTACTGCTGAAAGGTGATTAGAAAGTGATCTGAGAGTATAGCATTATGAGGGAGGACAATCAGCTGACTGATCTCTATACCATGATTTAAGACAAGGTCCAGAATGTGCTTGTGACAGTGAGTGGGTTCATTTACGTTTTGTGTTAAACCAACATCATCTAATAAAAATCTACAAATGCATTTCCTAGACCGTCACTAGAGTCATCAACATGAATATTAAAATCCCCTACTATTGTTATTTTATCAGAACCTAAAACAATGAATAGAAAATCTGAAAATTCAGTTAAAAATTCTTAACATGGGCCGGGAGGGCATTAACTATATGACCCCCCCCCCCCACACACACACACAGCATTTTGAGTTTTCTTCTATGGGTGATTTATAGACAATATGATGTTTTCAAATAAATTACTAATGTGTTTGACTTAAGTGTAATGAAGTAAGCTAGATTGTGATAATGATGATACTGCTAACCCACCTCCTTTCCCTGAAATCCTGGATTTTTGATAGTTCTTGTAACTAGTGGAAGATGCTTCATTCAGTCTAACAGTCATCAGTGACGTGCGGTGAGGTTCATGGCTGGTGAGGCACTGATGTCATCAGTCAGATTTACAAACATGTGAAGCCTACAGAGCATCTTATTTACCATTTGATTGGCAGCAGTGAAAGACAGACAGACAGACGGACGGACGGACATACGTACAGACAGACAGACAGACAGACAGAGAGACGGACAGACAGACAGACAGAGAGACGGACTGACAGACATACAGACAGATAGACAGACAGACAGACAGACAGACAGACAGACAGACAGACAGA
>BSAI01000119.1:5447022-5459271 GCA_036245035.1 Adrianichthys oophorus | reverse complement strand
AGATAGACAGACAGACAGACAGACAGACAGACAGACAGACAGACAGACAGAGCTCCATACAGTACTTATGGTCCATGGTAGCTCCTTCTTAAGAAACGCATTAATAACCTGTTTGTAGAAGTCTTCCTTTTCTTTCTTCAGTTTTAAAAGTCTTTCTGTCACAGTGGAGATCACTACCAGTGACCTGTCTAAACAAATTCTTGAGTTTAGGGATTTAAAGACGTAATCCTCCATTTAGAAAATGATGCTAAACAATACGAAAGAGTAACTGGACAGCTGCACTTAACTTGCGACCGTGTCATATTCTCTGGGCTCACCAGCTCCCTTTGCCTGGTGGCATGCGTTCTGCGGTGAGGCATGCATACTGCGGGATAAAAAGACCAAATTCGTAAAGTGCGTGCCTCAGCTCCAGCTCCAGTCAGTGTGTGTGGCGCTGGGGAGGCATGGCTGCTGCTGCCTCGCGCGCCGCTGTCTTGCGTATTTGAACAGGAAAGTTGTAAATTTGCTGCTTTTTTTTTAAACCGAAGAAACGTTGAAAACCCACATAGAAAAAGGCATTCATAAAAAAGACATGTCTAAAAAGTAATATTGTATTTTTAATTTAAGCAAAAGTATATTCATTTTATTTAATTAATGCATTTTTAAGCTATATTTTGCTGGTGAGGCACAGCCTCACCTGCCTCCCCTGACTGCACGTCACTGATAGTCAACCTGTTGTAGCCAAGTCTCTGCTATGGCTGTAAGCTAAGTTTGTTTACATAAATTAAATTATTGACTAAGAGGGACTTAGAGGAAATGGGTCTAATGTTTACTAACCCACACTTAATTACATCAATGACAGCAGTGACCAAGCACTGGTTAATGCTCACCTGGAAATTATGTCATGGTTTACTTTAGTCTGAAGATTACTCTCACACATGTCTGTAAAATTCAAAATGTTTCCACACATTTGACTGTAATGATGGCTTGATCTTTTTTGTTGCCATCACGTGTGTGGTGACCATTGTGACGGCGCTTAGTCTTTTTTATAATGTAGTAAAATAAAACTACTGTACCTCAATCCACTTGTTACTTTCCAATATTGATTATTGATTAATCTAATTTTGAAACCATTGTTTAATGGAATAGGTTGATTTAATCTGATTAGATTAATAACTTGTCCAAGACAGATGGATATGGTTGGATTATAGAAATCAATTAAATGTTTAATCGACTGATCATTACACCCTTAATAAATATGTAAAAACCACCATTATATAACAGATAAATTACATTTGTAAAAAAAATCCCCAAATTACCCCAACAACAAAGAAGACAAACTTTGCAATAAAATATCAAATCAATAAAAGTTTTTTTTTCTTCTGAAAGTTTTTCCTTGCTCTTGCACATTTTCTCACTAGTAAAGAAAAACAATCTTTGCATTGCATTTTCTCAGCTGACTCTCTCTTCTTCCTCACAGTCTTTCTTCTCCCTTTAGTCAAGTGAGCCAAACTGAAGTTTGCACATCTACACAAACCCCACTCGCTTAGAAAACCAACAGGAGATCTTCTGCTTCACAAACACCTGCCAGAAAAGCAGGAACTTCCCTTTAGAGCCCATTTTCCTGCACAAGAAATCTGCCTCATTTATTCCGGTAGGGTTTTAAGAACCTGAGTACTCCAGAGGACTTCTGACTGCCCAGCAGCTTTTGTCCAGGATGACGTCTGTGAGTCATTGTAAGTTGATCCAACAGAAAGCAGCCAGCTGGACGAGACAGCAGACAGAAAAAGCTTTCGGACAGTCTGGCAGTCTGGGGAGTCATCGCATTTCTTTGGTCATTCTTTGCTCATACCTGAGGTTCATTGGGTGACCATTTTCCTCAGTGGAATCAAGATTAATATGCAAAGAAAATCAAATACCTGACAGAAATATTCAGATGTAAGAGATATGTTATCACAGTTAGTAAAATAAAACATAGTACAAACCCTTTTGTTTAGAGAGGATTTCATTATATAAAAAAAAAATCCTACATTATAGCTAGTGCTGTCAATCTATTAAAAAAATAGAGTAATCACACTTTGGATTGTGATTGTGATTAATCACGATTAATCACAATGTTTTACTAGGTAAATTTTATATGAGAATATGCGGCTTTTAAACAAAATGAAGCAAAAGGCCAGAGAGAAAATGTTTCCTTCATTTTCACTCTCTGAAATGTCTTAATTTGTATCGTGTTAACTAAGATATCCCAGAAATGTAATTTGTGTGCACAAAACACATCAACGGTAAGATAAGCAGAACCTGTGAAGACTTTTATGTCTGCAGTATTACTCCAAGGAAACAAAGATGCTGACATACAGCCATAAGAAATTAACATTGTGTATCTGCACTTAAATGGTCCAGGTGAATGTTCAAATCTGATTGGCTGCTGAGTGTACATGCGCATGTATAAAAGAAGTTCTGCTCACAAACCTCAAATGTTCTATATCACTGCACAGGCTTCTTTAAGTTTAAAACAAGCTTTGTGGTTCATCTTCTGGACAAAAATAAGTGGTAAGAGGTGAACTTTCTCTCTGAACTGATACTTTATTGAACCTGTTGTGAGCTTTCCTCTGCTACTGTAGTGGCATTGTCATTTTACCGTGACAACAGGTCACATCACAAATTAAATAGTCACATAGAAAATCAGAACTATCAGAAATCCAGGATTTCTGGGAAAGGAGGTGGGTTAGCAGTAATATCACAGTCTAACTTACTTCCTAACACTAAAGCCAAACACATTTATAGTTCCTTTGAAAACATCATATTGTCTATAAATCACTCAAATAGGAAAACTCCAAAATCTGTTTCATTCATAATTATTTATCGTCCTCCTGCCCCGTACTCTGAATTTTTAACTGAGTTTGCAGAATTTCTATCAACTATTGTTTTAGATTCTGATAAAATAATAATAGTAGGGGATTTTAATATTCATGTCGACTATCTAGGAAATGCTTTCTCAGCTTTATTAGATAATGTTGGTTTCACACAAAATGTTAAGGAACCCACTCACTGTCACAAGCACACCTTGGACCTTGTCTTAACTCATGGTATAGAGATCAGCCAGCTGAGTGCGCTCCCTCATAACCCCATACTCTCAGATCACTTTCTAATCATCTTTCAGTTTGTTCTAGAAAATTCCACCGCTCCAATAAATAAAGAACAGCTCAGAAGAACATTGACTGACCGTTCTGTATCTGAATTTAAACTTGCAGTCCAACCAATATTTAGTAACATGCTGAGCATACACTCTGAGAGCAGCTCCCATAGTTTCAGTCCCAGAAAAAATGATCAGTTTGATGACTCCATGGAGACCCTCAGGAGAACACTTGATGTTGTTGCTCCTTTGAAACCAAAATTATTTAGACAAAACCGAGTATCACCGTGGTTCAACGCTGAAACACGGTCCCTTAAACAAAAAACCCGTAAGTTAGAAAGAGAATGGCGCCGATCCGGCTCAGAGCAGTCCCTGAATAACTGGAAATATAGCCTTTTAAATTATAAAAAATCTCTGCGTAAAGCCAGAACCCAATACTATTCAGCTTTAATAGCACAGAATGGACATAATCCAAGATTTCTTTTTAGTACTATAGCCAGACTGACCAGCAGTCACAACTCAGTGGAACCACATATTCCTGCTACTCTGAGCTCTGAGGAATTTCTTTCATTCTTCGATTGTAAAATCCTAAATATTAGACAAAAGCTGAATAAAGTTATCCCTACTATCAGCCCAGAGCAGGCTAAAACAGTAGAAACAAAGGCATCTATGGAAACCTCTGTAACATTAGACTGCTTCACTGCTGCAGATCTAGCAGAATTAACATCAGTTACTACATCCTCCAAAAGCTCAACTTGTCTTTTAGACCCAATCCCCACTAAGCTTTTTAAAGAAACCTTCCCCTTAATTAATGAATCTATTTTAACTATTATAAATACTTCTATAGAAACAGGTTGTATTCTGGTATTCTTGTAAACTGGTATTCTGGCCAACTATAGACCAATATCAAATCTCCCCTTTATCTCAAAGATATTAGAAAGGTTGTTGTTAAACAGCTATACTGCCACCTACAGGACAATAGCCTCTTTGAAGATTTCCAGTCAGGGTTCAGACCTCACCATAGCACTGAAACTGCACTAGTTAGAGTCACTAATGACTTGTTACTGGCCACAGAAAAGGGACTAATCTCTATTCTGGTCCTGTTAGATCTTAGCACAGCCTTTGACACTATAGACCACAGCATCTTACTCCAGAGACTAGAGCATGACATAGGGATCAGAGGATCTGCCCTTCAATGGTTTAAATCCTATTTATCTGATAGGTACCAGTTTGTTCATGTAAATGAACATTCCTCCCATTATAGTCGAGTTAGCCACGGAGTCCCACAGGGCTCAGTTCTAGGACCCATCCTGTTTATGCTTTACATGCTGCCTCTAGTGAATATAATCAGGAAACACTGGATTAATTTTCCCTGTTATGCGGATGATACACAGTTGTATCTATCCATTAAACCCGACCAGAATGACCGCTTAGAGAAACTTAATCTCTTGAAATTTTATAAAATTTGGCTCTTCCCACCCCTGTCTTTGGCCGTGACCTCGCCTGGCTCTTCCAGCAACCCCAGCTGTTACCACAACTCCTACTGGATGAAGCCCATCTGATAGACTATTCAAACATGTCTTTGTTTATTTAATGCTTAGCTGTTACCTTTACTTGTAGCTGTTTATCTAGACGTGTTTGTTTATTGGACATATACTTATATACTTGTTATTAAACCATGTAGTTATAGAATTAATTAAGCTCACTTTTCTTTAATAGTTTTAGCACATCACCTGTCCGTCCGGGGTTGAGGATCTCTCCTTCATGTGGGCAACCCTGAGGTTTCTTAGTCCCCCCCCCAAAAAAAAAGACAGTTTTTTTTTTTTTTTTTTTATGAGTTTTTCCTCACCGCGAAGGAGGGTGTAAGGGAAGAGATGTTTGTTCAGCTTAGTCTGTTTTATAACCAGCTATTGTTTACTTTTACATGTTAATAATCTTTTTTTGCTTCTTGCAATATATTGATAATCAGTCCAATGAGACGGCTATGGCTGTGATATTGGGCTATATCAATAAAATTGAATTGAAAATAATAATTTTTGATCTGTGGGAGGAAGCCGGAATGCCCAAGAAAACCCACGAATGCACAAGGAGAACATGCAAACTACATACTGACAGATCCCACCTGTAGTTTGAACCAGGGCCTTCTTGCTGTGAGTGGAGTGTGCTAACCACTACACCAAGACTAGAAAGACTGAAAGACTAGAATGAGAAAATGAGAATATTCCTTAACATAGAGAAACAATCAAGTTATCATGTTACACTCATGCTATAACACCTGCAGCGATGCATGACAAACAAATGTCAACATTAAAATGATAAAAAAAAGTTTTTGATTAGTTTTTAGTCATTACATGGACTGATAGAGTTAAAAGAAATCTGACATAAATACCAGAAAATCATATATGCATTTAGTTTTCATTTTAATTGACTTAGAGGAACAGAGATGAATGTTTACGGAACATAGCAAAATATATGAACAATATGTTTCAACATGTGGTTAGTGGATTAATAAAAGACTGACTGTTGATAAAAATGAACAAATAAAATATATGAAAAGAGAAAACTTGTAAATCTGAAGTTTACGAAATATTAACATATGTTATGTTGTTTCTTGTGTTTTCTTATGTTAAAACATGCAATTATGTTTTATAAAATAATAATTTGCTCAGACATGATTATTATATTCTATTTAATAAATATAAAGAACGCACTTGAACTGTACTTATCATGTTACAAGTACTTTCCTGTTTCTCTTTAGTATATATATATATTTTTGTTGCTCTCAATATTGTTTCTTTCTTTCTTAAAGTCAGGATTTAGGTATCATGAAGAGGTTGCTTGCATCCTGTCTTTTATTTGCCGAAAGGGATCTGCAATGCTGAGTGATCTTTATGCCTGCAGTTCCCACTTCCCTTAAATAGAGGGCGCCCACAGATCAGAGTTGCTCCCTGAGAAACGTGGAGTCTGCTCTCTTCAAAACTCTCCTCTTACTCCTTGATTCAAGCAGAAGAGAAAAAGAGAGGCGTGGACCGGAATGCAACATCAGCAAACAAGGTATCAGCAGCGAACCAAGACGGAGCGACGTAGGTCACACACTGAACATCATGTTCTTTATTGGCTCAATCATGGAGCTCATTGCTGCGGAAGACGTAACACCAAGACACACATGGAGTACATGCATAAGAACAAGTTATCCTATTAGAGTGACTTGCTAATTTAAAAATCCAACGGCAGCAAATTTTTCTGTGAGCACATAGGGGCTATTTGGATGGAGGGGAGAAAGGGGGACATGCTGTAAGCACAAGATAAAAATTCATCTGGTTAGAAACACACAACACTCACGTAATTAGCCTAAAAGCCTTTTCATCAGGGCTGGCATAACTCTTACTCACACACACACGCGTTGGAGCAGCTATCTTTATCAGGACACTCCACTAAATCCTTTTCCACGCACAGACTAACCACAATGAAAACCTTATTTACCATGTAGCTCTAACCCTAATCAAACTTCAGGAAATATTGTTTGCCTTCTTATCAGACTTTATTTCACACGTTAACTGCAATTACACTAAAAGAGGTTCTAATGAGGCAGGAGGAACTCACACACACACCAAAGACTGTGAAAAGAAATGGACAAAGGTGGCTATGACGTCACCCACAGAAAATACCTTACCTCTGGTTCTAGGGAAATGAAGTCAATTCAGCCGCCATTTTTCTGTGATACGGGCGCTGCCATTTGGAGCCAGACGACAATGATTGGTCCGAGTTGGTCTGAGTCAAGTTAGTTAGCAATCATGAGTGAGCTTGTTCAAAGTCCACACCCCTTCCACTGAAAGCGGACCATATGCTTTTACTGAGGCATTTGATTGGTCAGTTTATACCTTGAATAACTTGTGATAAAGAAAAAAATATCACGAAAAAAATCAGAAAAAGCAAGAGGATGTTAAGAAAAAAGCAGAGAAAGAATTCTTTTTCTGACAAATAAATCCTTGAGTAATAACTGTTTTATTTCTCAACTACCGGGGAATCACACTCCTCAGCCTCCCTGGGAAAGTCTATGCCAGGGTACTGGAGAGGAGAGTCCGGCCAATAGTCAAACCTCAGATTCAAGAACAGCAATGCGGTTTCCGTCCTGGCTGTGGAACTGTGGATCAGCTCTACACCCTGTCTAGGGTACTGGAGGGTTCGTGGGAGTTCGCTCATCCTGTCCATATGTGTTTTGTGGATTTGGAGAAGGCATTCGACCGTGTGCCCCGAGGTGTCCTATGGAGGGTACATTGGGAGTATGGGGTCTGGGGAGCCTTACTCAGGGCTGTCCGGTCTCTGTATGACCAGGGCAGGAGCTTGGTCTGCATAGCTGGCACTAAGTCAGACCTGTTCCCGGTGCATGTTGGACTCCGGCAGGGCTGCCCTTTATCACCGGTTCTTTTCATAGTCTTTATTGACAGAATTTCTAGGTGCAGCCAGGGTCCGGAGGGGATCTGGTTTGGGAACCACTGGATTTCCTCTCTGCTCTTTGCAGATGATGTTGTCCTGTTGGCTTCATCGAGCCAGGACCTCCAGCATACATTGGAACGGTTTGCAGCCAAGTGTGAAGCGGCTGGGATGAGGGTCAGCACCGCTAAGTCTGAGGCCATGGTTCTCGACCGGAGAAAGGTGGTTTGCCCTCTCTGGGTGGGTGGAGTGCTCCTTCCCCAAGTGGAGGAGTTCAAGTATCTTGGGGTCTTGTTCACGAGTGAGGGAAGATCGGAGCGTGAGATCGACAGGCGGATTGGTGCTGCGTCCACCGTCATGCGGTCGCTGTACCGGTCCGTCGTGGTGAAGAGAGAGCTAAGCCAGAAAGCAAGGCTCTCAATTTACCGGTCGATCTACGCCCCAATACTCACCTATGGTCATGAGCTTTGGGTTATGACCGAAAGAACAAGGTCCCGGATCCAAGCGGCTGAAATGAGCTTCCTCCGTAGGGTGGCTGGGCGGTCACTTAGAGATAGGGTGAGAAGCTCGGTCACCCGGGAGGAGCTCGGAGTCGAGCCGCTTCTCCTCCACATCGAGAGGAGCCAGTTGAGGTGGCTCGGGCATTTAGTTCGGATGCCCCCTTGACGCCTCCCTAGGGAGGTGTTCCGGGCATGTCCCACTGGGAGGAGGCCCCGGGGAAGACCCAGGACACGCTGGAGAGACTATGTCTCTCGGCTGGCCTGGGAACGACTCCAGAGGAGCTGGAGGAAGTGGCCGGGGAGCGGGAAGTCTGGGCATCTTTACTTAGACTGCTGCCCCCGCGACCCGGTCCCGGATAAGCGGAAGAAGATGGATGGATGGATGGATTTCTCAATAGAAGTCTATGGGATTTTGGCTTCTTGGAACCAGCAGGTACTTCCTATTCAGAATATGAGAGGGGAGAGGTCAAGCAGTCCATTGATTATACAGTCTATGACACACACACGCACACACACACAAACATTCATTAACACCACAAGAGTCTGTTTATACCTTGGAATATTCCTCATTTACCTCTTAACAACCCTGGAAAAAGCATCAATGTGACGGCACCATGGCTTTTTGAGTTTGCGCGAGTTATTTATATGCTAATGACTCAGGAAGGGCATGTAGAGTGGAGAGCTTGTACGTGCGTGTGGAAAAGAACTGCCTGTAGTTGTTACGCCCCAAGAACAGATGTCAGAGGAGGACCTTGAAGACTTGCGTATTTTGTTTTTCTCTTTAAAGCCCTAACAAAACAACAGTGGCTCACTCCTAAAAGGTGTTTGCTCCTTTTACCCCCCTTCCTGGTTATTCCCTTCTCACTCTGATGGAATATTGTTATTCAGGCACACTGTCTGCTTGAACGTTTGACTTGAGGTACTTTGGCTCCAAACACACATTTTCTACCTGATTCAAATGCCAATTGCCATTGTAGGGAGTGACTGACAGATCGATACCCCTGTCAGTGTAACAGGCTTCTGTTCTGCACAGTCTGATTGCAGAGCTACGCTCACTGCTCGACATCAGAGAGAGGAGCCCAGTGGGCTAAGAGGAAAACAGCACCCCGGATTCTTTACTGTTTCCCTGGGTTTGGATTTGCATGCTTTTGTAGACTTTTTGCGGTCACTACACGGAGTCAAGAATGCAAGTCAAGTGACAAACCTGAACCACCTCATGGCTCGCATGATTGGACATTTTCCCTTCACTCTTTGCCATTTAGTCTTTGTGGATTTTTGTGCACAAAAGTAACAATTTACTGATTGAAAAAGCAGATAACTTTTTAACCTTGACTCTGCTTAGGAAACAGAGCAGGTCAACAACACAAAAGCATTTGGAGAATACCAAGCACCATCTTACCAAACCACAGAGTGGATTTGGTTCATTTGGAGCAATTTCAGCAATAGAAACAATGGGGATAAAAGTGAAAAAACATAGATATATCAAATGTATTTGAGATATTATTTCATAAATTGATTAGAAAAATGAAGAAAACAATACTATCTTCTTGACATTATGATCGGTCCTTTCACCTGTACTGACATTACACACGTGACACACTGATTCCACAAAAACATAAAGATTGTTGAATAAAGTTTGATTAACTGCTTGAAAGGCATAGGGAAAATGCAAATTTATATAATCCCACCCAATTATAGTTTACTTATTTTTATTTTTTTACTCAGTTACCAAAATCTGGTTGTTAACATTCATTTAAAGTTATTAATCCTTTTTTCAGTCTAAGTGCAAATTACTTACCTAACAAAAATAAAGTGCTTATTGACTTTCATCAGAGGGTATTATTACACTGTTGCAAAACTCATTATTGCAAGTCGCACTTCATGTAACAAAAACAGAGTTCTTATTGCTTGTCATCAAGAAACAAAAATGTAGTTAAGCTGAAATTGCAGCCAGGTGTTGACATCCATCAGTCCTTGATCAGTTTGATTTTTACAACTGTGCTATGTAAATAAAAAAAAAATGTTCTGTTTGCTTGTCTACAGCACAAATGAGGTATAGGAGCAAGGATTTAGAGAAGCTATTGTTGCAGCACACCACAAAACAGGAAAAGAAAAATCAAAGTCTTTGGAGGTAATTACGCAATGAAAGAAATTATTAATGTGTTTTAAAAAGTCTAGATTTACATCAAGATAAAAGAGTGAGAAATTCAGATGAGAACAAGCAAAATAAAGGCCACAAATTGAAAATAAAAGAAATGCCAAAATTGCTTCAAAACAACAACATTATTTGTTTTGAAAAGATAAATGGATAAGATTGAGGTTTGTAGTTGCATCTACATTTGGCTCCTCTGCAACAATGTCCAGTGCAGATGTTGCAGACAGAAGTCAAAATCCACTTTTGATTAGAACTGAAGGCAGTAGTTCACTAGGGTTTGCCCATTTTTCAGTCAATGACTTGACCATGAACTGTCATGTTTATCTAATATTCGTGGATGCACTTTCAAGGCAATCTTTTCAATAGGTCAAAATTGGATTATGCAACACAATGATGCCCAAGCACAACTGCACATATACAGCATTGCTAAGAAGGAGTAAAAAGTACCATATCTTGCACACTTAAAATTTTTTTTTTTTTCTTCAAAAACAACAATGTGTCTTATAATCCAGAGCACCTTATATATGTATGACATCTGGTTGTGCTCACTGATGTTGAAGCAATTCTGAGAGGTAGATAATGCGCTGTCAAAATGTCTGGTTTTTTACAAGCTGCAAACAAGTTTGGGTGCTATACCACATTCCCACCAGGTTGTGTGACATACATTAAAGAAAGTGCTTTTATTGCGTTTTTGAATGTGGGTTTAGCATATTGTTAACAGGAGACTGTCTCTATGTGATATAACGCATGTACCTACAATTGAAAGAGGCTTGGTGCAAAATGTCAATGCTCTGCAAATCTTGTGAACCGTGCTCCAGTCTTTTTTTCACAGCTCTATTCTGATATATATCAGTGTCATATGAATCTGGCCGTGCACAAACAACAATTTTCCATTCGTCCTTGAGCAAACGGTTAGCATTTCTGTGAATTAAAGATGACATCATCAATTCTTCATTGATAAATCTGAGTTTCTAATTGGTAAAAATTTGACCTGCTCAAACTTTCAACGTGCCTTCAATGGCCGCACGTTTTTTAGGTAGAGCTCAAAAACGAACTTAAAAACTTGCGCAGCGACGCATGAACGCAAAAGTTTTGAATGCGGAAGCCCGAAACGCGCATTTATGTGTTTACATTCAATTTTCATTGGAAGTGGTTGCTTGAACACGTGTTGGCTGGTGTGAGTATAGCAATTATTAGGAGTACGCTACCGTGGCTAACGTGTACTGTGTTTGACACTTTTTGTTTTTAAATTTTACTCATTCTTTACAAGGTTGGGAGTTTTTTTTTTTTTTTTTTTTACTTGTCCTGTCCAACAGCTGAGCAAACAGATATGAGCTGAGAACCTCTTGTATTAGACAGATTTTACTCTTACAATCAGGGGTTATAAATCATAGCGAACACAAAATGTATGTTGGTATAAGCCCCTTTTGTAATTTAAACCAAACTTTATTAATATATATATATATTTTTTATTTGTGTCTTTTTTGTTGGACCGGACGGAAAAGGAAAGGGGAAAAAGGAGAGAGTTGGGGGGTGGAGGGGGGGAAAGAGAGATGGTGCATTATAGAAGTTAGAGAATGGCTACAGGGAAGGGAAGGTAGAGTTGTTAATCTACAGGCAACAAAATGCTGGAGCTTATACCCATTGCAATAGTGAATGTTGGTCTAAAATGGGCACGGCCTGTCCACACACTCAGCTGTTACATACCTGCCGGCTCCGAGAGTGTTCACAAACTTGTCCACATCCAGTTCACACGGACACTTGTGCATACCAACCAACACATGTAAAGCATTACATTCTGTCATGCACACTATTTGAAGGTGCAAAGGTGAGCCGACGCCTGTGCTCAGGTGAATGTTATGTTAAGCTGAAGTGGATGATGGAATGCACAAAAAAGGAGGGAGAACCCCCAGCCATCCCCACACCAAGACACCCGCGCCGACCAGGGCCCGCCCCCGCACCCATACTGTGGGGTCAATGGAGGAGATCCACCCGCCAGGCAGCCCAGCCAAGCACCCAGACCAGGGCCCGCAGGACAGCCACAC
>BSAI01000119.1:5426822-5442022 GCA_036245035.1 Adrianichthys oophorus | reverse complement strand
TTTGTTCAACCGCTTTTCGCGCCGCCAAGTTTACTCACCACACACGTCTCGTCGACTCTCGCGATACTCACAGCATCTCACCCCGTCTCAGAGAGCAACCTACAAGGTTGGGAGTTAGTGCAGGCACAAAAACATTTGTTTAAGCTGTATCGGTCTGTTTTTTTACTTGTTGCGAAAAAGATTGGGAGTTACAGGTGTTGTGAATACTCTAACATGGCTAACGTTTAGCATGTTACCAAGAAATTCTACAATTACTGTGAATTATAATCCGGTGCGCCCTATAGTTTGGAAAACATGGTAGGTTAAAGTTTCAAAATTGCACAGAGTTCAAACTTTATCCAAACTGAAATGCTGTGATTGGACCCAGAGCCAAAATTCCAAAACAATAATTCCACAGACTGATAAGGTTTGGCAGACAGAAATGACTAACTCAGGGTATTTTGAAGCTTTATTCACTATTTATTATTATTTTGTTTTTTTTTTCTTGGCATCATATCTGTTAACTAGTTTTGCTGTGGACTGTTAAAAGCGGTTCTCACATTTTTTGTGTATTTTCTGTTTTGCTGCTCACACTCAGCTTATCATCAAACAAAGTATTGAAATTGTAGAGGATGGAAGTCTAGACTGTTGTCATCATTTACATCTGGGACCATTTTCATTCATTTGACTTGATTTCCAGGGTTTTTTGTCTTTGCACTAACCTCCGTTATTCTTTTTCACCCTATTAACTAACCTTGATCATCTCAGAACATCTTTACTACCACATTGCATCAGCCTTAAACAAGAAAGGAGTTCTTGCAAATTTAAAGAAGAAGCTTTTGCTCATTCTTGTGTATTGTTCAACCTCAAACTACAAAAAGAGAAGATGGTAAGGAAAGTGAAAAGAAAAAAGTAGTACTTACGTTCCTAGCTCACTGTATTTGTACAAAATATGTCATGTTTTGTCACTGAAACATGAAACTGAATCCTGGTTGAAGGTACGTGTATATGGGATAAAAACAGCCTTATAGCTCCACGGCTGCATGATGTGGTCTCTTTTGAAAGTCTCCAAACTCTCTCTATTTGGGTGCAAAAGTAGCTTCTCATGTAAGATTCATGTGCAAAACTGAGCATTTGCACAGAAACAGAAATCTGCATACACATTTTTTTTTTTTTGCCAAAAGTTATGCATGCGCATGATCGTCTCTGATGAATTGTAAGAACGCTGAAATTGCAGACATGTTGTTGTCAGTAGGATTTCCTCAATGTGCTTGTTAATGTGCAAAGCCCCAGAATTTTTCATTCCAGCCCTAATGATACGGTAATTTGATGCACCCCTGTCGATCATCAGTGTGGTGCATGCAAGCACAGATGTGGCACTGAGGTCAAAGTGCCTTTGAGCCAACAACAGTGACGGTTCTAAAGTCAAAGTGGCAACATGGCCCTGCTGCTGTAATTCAGGTGTCTGCATGAATCCAGCTCCACACTGGTGCTTCTTTGTCCCTGTTTGATGTGTGTGAGTTACCTAAAGGAAACAGGTGACATTCTCACATCAGGTTGCTGCAAACTCTGTGGAAAGGTCAAAGATTTCTTCCACTTCTAAAAAATTTTTTGGAATACCATCCCTAACAACAAATATGAAGTGTTTTCCATTTTAAGATAGTCTACTGATAAATGTCACGGGACACTGTAGAGTATAACTCAAAGAAAATATAAAAAAGGACACCTGAGATTCTCCTGTTTGTCTCTCTGAGATCTAATCAGAACAACCACAAAACAGTTTTTTTCCTTCACTTTTTTTTGGATTATAACGAGGACATCTTGCTTGGTGACCTGAAAAGCAGAGTAATGCTCACACTTCTTTTCTTATAAGCTTACTGCTAAATGAACCATGAGATACGCTGTAGAAAGAGAAAAACATTTTTCAGCAAAGCTATGGTAACAAAATTATCTTTAACTTTTTTCATTACTGTTTTAAATATCTGAGGTTTCTGCCATTGAATGTTGCAGCAGACTTTTTATGTATTTATTTTAAGATGTTTTTTCATAACAACATTTCAGATTGTTTATTTAGAATACATTTCTCAGAAAGTCCTGTACTGAAGGACTGTTTTTCTTGATAAAAACAAAAACTACTTTATACCACTTTGTTGTACTCACGTAATGGGTTCTTTATTTTTTTTTAAACATGCATAATTTTTGAGCCACTTTCAGAAAAAAAAGTACAAGTCCATGATAATAAAAAAAACACAAAATGTAAAGTATGCAAGTTAAACCATTCAATGTTGTATTACTGTATCTGAAAGGATGAAATAACAGTTAAAAAAAAGAAAAAAACAGGCCCTAACAGCTTTTTTAAATTACCATGAAAAATCGGAGACTGTTATTCATCAGTGAAACCTTCAGTCGGATTGAAATAAGTAAAGCATTCCATTAAGGTCAGGGGAACACTGTTTATGTCATTGAAAAAAAAAGTTGAAAAAATGTCTCTAAATGGCAGAGACTGTGGTCAACATGTTGGGTTCTTTGAAAAAAACATGAGCATTACCCTAACCCAAACCTTCTGACACAAGTCACTTGCAAAATGTCCAGCTGACCTTCAGCTTCCACTTTGCTTGTCCACCAGCATCATTTCTATTTACACAAAGCCTTTTAGTTACACTTTGCAGGAAATCCAACATTCAAAGTTCATGTAAAGAACTGCTGCAGCAGGTAACTGGCTTACTGAAGAGACCCACTGAGCAGTATTGAACAAAAAAAAAACATCTTCAGATTTGGTTAATATAAAGGCTCTTTAATTTAGAGTTGTCCTGTATTGAGTGAACAAAATCTGTATTGTTCTGGAACGCAACAATGCATGTGACTAACGTGAGGGTTGACCACCTTAGAAATCTAGAGTTACTGTGAACACAGTTAATAAAGTCTGATGACAAACTTATCTCTGACTCTTTTGTCTCACTTTATGTGCCTTATACTTCAGTGCGCCAAATAAGTGTGAAAAATAAGGTGATCGCTTGCTTGTATTTTTTGTTGTGCTTTAATCTTTTGCAATTGAAATTTAATTTGAGGGATATATGGAGTTAGGATTTCACCCTAAACTCCTTCTGGGTGGCTGCTTCAGTGTCCAAAGTCAAAACTTCTTTAAACAGCAGCTACACATCTTCAATTGAAGAATTCACGTATTTATCTGAAAAGTCTGAATGCATCAGTCTGGATACAAATGAGAGCTGAGACACAGTATAAGCCAACGGACATCAAGAATAAAAGGTCACATGTGGCCACTATGTAATTTTCTGTGTGGGTTCTAAGCTGCCATACAGTGTGAAGAGGAAAGTATTGAGTGAAAGTATTGTTAAAAAAAAAAATCAATGAAAGCAGAACAAAGACACTATGATTATATGGTGTGCATGTGTTTTTTGCAGAGCCCATGTAATGTGTTGACTGATGGAACCACCGGACTTGATCGGGGAGAGATGATGGTCTTCCAATCTTCGGCGGTTTTGTCGTCTCCCAGCCAGCAGGAGCTCAAGAAACAACCAGAGTGGAGCAGGTTACCCTCGTCTGCCCACAATTAGAATGCTGCACAACATTTTACATGTGAAAGTTCAAAATGTGAAACTCGGATCATTCGGTGCGTTCACTGGCATCCGTGTTAGAAAGAAAAAAAAAAGTCCTTCAAGAAAACTGGAGAGCATTTTTTACAGTGGCTTGAGAGATCAACCATATCTGTAAAATCTATTAAAATGCGAGTACTGTCAATGTAGCTGCATACCGAAACACAAAACTCATCATCATGGAAAAACCTGGAATCAACACACTTTGATTAAAATGCAGCATTTATCCTTTTAAAAACTTAACAATCTTAATATAAGCTGTGTAATGGGCAAATGCTAGCACCAGGTGATTGTCTTGTTCTTTCTTTGGGAAAATAGCCCAGCACAGCTGGTAGTGGTAGCGCTGCAAAGAAGATGTGATATGTCCCGTTGTGCTGTCCTCAACAGCAAGAAAAGTGTTCATGGAGTGTGAAGGCAGGCAGAAAATGCATTAAAAACACAGATAAATGTAGCAGTACTGGCAGAATGAAAGAAATAAATGAATAAACTAGCAGTCAAAAACGGAGAAGGCTTTCATAGAGTTGAAGGATGTGAGATACAACTAAAGGATCAAGCAGAGACTAAAATAAGAGTAGTTGTTTGATCAGATATTTCATAAAACAGTGAATTAGTATCAATTTGTTTGTCAAATTTTCATTCTAAAACCAACTTGGTTAAAAAACTGACCAGTTCATCAAGCTGAACAAAACTGTCATGACTAAAACGATTCATTTCTTCATTGAAAACGTACAAAACCCTGTTTTCTTTTTAACCTAAAGAAGATCAATCAATGAAGTTGAATAATTGATGTAACATCATCTAAGAGAAGACTGAATTAATTTTGAACATTTTTGCACCCAGCTCTATTGTTTGATGATGTTTTCTTGCATTTTGTGCAGCGCCTTGAGGCAACCTTGGTTGGTAAATTGGCACTTCATCAATAAACTGAATTAGAAAAAATTTAATTACTTGTTTGCATGTTTAATTGATAATCTACCACATTTTAAAAGGGCAAATATATCATAGCGAGATAAGACATGTCAGAGAAAGGGTCATGATGTTTTCGTGACTTATTAAAAAAATATTAAGAAAAGTTTTCTACATGTTAGCTCCAATCCAAGTATTAACCATGCAGTTTTTCATACCATGTAGCATGAGACGTTACACATTTGATTGAAACTAATTCAGAAATAAAATCGCACCAATATGCAAACTTTACACAACAAACGCAGCACCATGTGGTTGCTGTGACCTTAATATGAGTCTTGAAAAATAATGGTGCTATTCTATATTACTAAACGTAATTGACTCATCTACTTTGCCATCTAGTTGAGCTTCAGTGTGTGTGTTCAATTGGGTTTGAGCTACCACTCTTCTGGGAGATTTTCCACAGGATGTAGGTGTGTGTTTGTGGGAAAGTTTGACCAAACTTCAAGGGTTCTATATTTGTCAAAAGGGCCGGACCAGGTGCAAATGCACAGTCTTTTGATAGTCCACCTCACAAGAAAAAGAAATTAACATGGGATTTGGATGAAAAAGTAATTTTATTTAGATTGAAAATTCATTTAAATATTAAAAAAAAAAAATTATTTCAAAATTTGTGGCTTTTTTTTCTTATTTTAGTGCCAATTGCACCAATAGGTCGATGTCCCTCAGGAATTAGAGCAAATTTACAGAAATGATCGGAAAATTACTGTCTGACTTGGAAAACATGAAAAACAGAAAAACTCAACTTCCAGCAACACATGAGTGCAGAATACGTTTCTGCACCTAATCAAAGAGTCAATGTATTTGTAGTGCACCATCTATGGGGAAAAACCGGAATTAGAGGGAAAATAAAACAAAAATATGATCACTCGCACCTTGGAATTTTTTTTTTTTTTAGTGCAGGAACATGAGTCTTAAAAAATAAACTGAAAAACAATGAACTTCTATAATTATCTTTTTGTAACATAAATGTACATTTTATGTTAGCCAGCAAACAAACTTCCTTTTTTTTGGTGTTTACAATAAAAACATTTTGTTTGTATACCTTTAGCTATGCTAAACTCATTCATTCATTCATCAATCCGCTTTATCCCTTTCGGGGTCACGGGGTTGCCGGAGCCTAACCCGGCTACTCATGGGCGAAGGCAGGGTACACCCCTGGACAGGTCGCCAGTCTGTCGCAGGGGCCACAATCACACACCCATGCACACCTAGGAACAATTTAGAGTAACCAATTAACCTGTGAAGCATGTTTTTGGACGGTGGGAGGAAGCCGGAGTCCCCGGAGAAAACCCACGCATGCACGGGGAGAACATGCAAACTCCACACAGAAAGGTCCCCCAGCCAGGACTTGAACCGGGAACCTTCTTGCTGTGAGGTAGGAGCGCTAACCACTGCGCCACCGTGCAGCCCCTATGCTAAACTATTAAACAAAAGAAGTATTGCAGACATCAGTGCCTGACAATTTACAAGGAAGTCTTAAAAAACCACAGAAAAAAACAGCACTTCAGAAGACGTGACAGCTTTATTTATTTTCAGCCATAGCAATGTTGAATGTTGGTACAAAAGAAATTCAAATGTACAAACTAAGAACAAGTTCTCTGAAACTGTTTTCTTCTATATTTCACTTGGAATCGATTATGTTTATGTGTTTGAAACTTTAAGATCATCTTTATCTTCTCAGAATTCAGCTTTTTGATGTGATCAAATTAAAAGAATGACGTGCACACAATTTCAAGCCCACAATCTTCATTAAAATAGAGCTTTTGTGCAGAAAAACTTATGTAAATATGTATTGCTTGTATGTGGCAGTACTGTACTGTACATGTGGGTCAGTTCTGTTGGACACATTAGTCCTGAGGACATAATGAAACAAATTTTGCAGAAAACACGAAGTTCATCTGAAAGTGTTTTAAAACCAACAATGTATTTGTAAATGCATACTTTGTGTGTACAAAGTGTAGACACAAAGCTTTCCAGAAGGGTTTCAACTCATCCGGTCTACAGTTGAGAATGTAACAGATTATATATAATACTCCCTAACACAGTTTAGACAGTATCATTAGTCATTACTGTTGCCCATATTTCATAAGTTGGCACCTCTTTCCTTTTTGAAACATGATCAAATGTTTGTTTGTGCAAAAAAAAAAAGTCAAATTGTTCCCAGTATGCTGATAAACTACTAAGTTTGGAAAATCTTACATAACAAAAAAACAAATGTGCCAACCCAAAATTCTTGAAACATGTCAAATAAAATGCTAATCCACCTTTTTTTGTTGGCATTGGTCACAAATTTAGTGGTTTCTTGGTAGAATTGTATGTAAATGAAAACATAAACTCAAAGTTGTCTTTTTTGTTTTTTATTAACTCACAATTCCACAAAAAGGGAAAGTTCTGCAGCCTGGGGGGCCATGTCTGGCAAATGCAGGCTAAAATCAGACTGTCGTGGGTTTCAGGAAGAAGAAAAAACGCTGGGAGCTGTGGAGACCATACACACAATGGCTGAAAAAGGAAGGGTATCATATTTTACCAGAAATGTCCTCATTTGAAATCATCTCCATTTATCAGTCTTTATTAGGCCCTCAGTCTGTCTCTCAGCTGCTCCATCACTCCACCGCAGGTTCTTGACTTGAGAAGTGATCTTCTCCTCTGAGAGTGTGCATGAGTGAGTGAAGCCTGCATGATCAAGCATGCTGTACATCTAGAGTTGTGACGGTAGAACTGCATTGCTTTGATATTCATTTGGTTTCAGTCCAGAACAAAATGCACCCCTACCAACAAGTTTGGGATTTTATTAATATGAGTGCTCGTTTGGTCTGAATATTAGGGACATTTGTTAAAATTTCCTTTGATATTACTAACAATGAATTGGAAGAAGCATAATTTTCATAAGTGTGATATGTATTAATCCAGACATTAAGAAAATAATGAAGTAACTGTCACAAGTTGCCCCATGGTTTTTGGTTTTCAATATTATTTATATAGCCTAATATCAGGATCATAGCTGTCTCAATGGGCTTCACACCAGTATTTATGCAAAAGAACATAAAGTCAGTCATAAAAATATAAACAATAGCTGGTTGCTAAACTAAACTAAACAGATTAAGCTAAACTGGGCATCCCTGCCCTTAGATCCTCCTTCTTAGTGTCAGGGTTGACGTGAGGACACAGATGCAGACGACACTCATAAATACGAAGTTTCTCATTTATTTGAGTAAAGTTCTCAAAAACTGAACACAAACTCATGAAGGTACAAAAACCACCCGACAACCAGTGCAGGGGAGACGAAGACTTATAACAAGAGGAGGGGATGAGGTAATTGAAAACAGGTGTGCCAATAAAGGAGGGAGAGAACACAGGAAGTACAACCGACAACAAAATAAAACAGGAAGTGGACACCAAACACAAAACCAACAATTGTCCTGGGTCCATAACCCCACACTTAGTGAGGAAAAACTCACAAAAAACCCATTCTTGGGGGGAAAAACAAGAAACGTCACGGATGCCCACATGAAGAAGGGATGCTCTCCCAGGACGGACAGGTGATGTGCTGGATGCCCTCCCCCTCCGATTTCTCACAGCTGCCTTGTATCACTAATGAAGTTCTTAGTAAAGAGTGACTCCATATTGGAATGGTATGTAAACAATGAGCTCCGGCTTCGCAGATACAGTAAAATAACCATAAAATACTTAATTTTGGTCCGATTTTAAAAAGAAAAAAACCTCTAATCATCACAAAAATAAGACCTAGGTGGTGATATTAATATTTTTGTTCAAAGTGCAACAGATGAATGACATTTTAGACTTTTCTATAAATAAATACGTCATTATGTAGGAAATGTAATGCATATCTGATGCATGATTGGGATTTATTCAAATCCACACGCATTAAGATTTACACAAACTGTTAGACTCCTTGGTCCAGGTTTTTTAAACGGGTCGGTGGACAGACAGTTTTTGATTCGCCACATGTCCCTGTCCACGCGCCGGAGGGGGATTCAGTGCTGGGCTCTTGGCTTGCCACTACTGGGGAAATCCTAGTTAGTTTCTTTTCCTCCACTTAGTAATATGCTTAAATTCAGTGGGTCGTCTGGTCTGCTCTCAGGTCGAACACACATACAAATACTGTGGTCATCCTCCATAAAGCAAAAAAGAACATAGGTAGCCTTGCCAGAAAACGCAGAAAAAGTGCAAAGTCTAAAGCTACAGTTGACTTTGAATAGGCTACAAGATCAGCCTAAGCGTTCATGGTTCTGAGTAAACTCACTCAGATCTTCAAAGAATGTTTTCTAGAAGTTTTTCTTAATTAGCTGACAGTAATACTTTACTTGTGAAAAGTCACATCCTTGTTTTTCCAGCTCTGTTTGTGCAGTTGTACCACAGCAGTGAAACAGCATCTATACCATTCCAATATGCAATCCGTATGCAACAAGCTAGCGTAGCGCCCCTAATTATGTAAAACTCATTGGTTGCTCCTCCTCCACCAAAGTGAATCCTGGGGACCGTGATGACCTTGAAGTATCGTTCACCTCGCCTTCTCCAGGAACGTGCAAGGTGACCTGATACTCATCAGTAAACAGAACGGTAGATCATTGCTGCATTGTCCAGGTCACAGGATTTTGTGCTCACTGCCAACTTTCACGGCGGTGTCCTGGTGTCAGTAGAGTCACCTGCAATGATTGTCTGACATTTAAGGCAAAGCAGTGGAGTTGTGAATGGTAGTACCCTCAAATCTCTTGAATGGACCTGCAAATGTGTGGCATTTGCAAACCACGCCTGAGTGCAGAGGTTCTTAGATGCTGGTCATGGTTGCAGTCTGTCACTCATGGGGCTCCACATCTGGGTCTGTTAGAAACTCTGCCAGTAGATCTGTGTCCTGATACAAGTCTGCTGATAACAGTTTGGGACTCAACAAGTTCAGTTGCAATATTTGAATGCCTGCTACCACCTTGAAAGCGAGCTGTGACCAGACGGCGCTGCTCGTCCATCAAGTGACGTCATGTGTTCATGGCTGTTTGAATGATGAACTTGGAATGACTTACTGACCAAATCAGCTTTTTATACCCACAGAATGTTGAAACTGATTCCACACTGAAAAGGTTTTTCTTTTAGAATTGTTTGGTTTTTGGCCCCCACAAGGAAGACACACTGTACACAGTGAGAAAATTATGTGGAGAACACAAAATGAGGTGCGTCTATCAAATCCCCCCAATACAATAGCCTCCTTATCCAAAAAATCTGTGAAGTGAGACAAACAATATTCCTAACTTCCTCCAATGTCTCTGCCATCTTACGTTATGTTTTCTCTTTCTCCTGTTTGTATTGCATGAAGTTTCACATTACAAACAGTTTTGCAAAACAGTCTGTTGTTGCTGTTACCTCATAGTTATCCCATAAAACAATTGCTTTTCTCAGTGGAAAACAACCCGTCCGGATCTTTAATAAACTCAAGGACTGAGTTGATTCTGTGGAATCCTACTTAATAATCAGATTCCTCACATTAATGGGATGTTTCCTCATATCTGGATGAATGAGGACTTTTATTAATGTGTCACTTTTGTTAAATTGTTCCAATTTTCTAAATACATAAAAAGTCAATTTCATAAATGTAAAAAGCTAATAAATAAATAACTGGAACAATGTCAGTTACAGGTTTATTTCAAACCTTGGGTGTTATTTTCTTCAGACAAATGATCTCTGGTTCTTTGTGCAGGTAATAATTGTCTCTCTCAGAGAAGATAATGGAAGAACTGCAACATGAAACCATTTAGAGTTGAGGTCAGGCTGGGTGATTGCATTTGGGGTTGAGTTTTTAGCAATTCTCAGCCCAACCAACAGTCATAGTTGATTATTTTGAGAAATAAGCATGATCTTTCTGAACTCTGAGCGTCTGGTCCCACTCCCTGGTACCACTAATAACACACTGTCTACACAAGGCTTGTAGCTATAGAGCAGTTTGATTACTGTGCCTCTGGTTCACACTGACAAGCTATAAGCTGCTGTAAATCAAGCTCTGACACCTACACACCCCTCCAGCCTACTGAGGCCAACACAAGCATTTTTCATAGTTCTCCAAAAGACTGCCCTGTTTTTCACAATCAATACCAAAAGTTTGATTTCACATTTCACATGACCAATTCCACTGAAACATTAATAACAAAAAGGCATGAACATGTAAACTGACTTCAGGTTTTCTCATATTTATTTTGTTTGTGATCAAACATAGGGATTTTGTTGAGATTGCAAAGGATTTAAGTGACCTTGTGATTTTATTGATTTGTTTTTGTTCTAAGAGTGGTTAAACAGCAGTTTAAACTTTGAAAATCACAAATCATAGACTGCTTCAAACTGTTTGAGATTGGCCAAATTTTACATTTTCATTCAACAGCTGTGCTACCAAAGATCCCCCCCCCCTCTCATTACCTGAGAAAAAAAATTACAGTCTCAACCCAGATGGGTTACATTTATATATCTGTTTTTAATATAAAACAAATGTTAACATTATATTCTCTTTAAAAAAAACTGTTAAAAATTACATTTTTTGTCTGTGTTCTGATATTGTATACTTGGTTTTATTAATTAATTACAAAAGTGTCACAATTACAGTAAACCTCATATGAGTTTTTTTTTATTACTGCAGATAATATTGGGGGGGGATGGGGGGGGTCTACATTTTTATGGTTGTGCTTGTTTTTAATCTGTTTTATTTTAATGTAAAGCACTTTGTGTTATGCTTCATAGGAAAAGTGCTATAGAAATAAAGTTTGATTTGATTTGATAATATATAAAAAAATGGGGTACATAAGTTTACACAAGCCTCTATTATGCAGTAAAAGTCTGTTTTGTGTACAATCCTGTGATTTTCATATTCTTTTCCCCATGCTTTTTCTGGGTTTAGCTTTCCTGTATGACTGAACAGACACCAGGATGCTGCTTGTGACAACAAAACACAACTGGTCCAGACACACACGTCTGCATTTGTGTCTTTACCATCACAGTAACGTACACATCAAAATAAGCACAACTAAAACACAAACAATTGAGTAAAACATGAGTGGGATACCTAAAAGAAAACACTATTTTAAATGTAACATAGATCAAGTTGCCAAATATCAACAGATATCTTTGAGTAGCAAAGGGCATCCATGCAAGTGATATTTCCATTTTTAAATTAAGATTGTATTCTTTGTAGAGGAGGGCTTTAACCCCTTCATGGTGTATGTCACTAATTCTTAACACACCATTGAATTCAGGACTCGATTTCATTAAGCATTATTTTAAATAGTAAAAACCAAGAATTATTTCTGATGTAACTGGAAATGAAGCCAGGCATGAAGGAGTCAAAAATCTATAACTATAACAGGTAAAAATTGAAATGGACGTCTATCCAGCTGAGTTAATATAGCCTCATGCTGCTGCCACTTTTCCACAGTGTGCTAACTTATTTTTACTTTTAAAATGTAGTGCTTTTTTTAACAGCATGATAATGACAATTTACCAATATTCTTTTAGTTTTCTCCCAGCTGTGTGCTACACACTTAAAAAAAATCTTTGAGCTACAGAGAAAAGCTAAAACAATTACAAAAAAAAACAGTTTACACTCTTTAACTTACACTTGAAGACAACCATGATAATCAAAAAACAAAAATGCCTCTTCTGATTCAAACCTAATTTTTGATCTTCAACAATAAGCATTTTTATTCAGGAATTTACACACAATTTTACTAACCACACATTAACATTGATTGTGTTGCTATAGAATGATCATGAACACTTAATTTGTTAAAAAAAAATAAGATAAAATGACGTCTACATCAGAGAACATAAGAAGCTAATAAAAGAAAAAGATGAAAAGAAAAGCTGTGATCATTACATTGTTAACCTTAGGGGTTAAGCCTGTGTTGCTTTTAAATTTTACAAACTTTTATAAGATAAAATTCTTTATTTTTACCCAGTCCTGATGAATTATTTGCTTTTAACCTACACTTTATTCTTTATTTTTTATAATAAATTTTTCCCATTAAAGGGTAAGAATCTTTTAATTTTTAAAACTGTAATCTGTTTGAAATGCCTGTTTACAGTGAGGATGGTGCTGAGTAAAAACTATGATTAATAAATCTGCTTTTGATCTTATTTTTTACTGGAGAAGATCAGACGTGTTTTTAAAACTGATCTGTAAAATCATATTTTCAACAGAAACAGAATAAAATGAAATAGCCATTGGTTGGGTATTTTGACATCTTGCTTTCTATCTAAATGTGACAGTTTTTCAGCATCAAAAATAAAAATGTGGTGTCTATGTTTTAACTGCTCCAAAAATGCTCGGGCCTCCATTGTCTCTGCCCTTTTTTTATTAGTCAGACCTTCTCCTTTTTTCTTTTTGTGCTTTTAGCAGAAACAGAAATGAATGTTGTGCTTTAGAAAGTACTCAAATACACTTTTGTCATTTACAAGTGGGTCAAAATGTTGATTTATTTTCTTAATTCATTTTGAAATATGTCACAAGTGTTCTTGGATTTTTTTTCTCCTTTCTTTGTTTTACTTTGTTCTTTAAAATGTTGCCCTTTGTTGTTGTGTGTTAAAACACTAGGCATCATCTGTTATCCAACGTTATTCAAGAAAAACTGTGGACGGCAGCTCTACTTTAAACTTCTGCTTCAGGAAATCTGTTAAATATTTCCAAACAGCTCTGTGACGTACTGAGATTTGACAAAACTGTCTCTGAATCTGGATCACTTCTCCAATAATCTAGCAAAATTCTGAAGCTCCTTCCAGATTAAACTTCTTGTTTTCCTGAGCTGCTTTGTAGAAACAAAGAAATGTTGAATGTTACTAAAAAAAAAAAAAAAAAATGTTACAACTGCATCAAACCTCCAGGGACTCGTGATACAGTCTCGGTCAAAGTCTTTAGCAAGTTAAAGTACAAACTGGAAAAACTCACCAAGCTCAATCCTGATTTCTGTGATGTGAGGAAAAAGTTTGCAACTTGTAAAAGTGTTTGATGGATTTGGGAGGGTAAGCAAAAAGATGCAGATAATCCAGCAAGATTAAAAAAAAAAAACTGTCATGCTTTTCCTAATTTTGTTTTGCTCCTGTGGGTAAACACTACATTCAAGTTGTGTTCTTGGCAGTGGAAGAAGGCAGCCGGAGTTTCCCTATCTTTGCTGTTTTGGTAACTTCACTCATCTGTCTGTTCAGCTCTCGGACCGACACATTTCTGTGGGTGCATTTGCACAACAATGCTGTGCGCATTTGTAGAACATAAATACATGCAGGAATTGTTGCATAAAGCACGATCCTCTTGCTTGTCTTTTCAAGCCTTTTGAAAAATTCTGAGGTTTTCTTTTCCAGTCATCGGGATCTGTAGACAGAATTTTTCAGAAGGTTCAAAATCAAATCTAAACTCTTTGATTCCTGAATTTATTCACAGTTATAAAAAAATCACGTATGCTTTTGCTTTCAGATAGATGCTAAGTTAAGGCTATAGGGCGCACCTGATTATAAGGCGCACCATCAATAAATGATCTATTTTCAAACTTATGCCATATAAGACACACCAAACTATAAACTGCGTTAAGCAAGACTAAAGAGTCAGAGATAAGTCCGCCAGTGAGTCAGACTTTATTATTGTGTTCACAGTAACTCTAGAACTTGTTTGTAGCATGCTACACTCTAGCCATGTTAGAAGCATGAAGATACATTCACACCAAACACAATTTCATTCCAAAGGCGTCCAGTTTTATTGTTAGGTCAATGTACAGTCACCATCGGAGGTTCTGGTTCTGGCACAGTTTGAGTGCCACAGTAGTCCAGCAGGAGGAACCAACCGTTATTCAGAAGCAGCTCCTGCAGTGGATTGTGAACCTCACTGTACCAGCATTGCATTTATGCAGTTATAAAGCTTTTAAAAATAAATAAATCTGATCTCAACATCATCCATGTCATCCATGCATTGTAAATGATATATACTATCAATGATTCTTTACAGCGATCAGGCTAAAAGCCTGGAATGGTAATAGCTCCTCCCACATGCGTCTGGGTCGTCAAGCCAATGAGCATATTTTGGACAGGTGTTGTGCAATGCGCATCCAACTGCTACACATTAGCCGCGTTAGCATATTCACAATAATATCCAGCCTAACATTTTTAAAGAGTATTATGTATTTCTCAAATATGCTTTGACATCAGTAAGCACAACCAAAACATAAAAAAGAAGCTTTTAACAAAATGCACAACGGATCAGAATTTATTAAATGAAATAAACATAGAAATCTGTCAAAAGTTATATAAGGAAAATGAAGTTTCACTTTTCACTCTATTCATCCTTGGTTTCATCGCGGCAGCTCTCTTTGAGGTATTGATATAAAGTCGTGGGGCCGCTGCTGCCACATGCTGAGCTCATTTTAGTCTGCAACGACCTTTAACTTATGAAATGTCCCTGAAAAACTATGAGGGCACGTCTGTGCCACTGAAGTTCAATCCTGTAAAACTGCCACAGGCTTTGTTCAGCTTTTCCTCAAATACAAGTATATATAACACCTGGGTCATATTTGGGCGTTCATGGGAAAATTGTTGCTGCGATGCACAAAAGAGTAATAAATTAGGAAAAACTGTGGATTTGTATTTACTGAAAGACCCATG
>BSAI01000119.1:5390375-5426722 GCA_036245035.1 Adrianichthys oophorus | reverse complement strand
CACACACACACACACACAAAACTCTGCAAAAAACAAAGGTGTCTAGGAATTCCCATGATCCGTCCAACCTTGTCAGGCAAAAGATATTTTGTTAAACTAATAATTAATGATAAAATAGAGCAAACTATATGGTCCCTCCCAGTCACTGACACTGTATGGTGTTCTTGAGGCTACTAAATCTGTGAGCCCAAATCAGTCTCAGTCCATGTGCTGCTCTTAAAAAACAACTAGATTCCAGCTGTTGGCGTTTTCTATATCTTATGACAGCTTAAACATTTGATGATCTTTTCTCAGTTTACACAATCATTAGACATCTTTCTCAAATAATTCTGTTTTGTTTGGGAAGACCTTGACAAAAACGTCTTCAGATGATCGGTGGCTGTGTCTTTGGTCGCAACAGCGGCTCCCAAGTGCTGACATGTTATTGAAATGTAGTTATTAGTGAGAAAATTATTAGACGTGGATAACTTAAAATCCCATTCTGATTGTCTTTTGATCTATTAAGCGTTTCCAGTGGTCATATAATAGTTTATGAAGTTTTTAGCTAAAATCAAAAAACCTGTGCCGTTTTCTAAGCCAAAGGTTCTGCAGTTTTCTTGCCTTCTGTAGTTTCTTGTCCGGCACCTCAGGAGGGGAAAACAGTTTTCTGCAGGCACAGTTTTCAGTGCAGTTGGGGAACTGCTGACTTATACTGGAAGGAATACTTTGAGGAGCTCCTAAATCCTGCTGACACGCCTTCTCTTGAGAAAGCAGAGAGCTCAGGACTTTGGGGTGGGTCTGTCTATCATCCGGGCTGAAGTCACCAAGGTAGTCGATGAACTCCTCTGTGGCAAGACACCGGGAGTGGATGAGATCTAGTACCACATGTCTATGGATGCTGTGGGAGTGTCTTGGCTGACATGCCTCTGCAGCATTGCTTGCCAGACCGGAACTGTACCACTGGAATGGCTGACAGGGGTGGTGGTTCCACTTTTCAAGGAGGGGGACCCTGGGAAAATTTATACCAGGGTACTGGAAAGGAGAGTCCGTCCGATAGTAAAACCTCAGATCCAAGCACAACAGTGCGGTTTCCGTTCTGGTTGTGGAACATGTAGACCAGCTCTACACCCTCTTAGGGTGCTGGAGGGTTTGTGGGAGTTTGCACATCCAGTCCACATGTGTTTGGTAGATTTGGAGAAGGTGTTCGACCACGTGGAGTCCTGTAGAAGGTGCTCTGGGAGTATGGGTTCCGAAGAGCCTTACTCAGGTCTGTCTGGTCCCTATACAACCGGAGCAGGATATTGTTTTGCAAGATTGCAGCGCGAGATCGACAGGCAAGTTTCAGTGGCATCCGCCGTTATGCGGTCGCTGTGCTGGTCCGTTGTGGTGAAGAGGGAGCTGAGCCAAAAAGGAAAGCTCTAATTTTCTTCTCAACCGATCAATCTTCGTTCCAGTACTCGCCTATGATCATGAACTTTGGGTCATGACTAAAAGAAGTACGTTTCGAATACAAGCGGCCAAAATTAGCTTCCTCCGTAGGGTGGCTCGGCGTTCTCTTAGAGATAGGGTGAGAAGTTCAGGACCCGAAGAGAGCTCGGAGTAGAGGCGCTGCTCCTCCATGTCGAGAGGAGCCAGTTGAGGTGGCTCGGGAATCTGGTCTGGATGCCTCCCAGGCATGTCCCACTGGGGGGAGGCCCTAGGGAAGACCCAGGACATGCTGGAGAGACTAGGTTGCTTGGCTGGCCTGGGAACATCTCTGGGTCCCCCCCTAGGAGCTGGAGGAAGTGGCAGAGGAGAAGGAAGTAGGGAAGTCTGAGCATCTTTGCTTAGACTGCTGCCCCCTCGACCCAGTCCTGGATGAGGGGAAGAAGATGGCTGGATGGATGGATGGATGGAAGGATGGATGGATGGATGGATGGATGGAAGTGCCAAAACCACAGAAGTGAAAGTCATAGTGATTCTTTGATTGGGATTTCCAATTCTTGTCATATAATTAATCCTGAGAACCTTGTTTCTTTTACCATGAATTGATGTGTTCTTGATTTTTTAAAAATTAGAACACACAAGATAACTCAAATAAAAATGATGTCTGTTAAAATTACTTAATTATAAATAGGCTAGTTAAAATGACCAAAAACTTTTAGTAGTATTGATTTAAAAAAAATGTATTCTGCTTTTTTTTTTATTTAAACTCATTCCCAAACTTTCTAAACCAAATAAAAAGAGAGATAGATAAAACTTTTTTTAAATCAACTGTTACTCAGCTGTTTGCATTCCGGTGCCATTTTATAGCCATCTGCTTCAAAGAGTTATTCAAGGATGGTCACCTCGTTTTTAGTAAATCTTTTCATTCATCCATTTTCTAAGCCTGCTTTGTCCCTTTTGGGGTCACGGGGGTGCCGGAGCCTAACCCGGCCACTTGTGGGCTGAGGCAGAGTGCACTCTGGACAGGTTGCCAGTCGTTCCAGGGCCACAATCACACACCCACACACACTCACATTCATACCCAGGACAATTTATAGTAATCAATTAACCTATAGGTTAGTAAATCTTTATAAATGTAATTTTTGTTTTTCATTTTGGCCTCAGTCTTTTGCATTTGAGCTTGCTGAACTTTCAGTTGAGTTTGGAATGACAAAAATGGAATGTTTTCTAGTTCATTCAGAATTTTTGAATATAATGGGACAGACTCTACGCACTTTCTGACTAAGCATATGTCATCAGCGTAAAAACATATAACACCATGTTTTTTAAATGATTAATACAAAACTTGGCTGCTGAAGATTCCTATATGTGGACAGTTTTCCACACACCCCCTGCAGTGTGCCCTAGCATCACCCAGTTTGAGAGTCACTGCTCTATGACAGAAAAACATTCAAAACACGACTGATTATAGCATTTGAGGTTTTAATTCTTTGAGTTAAAACATTTTAAAATATCATTTTTATTAACAGCAATTACTAAATATTACAAACAAGACAAAATGTCTTTTATATTTGTTTTAAATGACTTTACTAAGAAGAAACACTCAAAATATGCATGGTCTCAATGTAAAATATGCCAGCAGTAAATTGCAGTTGGGCTTCACCAGACTTTCAGTAATGATCCCATTCTGCCTTCACATCCACTCTGCAGATGTTCTGCAGGCAACAACTTGCTGTCCTCTCATAAAGCTCTTGTTCTGTTGTGTTTATATTGAAATTAGTTAATTAGCCCGGGAGCATAATGCCGGCTGTTGCCCGGCAACTTCAGGGCTGTGAAAACCCCATGAGGGCTAAACAAATAACAGAAACACATGTAAGTGCTGTGCATGTTCCGATTGCAGGATATGAATCAAAACAACATTTAGAAGAAAAAAAAAAGAATCCACCGAAAGCAGGATGAGGGAGCATGTCTCTGAATTAAAATCCTCAAAGAATACTTCTGACAGAATTATTGATGAATCAGAATAAAACAGCAAAAAAAAAAAAATCAGGCGGCAAAAAGTGGAGAGACAAACAAAAAACCATCATTCTTCCTCAGAGTTTGTGCGTGTGGACATGCATGTCTGTGTGAGAGTCTCTGCATTCATGTTTACAATTCTGTGAGTAAAAAGCAGCAAGAACATTTACTGAAATCTCTAACTGGCCACTACATTATTTATGCTTAGTGTATGTGCACATACATGGCTCTATCACAACAACAGGAAATGCTTAAAGACCCACTCCAATGAAAATAGTCTTTTTTGTGTTTTTAACATGATCTTGTGAAATTTTCTCATGATGAAGGACATATATACAAAATAATAATTAATAATGTTAATTTTAACAATAATTATAAGATTAAAAGGCATTTCTGAGTTTTTCTTTATTAAATTGTTGTGAATCAGTGGCAGACAAAAAAATCTTTTGAAAAAGCTTGTAGTTGTGATGTAGAAGTTACAATGGGCGGGCCACAAGCTCCCTGCTCCGCTCCATTTCTCATGAATCCACTTGTAGACGACATATACGGCTACGTTTTCCACAATTGAGCTTGCACCAAATTGTTTGGCTGGATGGCTCCAATATCACTTGCCATTTTTTTGGTTTGTTTTGCACCAGTAATGTTAGTTTGGAGCTGTGAGGAGCTGTAATCTAGCAGGAGAGAGTGTAAACAGATGGGTGATGGGTGTTGCTCCACGCCAAAAGTTCTGCCCACAGCTCAGAGGTGGACTTGTACTGAACCACTGGCGCTCTGCAGAAACTGTGTCCTAGAAAACAACAGTTTTTTTTTTAGCCAGTACAGTTCTCTCTTACAAGAGAGAAGTTAAAAAAATCCCAAGACAAAGAAAGTAAGCAGAACTTTACAAAAAGCGACTGTGAAACCTCTTCAAATCATGTTGCATCATTGGAGAATCAGTTCTTCAGCGCTTTCTGAAGTATAAGCTGTTCTTAGGTTTAGCACTTGAGATAGTCTTAATTGGTCTCTTTGGTAACTACAACTTCTGTGGGTGTTTTTGTTCTCGCACATTCCACTCAAGTGGATAGTTTCCTGCTCACCCCCGGTGCCTTTTACACTGATACAAATTTTCTATATCTGCCAGCTTTTATTCGTACCCTTGTTAAGGTTTTGATCCTACATCAGCAGAGGGGTTGCTGGTTTGAATCTTAGTCTAGGTAATTTTTGTGTCACAGGCTGCCTTGATCAATTTCCAGGCTCAAACAGCTCAGAAGCACACATGTAGGAATGATTGATGATTCCTTGTTACACTGTGTGCTGCTTTCTCTTAATTGCCTCCATGCATGCAATGAGGTGAAAGTGCTGCCTGCCCAGGATGACCCCACCTATTATTTGATTCTTGGGAACACAGATTAAGGACGACAAAGTTTAGGTGATTCATCTTCATGAATAATTTGAAATAGAAACCTCCATGTGGTCATTTAAAGAGGTGTTATTACTCCTTAATACCTTCAGCAAACGTTCTTCAAAAAAATCTATTGTTTAAACTTTGATGGCCGTAGATTTTTATTTCAACATTGCTGAGTCACAGCTTCGAATTTTTTTAAAGAATCACACAATATCTGTTTCACGCAAACCCAGGTCAGGCAGTGGAATATTTGGGGATGTCAGACAAAAACTCAGCTGTGTGGTCATGAGTGTAACTATTATTTTCTGCAAAGTGTGCATAATTCTTAATGCTGGCATCTCAAAGACTTGTGACCCGAAATAAACTCAAAAATTAATGTGCAAAAAAACAGATTAGCTTTTTTGAACATGTTTGAATTTCTAACTAGGAGTACAAGATGCTATGATTCATGCAAGGGCACTGAAAACATCCAGATTTTCAAAGCATTCCAGGCACTCCCTGAACACTGTCAGCAAACTGTTGAGAGCTGTTTCACCAGTGTGGGACCTGGGCTCTTTTTAAGCCTTGAACAAAGAAACAGAACAAGGTATGAAAGAAAACTATTCTCTTTTTAAATGAAAAACCAAAATACAAATGATTATTTTAAAAAAAAACATAATATAAAATATGTGCATTTGTAGTTGTTTTTGTAAAATAGGTAAAAACTCGTTGTTTAATTTGTCTTATATTTCTAAAATGTACATTTGTCAAAATGATCAAGCTTGTGAGAATTTGACTTCCTTATTGTAGAGTTGTGGTAAGTATGACTCTCACTCATGAGGTTTGCATTTATTAACACAAAGCAAGAACAGACTGTGAATGTAACATCTTGATCAACACACTTGTGCTTGTTTATTGTATGTATTTGCATCATTTTATCCAGGTTTCTTTTATTTCCACATATGCCTTATTCAGTTTCCTTCATAGCGTTAGAAGAAGTGGCTCTTGCTAAATAAAACACTGGTTGCAGAAACTGACCTGAATTGTCATAAAAGTGTTTAGAAGCCTATTTCCTTTTTAAATGGTGATAATCCTTTGTTTAAATCGATGAACAGTTTTTAAAACACATTTATTTGCACTTTTATCGTAGTAGTTTCTGTGCTTTTTGCCTAGGATTATATTTACCCTGATACTTTTGAATGACACATTTAAAATAACAGACAGCATATGTTGAGATGTTAAAGGGAACTACATTGGCAGGTAGGATTCCCACCTGACTTTGTTACCTCAGATGCCCTGTTTGTTTGGGAACTGAAAGCTCACCTGAATTCTGATTCAGATCAAATAAGTAAGTCCTGGTTTGCTGAAAAGAAAAGACTTTGTCACATGTAGCCATGGGGGGCTGACCTATACTGGGACTGTGGGTTTTTGGGTTGTCCGGGTCCGAGGAGGCATTTTAAGGTAAGTCATAAATCCGGAACATGTGATTATCATGCGTGTTATAAGTGTATCGTAAAGTATTTGTAAAGATAATGTAAGTTACACGCACATGTGATGTCTGGGCGATGTTGTCGTATGGGGCCCTTACGCTGCTGGTTATTGGTAAGTTGTGCGTACTGGCCCCCTACTGACCACACAGAGGTACTGCACACACGGGGTGTGTGGGTCATACGTAAGTGCCTGTGGAATGCTCACACAAACCACACTCTGATTGTCTGATTTCCTACATTCTAACAGTCAAACTCTGCACAAAGGGCACACATTTATCACTTACTGTATGACTTGACCAGCACTAATGGGCTCCTGTGCTACTTTGCCTTTATGCTGTGGTCACAAATACAACTGGCACCGCGCGATGGGGAGGCATCGATAAAAAAAGAAAAAAAAAGATTTCACGCTGCCGCCCAATTTTTTTGAAAATTGTTGGCGTGGTAATGAATGTAGACAGTGGCAGTCAGGTGCCCACAGCCACCCACCTCCCAATTATAAATGCCGCAGTGTGCTCATCTCTCGAATTTGATGAAAAACGTTCATTTAGGTCGCAGCGTCGTGGCAGATTGGGACATGTGACCAAGTCCTACTTACCCTTGCGTGTTAAGTGTTTACTACAACCTGTCTCCCACAGAATGTCTGAGGAAACCAAAAATTATGAATAAACATTTTCACTCTACTAGATCACCAGGCGGTCACAATCTTTATATTTCGTGCGGACCTTCCGCATGGCCCATACAGGTTTGCCTATTTTTCCACTGCAGACAGCCCGTACTCACCTGTAAGGGCAGTTGTGACTCAGGCGTTTACTTAAAGGCAAGCCTTAACGTGGAAGTGAAATAAAGGGAGTAACTGAAGTGAGCACTGCGTATTGCAAAATAATAATAAAAAAGCTTTTACTGTAGAGAGAAAAAAACTTCTCCCAAATGAGAAAGCATCCATAACAAGCTAATGTTGGTCTTTGGTTCTGCTTCCTACCACAAATCAATGTCTCTGTGATGGCGGTTGTTTCTTCAAGTCCAGTTCTTTCTTGGTCTTTCTGATGCATATCAGGCTTATAATCATGAGGCTTTGGTCTGTCGTGTGTGTGTGTGTGTGTGTGTGTGTGTGTGTTGACATTTTCGATCTCTTCAGCATCAAACACTCATGTGCCGATCCATATTTCTTTCTCAAATGCACGTTGCTCTTTAACTGCAAAAATCCAGCCACCAGTGAGGAGCCCTGTTCTGCAGCCGGGGACCAGGGGATCACAGGAGGAACATGGGCTGGTATTGAAAGAGACTGAAGCTTCTGATCAGACAGTAAGCTCATTAGGGTAATGGGCAATAAACCAAATGAGAAACAGGGCTGTTTTCTGCTGTTGTAGGGCGGTTGATTGTTTGCCGCATAAAGCTAAGCTGCAACTTGCTTGGAAGCATTTTCATATCAGTCAGATCATAAGAAACTGGATGAGCTCTCCAGCTGTACAGGAGACGGTGGGTCTTTCTTTGTGTCCAGGATTTCCCAAAAATCTGGTATTATATTTCGCCTTTATTTCTGAGGGGAGCCAGCAGGATTCTAAGAAGGTTCACTTTCATTCTGGAAGCAAATATATTTCTGCTATGTAATGTTGCTCAGTGTTTCTCTTTTATGTGAATACAAAGCTGATTTTAGGAGCAACACATTGTATAAATTTGGAACTGAGAAGCTGTTGGAGAATGAGTGAGTCTTTTATATCGTATTTTATTATTTCCACTTTTGTATTTCCCAGCCTTCACATTAGAATGATTGTACAAAGACAGAAAAGTGCCAGAAACACTAAATCTGATTTACCTGCTGTGTGCCTCCATTTTTATTAAAGCAGCTTTTTTTTTTTTTACTCCTGTGCTTCCCCAACTTCTTTTACCACCAAAAACCTAAAAGAGTATGATTTAAAATATGACATAATAAAACAAATGTGTCGACGACTTCATTTCCATTCAGGCATGTGTTTTTAAGGTTTTGCATGATTACGGACCCCCTGCAACACTGAACTTTACAAAACAGATGAGCTCTGGCTCTTTTCACCTGCAGACACTGAGTTTTACACGTGAATATGCTGTCACTGAATGTACCATAATTACTGAGATGATCACCTTTCGCCTTGTATCAGGGTCCCTTTGTTGCTCAGTTTGCTGAACTAAAGGGTAGGGCTTTTTTTGAGTAGACCGTTATCCCAAACAAGTCAGAGGAAAAGGTGAATTATTGGTTGTTTGATTGCAGCATTGAAAGCACACTAGTTATTATTAGTCTCTTTTGAGATTTGTTTTACAAATGATGCATTTCAGGAGCAGGTAGGGTGTTAGAGGTGCTGTTTGAGTTTCTTCAAAGTTTTGTGGTCTTATGATGGCCTCCTGCTCCATCATCTGTTTGTGTTTGCACAGTTTGACCACAGTCTTTTAAAAAAACCTGTTTAAAATAATTTAATAATGAGCATAGGGGAGGTAAAATCTCTTAATGTAAAACATCAAAGTTATACAGAATGATATGGGGACCCCTGCAGTGAGGGGTCTTCAAACTGTGCATTCAAGAAGTGGATAAAGACAACCAAGGAGCTCTTACGATGAAAAGAAAGTGTGTCTACCCTGCTTTTTATAGAGTTTTTCCATGATTATCAAGATGCTTGAAAAGATGCTGAGATTTTCCTTCCACTCACACCATCTATTGTAAAAGTGTTCCCAGCAGTCTTTTGGTTAGGATTGTGCCACTTTTAGCCAAAATCCCAAAATCTGTGTCATTTTTTAGAACATAGTTTCTGCAGAGTGGCAATAGTTTATTAGAAATCGTGTTGTGGGCGGGACCGTTTGTGCAGAGTCACCCCGCCCCACTTCTCATCACCTACAACTGAGCGCTCTGTTGACACTGATTTTTCCTGCTGGCTTACAACCCCGCACACCCCCAACCTAGCATTACTGGGGCAACAAAAATGGCAAGCAATTTTGGAGCTATCCAGCTGTAGAGTTTTGGGCCAAATGTGAGCTCAGACGAGGAAAACAAAAATGTACATGAATCTAGCCATACATGTGGATGCTTTAGAATAAAGCAGAGCAGCCTATTTTCTACATCACAAATAAGATCTTTTTCAAATTACATTTTTTGTCTGCTCCTGATTCCCAACGATTTGAATAAAGAAATAATCAGAAATGCAATTTTAAACTTAGCTTTTTTAATAAATGCCCTCCATTATCAGAAAAATGCCACAGGAACACGTTAAAATCACCAAAAACACAATTTTCATCAGAATCAATCCTTAACCCTGCCATGCAATCACGATTGATTCATTTTATTTTCTGGCTGGTTTGCAGGTTAAAGATGACTGTCTTTGTGTGAGTTTTTGTATAAAAGCTCATTCCATTCTTACTCTATAGTCCTGTGTTTACCCTCAGGGCACTGATACCTACAGCAAACAGAAACTGAGTTACATCCAATAATTCCCTCTCCCGGGACAAGCCTGTAATCTACTTAAAACATGAAGAGATGCCATTAAACTAGATTCTGAAAGCCATGGTGGACTTTTACTCCTGATAAGCACCACTTCTTGAGTTGTTTAGAGCACTTTATAATTTTTTGACTGGAGCAACAGTGTTTGTTCCACACAGCAGAGCCTGGCACAGGCTTCTGTGGGTAAATTGACTTTTTTTTAGCCAATTCTTGCTTTCTGATGAAGAAAATTCCTTTGAGATGACAACATTGATACATCTGTGCTTTTATAAAGTAAAAAACTGAGATGATTCACTCAAGACAATAGTGTAAAAGGCAAGATACCTATTGATCGAACAATGTGCTGTTTTTTAAGCAGGTGTTTGCTGGTGTGTTGACCACTTTCTCTATATTCTTCACACAATCTGTTGTTCCAAAATCTGCATTTTTGACACTGACAACATTTTTGCATTTTGTGTAAACAAACACAAGCTCACATAATTTAAGGCTCTTTGTTGCAGTCTTGCAACTTCCCTTACCTGGGTGTATTCAAACTGGAAAAATCCTTCGGTCCAGACCCAATCCACTTAATTTGTTTTGGATCGAGTTCTGAATCTTGTGTTTTGCTCTGTATTCAGACTGCCGTCAAGCAGACTTTAGCTTGGAAACAAAACCACATGACTAAAAACCTCTTCACTCATTGGCCAGGAATTATGAGCTGCAAAGCAACTAAAGGCGGAAATTATGGAAGTCCTGCGCTTTGTCGGGAAATTTCACTGATACAAACTTTATACTTGGTTGACCTTTTTTGAACGCCTGTATCAACGTGAGGTTCTGCTACTTTGGTACAGTGGAAGAATTCTGGAAGGTGGTTATTGCCAAGACGACAGCTATGCAGCAGGTAGGATGATAAGTGTTTTTGACATAGATTGTTGGTAAAACAGTGAGAAGCAATGCATATCATGTTAAAAGTGGTTCAGATGAATGAGCCTGCATTCATCCGACCACATTTCAAAGAGTTGCTGTGTCTCATCGTTTCGGTGTTATGGCATTTTTTAAAAGAGAATTCTGTTAAGGAACTACAAGGTGGCTTTTTAGATGGCGTCACTACGGTGGCCCTGAAGGGCAAATCACATTCACAAATCACTTGACACAAAACAATTTAAATATAACAACGACGATTAGAAAAGCAAAACAAATAATATAAAAAACAAAATTCAATTTTAGAAATCAAACAAAACTTCAGAAACCAGAAATAAATAAACGAAAAACCTATTAGAAAAAAAAATTAAATTAAACATTTCAAAAATCACAACAAAAATTAAAAAAGTAAAACAAATATTTCAAAATAAAATTACATTTTACAAATCTAAACCAAATATATAATGAAATGAAACATTTTAAAGATCACAATGAAACTTTAAAAACTTAAAACGAAACTTAAAAAACTTAAAACGAAACTTAAAAAAAAGAAAAAACTCGGAGAACGAAATGACATTTGGAAAAATGAAAACCAAAAGCAAACCGGACAGGGTAGGTACTTCAGGAGATCGCCGATTGGATGATGGCTTTTGCGTTTGGTTTTGTCTGACTGTCAATCATTTTGTCTAAGAGGGAAAAGCAGAAGGTTTTGCTGTAAACAGCAGTAAAGAATTGAGAAATCACCAGACTTTTGGAGCGGCTGTGGCCATAAACTTAAAGAGGAATCTTCTGTTGAAGACACCGTTCACCCTTTGAGTAAGTAAACGATCCTAATCAAAGGTTTATAGTAACCTGTTACTGTTCAGTTGCCTGCAACAACCCTAACAGACAAAATGATTTGAGATTCCAAATAGTCCCTAAGAGTGAGTATGTGTATTTGTGTGGCCCTTTGATAGACTGGAGAGCTGTATGGGGCGTATCCTACCTTTCCCCTACATTGGCTGGGATAGGCTCCAGCAGCCCTGAAACTCAAAAATAAATTTTTTGGGGGATGGCGAATGAATCTCAATATTTGGTGTTAGATTAAATCCTAACAGCTGCTGCAATTGTGTTAGAGGGAGAAAAAGAGAGTCTGTTAAACACTTCTTTGCTGACTACGGGAACAATTTAAGACTGCGTAACAAATTTATTGGTTAATGAAAAAGCTGGGAAACAAGAATAAGTGTTAGGGAAGTGTGACTTCCACCAATTTACGCTAAAATGCCCATTTCAGAGCACTAATCAACAACAAATGATGTTAACTAGGGTGCAGAAACATTCAGCAGCTGTAGCTTTTTGTTTCAGCAAAAATCTCACCAAACCCTGTGTGTTTTAACACTTTCCGCAACTCAATTCAATCACGTTAGCTTTTCAATCAAACACCCTTTATGTCTGGAAGTCCCTGACATGTGTAATACTTTCCTTTAAAACATAAAAGAAACAGTCTTGCTGCCTAATTTCAAAACATTTTTGCCATTTCTGTAGTTTGATGATGTTTCTAATGAGGACAGGATGAGGTCTTGTGATTGACATATATTAATTGCCATGCTGGTTAGATCCAACCATTTTCCCATTTTATACAAGCTTAATTTTAGAAAGATCACAGTGACCACAGAGCAAAAAAAATCAGCTAAAAAACTGTTTTGTCATTAATTTAAAAGTAAGAAAAATAGATTAAAAAAAATATTAACAAGCATAAAATACAGATTAAATCTATAAATTAGAAGTTGATGTTCCAAGTAAACTTTTTAATGTTTTTTTCAAAACGTGTGTTTCAAATAACATTTATTTATTATTATTATGTTTAAATTCATGATTAAAGATTTAATCTGTGTTGTTCAAAGAACAACTCTGTTTGTTTGCTTGTCTTCCTTCCATTACATTCCACTTCTTCCATCATTAGGTCACCTGAATAAGAGTCAGATTGTTCTTATATGAGTTTCTTTTTTCCTGTATTTGCTGTGTTGTTTTCTTGTAATGACATTATTTAGGTAAACAGCTGTTCAAGAGATCTGAAGGATTATTACCACAACAATATCCATCTTGCCAGGCTGGAAGCTATGCTGCCAAGACGCAATGATTCACAAAGTTAAGTGTGTTTTATTGGTAGCCATGGGCAGAAATTAGATTTAATTACAGTCAAAATAGGAGCTCTTAAGGACATTAAATGTTGCTATAGCAAATTAGATCGGAACTGGAGGGGAATTTCTTTTATTTTACTTGCAGAAACATAAAATCATCCACCCAACAACCCACCCATCCATCCATCCACCCATCCACCCATCCATCCATCCACCCATCCATCCTTCCTTCCTTCCTTCCGTCCTTCCTTCCATCCATCCATCCATCCATCCATCCATCCATCCATCCATCCATCCACCCACCCATTTACAAAAGGCCCAAACAGAGACTCTGGTCACCAAAGTGCTGCCTCATTAGATTTTAAAAACCAAAGTTAGATAGGATTTTTTTCTGTCAGTCTCTAATTTCACAACTGAAAAAAAAAGCTTAACAAAGTCAATTTTTTTGTGTAGTTCCCATCAAATACAGCTGGTTGGAGCACTAGGATGTTTAACTAGCACTGAAGAAAGGATATTAAATCAGAGACAGACAATGGAAATCGAGAAAGAAGAAAAGAGATCCAGAAACAGAAGCACACAGCTGGGCAGGGAGACTAGCGTAGAGTGAAAGTAAAGAAGGCTCTGGACAGGGGCTTAAAAGCTCTCATACATCATCTCATTACCTCTGTTGTGTGCAGATTTGTGTAGTTGTACATTTTGTCTCATGTGTTTTCATTCTGGTTTCTTTGTGTTGTCTTAGTTTTGTGTGCCGGCATGTGCTTGTGCATCTCATGCATCAGTGGATTCCTGACAGATGCTATTATTTGCATGTAAATGTTTCCCTGTTGAATTTACAGCTGCCATCCATCACTGAGGGTTTGAACTGTCCTTCTGCCGACCAAAGTCTGCTCTAAATTTGTGCTGATACTCAAACTAGCGGCAGTGTGCACTCCGGAGAACCAAAGCGTGCATGTTGTTCCAACACGGAGAGAAAAGATGAATGCACAAATGAAAGAGAGCACAGTTCAGTCAAGAACAGATAAAATACGGAGAAACAGCTGACTCTGCAGATCAGACTCTTGGCAAACAGTCTAGTAGTTCCAAGATGAATTTACTCCACACTTCAAGAAGGGGAACTAAGCAGAAGTGGGACAAAGTTCTTCAAGTCACAAGGAAGATGCAAGTCTTTCAACCCCTTCAACTCAACTGGTCAGGAACTTTCAAATTAAAAGTTTTGGTTCATAATGCCTTTGTCACATGTTAACCCTATTGTAGACAAGAAGAAACTCAGGAGCAAGAAGGACTCAAATCCAAGATGTTTGGAAAATATTTAATAACAAAAATTCACCACAAGCGTTGGCCAAAAGGACTCAAAAAACATGACTAGACTCCAGCACAAAACACAGGACACTGGAACACTGAAAAATCAAAAAGCCAATCACTAAATAATAAAACACTAATTGATGATGATAAGCAGCTGTAGCAACCAGGTGAGAGCACAGGAGGAGGGTGGGTAACTGCTGACCTACACTGAACATAACAAACCCCCAGACGGGTGATGTGGGTTTTTGGCTCATCCGGCCCGATGGAATGTTGTAGACAGGTTTGGCCGCATCTTAAGAGAATCTTATGAGTCTGGCAGTTCCCTAGTGGCCACCTTAAGGGACGTTAAGAAAATGGAATCTACCATTGTCGTGCATGAGGTAAGTCTATCGTAAAATATTAGTAAGGATAATGTAAGTTGCACGCACCCATGGTGTATGGGTGATGCTGTCGTACAATGCTCTAACGCCACACTCCTGTCATTAGTGAGGTACTGGTTCCTTACTGGCACACGGGCCATACAGGCGATAAATAAGTGCATGTAAGATGTCCGTAGGATGCCCACACAATTTCACAATAATTTCTTACAGTCAGGCTGCATGCACATAATGCACAACAGGCGCACAAGGGACACACAAGGAGTGCGCACTCATTACTTGAACAGCAGTAATGGGTCTCTAGGGTTCAGGGAGGTTGAAAAAAGGAAAAATTCATTTGACACACTTGCGTCTCACCTACTCCCACCTTATTTATCTTTACATGTTGCTTAAGTGTTCTCTATGACCTTTTGCTCGCAGCATTCCTGTCGAAAAAGTATGCATCAATGTTTTTGCTCTACAGGCTCACCAAGTGGTCTACAATCTTAAGATTTTGTGCAGGTCACCTGCGTGTCTTGTACAGATTTGCCCATTTTTTTACTGTAGACCGCCCATATCCACCCGTATGGGCAGATGTGACTTATGTGCATTAGGTGAGTTTTACCACTGGAACCTGTCATTTATTAAGTCATCACTTTCTTTTGCAAAAACAAGAATAACTAGGTAAATAGTGAAATCTCTTCAACTTTAAAAAATAGGACCCCTCGCCAAACTTGTTCTGCTAGGGAACCATCCAAGATGAATGAGTTTTCAAATAAATGTTCCTAAAATAACATTTAAAGACATTTTCACAGATCTCCACAACTTTTCACAGTTTGAAACTAATCTTAAAGTCATCAGCTTTCACTAAAAAACTCTAGTTCTTAACCACTGAATGAGACAAACTGTATAGGTTCTTGCAAAGTTTGTAGCACAAAACATTATTGTCTATCAACTATTGAATCAAACATAGCAAAATATGAAATACAACTTTTACACCAAAACTAATTGTTACAAAATGTCATGAATTCAATTTTACTTGAAGCAAACCTTGGTTTTGAGAGTACCTGGAAGTGTTATCAGAAGTGTGCTCAGTACTACTTCATTGCAGTCAAGTTATAGGTTGTTGGGAATCACAGTGACTCTACTTATCACGCAAAAAGACTTGTAATTGTCACATTCTGATATGTGTTTCATTTTATATGTCACAACATTCAGGAAGCATTTGAAATAAGCATACAGCATATATTTCCTCCCAAGAACAAAGCCCGTCTGTTTCCTTAGCAACTAGACGACCTGAGTGATGGAGGATGTAGTCCTCTTTATGTGTTGTCAACATGAAGCAAAGGTTGATTGTTTTTTTTGTTTTTTTTATTTTATTCTTTTGTTGTCATGCGGAAATAAAAAATGGGCTTTTGTGAGTGGACCGAAGTGTCAAAGACATTTTATTAAATTTGGAATTTGTTCTCTTATGGTCTGACTTTAATTTGGTTTAATTACACAAAAAGGAACTTTTGGGTTCTTATTGATGGATGAATGGTGATGGGTTTGTAGCCTCTTTGATGGCTTCGCCCCCGTGCATCTTGTAGCCGTTTTCTCTCCTGTGTTCTGCTGTCCCATGTGATAAGAGCTGAAGTGACAAACTCACTGCATCCTTTTTTGTTTTGCTTATGTGCCAGGATCAACAAGTCCACAACAACCAAAATGTGTGTTCTGTGCCACCTAATAGTCACACCTCACAAAGCAACACAAAAGTACACTTGTTACACCACACATGCATGCCCTTTTATAATCTTTCCAGCACAAGTAGCTTCTCTCCCGTTAGATGAACACTCAAACCTCACTTGCTTGTCATCCAATAATTTGCATGATTCAGATGCTCGCAGGTCCACATTTGCAGTCTCAACTACTTAAAGCGTTTTTTATGTACCAAGAGGAAACCAGTGGTGATGCAATAACAGGCAATTAGTGTTCAGTGTTTTTGCATCAGTACAAATGAAACAGCAGCAAGAAAACAGTCGAGACCTTCTCTGTTAGATCTGTCACTGTGTCCTGGAGGTAAAAACAAAGACAAACAATTTAATATAGTTTAGAAGCTCAAGTTGTTATGGTTGAATGTTGTGTCAGGTCTCAAGTCCATGCCTGTGAGATTCAAGTGCAACTTTAGTGTCAAGTCCAAGCCCCCAGTACAAGCCTGATTTAACTAAACTAAAAGAGGATGTTGCAACAGACTTCTTATATATTGCATTTATTTGGGTACTTTTCTGTTAATTTGTAGAACTGTTTGAAAGAAATCATCCTTAAGCTAGAATGTGATACTTATACTTATGACAATGGGGTGGCATGTTCACTCTCATGCTACGTTCACACCGGGCATCTGCATTCAAAATCACGCTGAAAGGGCATTCTTGAATGCACGTTTAACATATGCTGTTCACACTGGACTGTTGCTACCCGATACTCTGCCACCTACAGCTGGAAGAAGCTTGATGTGACATGTCCAAGCGGTGAAACTCTCACAAATCTGGCTCAGGGCTTTTTCTTTCACTCTGATATTTGAAAGACTTGGCGTTATAGAATTCAGGCTGAGCACAAACCGTAGACCCAAAGTGTAGAGTATGTAAACCCAAAACGACCTTGAAAAGGTGTGTAGCTAGTGTGTAGCAAGAACTTCGAAGCTTGAAATGCACATTTAGGCGCATAGACATTTCATTGGAAATAGTCGCTTGAACGCAAGTTGCTGTAAACATTGCTTTAGAATTTGATTTGTCACCTCAGTGAAAACCTGACACTGATTTTTGGTAGTTCAAGTCAATCTCCCCCTAAGTCAATTTACAGGAAATAATCTGAAGAATCAAATCAGGGCAGGCTTGTCATTTAGATAAACCATAAACGTTAGCTTTATACATTTTTTATTGAAAACTAAGTGTGTTTAATTTCTTACATGTCTGTAGAAATCTCCTGGATGCAGATTATCAATAAATGAAAACAACAACAAACTGAACCAAGTAAAAAATGTCCACGCCCATTATTATTTAACTTTGCCATAAAAACCCAAATCACGGAAACGGCATAAGACTGATCATGTGAAAGTGTTTTGTCGAAAAATGTATAATTTTCATAATAATTCTTTTTTTTTATCCTAATCTAAAATAATCTAATCAAATTCCTAATCTAATTTTCTAATCTGATTGTTTTTATCTATTGGTGCCACTCCATTGAGTAGGCTTCTGTTTTGTTCCATTATTTTTGATTTTGTCTTTTTTTTTTGCAAACCTAAAAAATTAAAGAAAAAAGCTGAAGGGTATCAAGCTGGAAACTACAAAATTCCATGTGTTTAACAATAAAAAAAATGTATAAAAATACATTTGTATAACATTTAAATGTGATTTCCGTTTTTAGATGCTTATCAAAACATTTGGCTTCTTGACATTGGTTCTGTCTAAAAGGGGAGCAGTGGAGAGGTTATTCAATGGACGTTTTAATCCTATCGCTGCAGAGGGCCCCATGTTAAGTTCACCTGGCACCCCTAAACTGCTAGGTCTGCCATTGAATATTATATAGGATCATTGAAAGTTTTCCGTGTTCTTTGTGTCGTTGACAGGAGCAGCTGAATCACTCAAAATGCACAATAAGATTGAGTGGACAGTGAAAAAACTTCTTCAAAAACTACAAAAAAACAAATTGCAAAAGTGCTGCAGAAAAAAGGGTTGACCACAAGCACGGCAAAAATAAATAGACTGAGTTTCCAAAAAACCCCATTCAAAACAGGCAAACAAAGAGGAAAAACAAATCAAAGAAATAAAGTAACACAAATGAAGTGAATGATTATTCTAAACTAAACTTCAGCCAGCCGTCTTAGCTATTTCAATTCTACATTTTAGCAAATACTTGTATCCAAAGACTTTTCATTTTTTACAGTTGAGGGTAATGTAGGGTTGGGCACCTTGCCCACGGACACAGTGACTGTCAGACTCAGGATTTGTACCCTGGACAAGCTGATTGGCAGCAGTTATCTAATACAATAAGCCCACCCCCTCCTCTATGTCTAACTGAAGCTTTCACCAGACAAAAGAATATTTGCTGTAATGTGATGTGTGTTCCGTCCACTGGTTATTGAGCAAATATGAAAAAGAAAGGAACACAAATTCCTCACAAAAACTGAACCTGCACTTTACAGCACATAAACTAAATGTAAGCATCGCCTCTGCCTCTGAGCTCTTCCCTGCTTTTGTGGTACTCCAGCTCTGTCAGTGCACATCTGTCACTGCTAATTAGCTGCTCTTGGCAAAGACCAAGCGAGAACGTCTATTCACTTCCTGATAGAGCTTTAGGCGAGCAGCTCAAGTAGTCAGGTTAATTTTAAGTGCATGATTTCAGGAAGTTTGAGTTAGGAACATTTTGAATGTGATTCTGAAGTTTGAAAGTCTTTTACTGCAGGAATCAGAATGCAGCCTGCATGTCTGTTATCACCATCATGTGCATCCACTATTTAAATAAATATTTTCTATTTGTCCTCAACGCCTTTTTCTGTTTACAAAGTGTCTGCATGTTTTTCTTTACATTCATTGTGAAGACAACCATGCAGAAAATTGTAAACTGTTGTTTTTTTTTCTGGAAAATTAAGCTTTTATTTACTCCAGCACACCACCACCGCCCTCACACACATGTGCATATACATGGAAAAATAGCGATTTAATATGTTGTGACGTGTTAGAGCAAAGCTTAAAGACAGAGCAAGTGAAGCAAGGAATGTTTTTAATGCAACACCTACTCAATTCCATCAAGAACAAGCAAGTCTAAAACAACAACTCTTCAGACAAGAGTGCATCCTGAAGTGAACACTCACTCACACAATCTATTACAAGCAAAAAAAAAAAGACTGCACATCCTTTCTGATCTTATAAACTGGATCCAAATAAACTTAGGCCAAGAAAGTACAGAAATTCCTATTTGGTGTTTTCATTCTTTGAAGCCAAAATCCTTATTGGCAATTAATGTTATGATTATAGAAGGCCTGTTTATTTCACTTAAAAATGGTGCCACAATGGTGCCACAACGTACTTTTGCGGCATGAGTAGCACAACTGTGTGTAATGGACTCGTGAAACAATAGTCAGATCTTCTCTGCTTGTACTAAGCTGTTGCCCCTTGGTTTTGAGCCTTTGGTACTCGCAGATGCTGCCAATTAGGATGAGCTCTGCTACAGTGGGTTACAGTAGGTGTGTGCTGCAAGAATCACCACGCCACGTCTGATTGAACTGGATGGACGTGACCCAACAGGGCAACCTCAAACGCCGGTATTACCACAAAGTTGCAGCAACCCTTGGAGCTAAGTGCCACCTGCAAATTGAATTTCAAGTTCCAAACAAAAGTGAATGTCAGTAATGGGTTGTAAAATGAAAACTCCAAGAACACAACCTCCCTAGATATATGTTTCCTCACCTTGCCAGTTCACCACCAGGCCCATTTTTACATAAAGACCCATGGCAGTGAATCCACGTGCCATTTTGAGAGTCAAGCACACACTGTGTTGATAGAGCCAACAGCTAAAATTGGCAACTTAAGAGCAAAAGAAATGGCCACTCATCATGGTACCCATGCGATGCTGCTGGTTGTCACAACAGAAAAAACTCAAAATTCAGGGTCAGTCCAGAATTGGAGGACACTTTATGTCTCAGCCATCAAAATGTAAATGTTTCACAAACAAAACAAGCAGATTCCGACTAAATGTACTTGTCCTGAAACCAAATCTAAAAACAAAGAAAAAACAATGCTTGAGAATGGTTATAAAAATACAAATAAGTCTTGAGAAAAAAAAAATCTAAAAAGCCTTTTTTTCATGACCCACCCCTCCTAATGACCAAATTGAATCTTAAATAAAAAAGGTGAATTTGAAATTTCAATTACTTTTTTTGTATTATATGTTTTATTGACGTCTCTTGTGACTGAAGGAATGTTTGTTTTGGAAAAAAAAAAAAAGTAAAAATTACTATTAATGGAATGAGTGTCCCTTTAACATGCACATAATCCCTGTTACAATAACCTTTTTAGCATGATGGTAGGGAGAAGAATCTAACTGAGAATCACATGATATCCTGGACCTAACATTTTTTTTGTCATACTTTTACAACACAGTTAGCCTAGATTGAATGTCTCACTCCATTCCACGAAACCCTGTTACCCATATAATCAGGAAAAGTCAGTTGTGTATTATTTTTCTTATTTTCACAAGTAAGATTTTCCTGTTGGTCATTAGTAACAGCTAAACAAATAGCTTCTATTACTGGGAGAAAGCTAGTATTAGTGCAGATTTGCAACCCTGTTACCTGCAAAAGGTGGTAACAGGGTTGCACGAGGTTTTGTAAACAACGTATTAACAACATATAAAGTAATAAAAATTGCACAATTGATCTGTAAGCTGAGCTAATGAAGCCTTTGACAGTTTATTATCTGTTATTGATGAATATGTAGCAGACAATCAGAAAAGTAATGGTTTACTTTTCATGAGTTATGAAGCCCAATTGTCCTCCAATTCAGGAATGACTCTTCTAGCATCTCATTTGACCAATTTTCATGGAATGAAGACAGAAAACCAAGGATCACCACAGTCAAACAGGAAGGGTAGCAGTCCTTTATTTTGTCTTGCTGACAACATGGATGGGACTGATCAAAGGCAGATAGCTGAGTGGACGCGACATAAGATCAACATGACAATTTGACTCCCAAAATGTCAGAGTGTGGTCATTCACGCAGGGGCTGCGACATCACATGCTACAGGATACCAAAACTGGGCGTAAGGAGGAACGTCTTTTTAGTTGGGCTGTGTCAGTCCATCTGCCTCTAATGTATGGCTCTTTCAGTGTGTTCTGGGCACTGGCATACTGTCTAGAGGTGTGCCCCTAAAGGGAACAGTAGTGCTGTGAGTGCAATAGAAATCATGGAGAATAGAAGGGGCAAATGCTACCCCATATTTTATTGACACATGTAAGCCATGCTTAAAAATATAAAAGTTGTGAGTAGAGGCAAGAGTGGCAAGCAATTAACCTCTTGTAGAGCTGTTGGCACGACAGATTAGATCAGGGCTGGCCAACCCTGGTCCTCAAGAGCCTCAACCCTGCCTGATTACCAACTCTCCCTGGACTGCTTGATGCTAACTATCTAAACCAGATGTGTTCAGTCAATGAGGACGTGGAATCACTTGAGTCAGTCAGTCAGCAGAAAGATGGTCAAGGAGAGCTGGAAACTAGGCAGGACGGTGGCTCTTAAGGACCAGTGTTGGCCAGCCCTGGATTAGATCCTTGGTAAAGGGTGTGTGGTGGTGTGGGACAACTTGTTTTTTTTTTTTTTTCTCCAAGACATGAAAGTTGCATCAGAAAAATTGAGTTGATCAGAAATCCCCTCCAGAGCTTGATCTCAAACCTCACTAAACATTTGTGGGATCAGTTTGGTGTTGCTACCAAAGTGACCAACACAACTATGTTGGTTGACTTTGTCATGTCATCTCACAGCAGTGAGTTTAGACTGTTGACCAGCATGAGAAGGAAAACCTGTCATTTGTAGCTGAGTAACGTTTTCCCAACGGCCTAAACAACTCATCCAATTCCAACACCAAACAAAAGTAAAGATCTTTGGTGTTGGCAGAGACAAATTTGTTTCTGAGCAAGGTCTACATGCAATGATCAACACTACTCATCAAACCTTTCCTCAGTTTCATTTTTTAAAACAGATTAATAAAAATGTATCTAATTTTTTTTCTATTTTCTCCAACAGAATAGCAGCAGCAATTCATCGGACTGATACAATCAGAAGCACTGGCAGACAAAACTTTACCTTGAACAAATTTGAAACTAATTAAAATTCCAGTTGCTTTGTAATGGGCCTGTGCGCTTTCTGCTACGAGCCCAATGATCTATACACTTCCTTTCAAATGGCATTTACTGCCTCAGACAATGAGAAAATCTTATTACTGATTATCTGGCTTTATACTTGCTTTGTAAAGTCACTCTCCATTCAATGGGGATCATTACTGTGGCAGTGTTGTCGCTGACGAGAGGCACTCATCGGTCAAATGAGCTGTTGTGCAGACTGAATTGCTATCAGAGTCAATAAGATACCTCTGGCTATGGAGACGTGATAAGGATGGGTTGCTAAGCAGCTGTTTCCTCACTTCCCCATCCTAGATGAATTTCAAGCAAAAGTTAGAAATTAAGGTTTAAATTAAACACACACACTACAGTGTTTTATTGTCGCAAACAGTCAGACGGCTGGTTCCACGTGCAGCAGGTTTTATTGACTCAGACAGACAGGAGCAAAGCTCAGCTAAAAGTCCACAAAGCTAAAACAGGGTCAGAGTCCAGGCAAGGTCGGGGCAGGCGGCAAAGAGGCAGAGTCTAATACTAAGCAGGATAACAGGTAAACAGGTGATCAGATCAGGATATGCAGACAGAAAGGGACAAATAATACTTCACAGTGAGTGTGGCTCTGAGCAGTGCTTAAGAGTCCTGTGGCTGATTAGCAGATGAATGTCAGGTTAGAGGCATCCAGACACTGTGTGCTGGGGTTGATGGGAGATGAAGTGTCAGTATTCAAGAGATGGCTCCCGCCAGTTACCAGAAAAGGAGGCAGAACTCAGACTCCTGACATTTATATTCTGCTTTATAAACTAGAGTTTTAGATGATTTGATAAAATGTTGCTTCTGTTTGTCAGGGTAATATGGTATTGTTTGTGAAAATCATTTATGTTCCCACACTGTCTGGCTCTCACAAGGTTCTGTTGGGTTCAAGTCTTTTGCAAACTTCCAATCATACTTAATAGCAATCTTAGTGGGTGACCCAAAACACACTGAAACTACTGAAACTCATGACGATCAGCATATACATCGTTTTTCCTTTGCCGCAACAGCTACGCTTTGTTGTGTTACCGTGACATGGTGCTGCACCGCCAATAAAATAGTCCGCTTTTTGTGAGAAAGCAGTCTAAACCAAAAAAATAACAGGAATAAATTACTAAAAATTGATTGACTATTTATTTATTTTGTTAATGACCGTGTAATAAGCAGGATGGTGCGTGATGCATAGTGATGCATCCACTTGCAGACAAACAGATGTCCAGGCTCACATCTGGCTCCAAATTCTATACCTGGATAGCTCCAATGTTTGTTGTTGCACCAGTAATGTTAGGTTGTAAGCTACTGGGAGAGAGTGTAAACATAGGGATGATTACTCAGAGCTACATTTCTAATGAATATATGTCCTGGAAAATGATACTGTTTTATTTTAAATTTTGCCTATAAACAGCATAGTCATTATTAAAAGACCACTGGGAATACTTTTACAATAGATCAAAAAGGGATAGGAGTGGTACTTCACAGTACATTTTGAATTCTAAACTTGTGCACAATTGTTTTGAGATAAAAATGTTTTCTCTGACAGAATAATAATATTCCACAGTATTTGTGTTCAAACATACAGCAATATCAGAGTGGCTCCCATTACAGAGTGGGATGCTCTTTCGAACCTCAGTCCGCCACCTTAAACCTGCCTGCAATCAGCTGTCCTGTAAAGACCTCAGTGCAAAGGTTTTGCTGCATTCCTATGGTGAGCCTTGGACTTCCTCATTGCTTCTGATGCAAAAGGAGTTAGTGTCCAAGAGCCGCAGTCACGTGACCAATAAGTTGTGAAGTTTCAAATATCAACGTTCCTTCAGAAGTTCAATATTCTTTTGGAGTGTTTCATTAGTGAGGAAGGGGAGATTTGTAGACTTAGATCTTTCTCCAGATTGTTTTCAAGCAAATCACAAATTTTGTTCGGAGATAAAGGGATTATTGACACTAAATGACAAAAAACAGTTTATCCTCTCTTAATTAAACTGTACTTTTATTCAACATCTCTCAAACACGTCATTTGTTTGTGAGCAGGAGCTATCTTTTGGCAACGCCTCATCCATGCTTAGACAGGAATTTATTCAATTTATTGCACTATGATAGAATCAGCAGTTGTTTTTAATGAATAAGAAAACATCAACAGTTTCAAATGACCACTCTGTCATGTCTGAAATTTTACTCTTGACATAGAATCAAATGTGTCAGAGCTTCAGTCACTCTCTTGAGAAATTTTGTATGGATTAACCTTCCTTTCCTTCAGTTTTATTATTAACTTTCCTTTCCTGCTAATATGGTGATGTAGACGCCAGCAAGCAGTTTAGTTACATAAAAATATTTTTCCAGCTTTACTCCCCCTAAATTTGACAGGAAAGAGAACCAATCAAAAATAGTTATAAAACAAGCTTCATCTACCTGTGACATCTATGTGGTGAGCATAATTTTCTGTATTTTTGATTGGAAAATGTCTTTTGACACCTCCATTTCACAATTAGCTGCACTTTACTGGATTTTTACAATGTCTGATGTGAAGAACGTCCATGCAAATGCAAATGCGGAGGGTCAGAGTTGCAGTGATGGCTTCAAAACTACATTTAGATATTTCAACTCTGTCGTTCATGAGATTCATGCAGACCCTTCGGCAGGCTTGAGTCAGGTTTTTTAGGTCAACTGGAGAAGCTAAATTGCCCCAAGCTGTCAGTGCAAGTGTGATTCACTATCTGTCTATATACCCTATTGCCACAGGCTGTCATTGATTGGTCTCACTGTTATCCAATATGAGTGTGTCAAACAGAAGATTCCAAGATATGGAAAGAAAAGACATTCATTAAGAGTGGAGTGTTCCCTCGGTGCAGACAACCTTTGACTGTGAGGAAAATTGAAGGATAACCATCAGTGGAAGCCAAAAAAATTTTTTTTTTCATATTTCCGTTGCTATAAATCATGTAAATGAAGTTAAAACAGCAGGACTCTCAGGCTACAGCATCCTGGAGGGGCATTCCCTGCCTTAAGTGATCAAAAGTTAATATGATGTTATGAAACAACAACTCAAACCGACTGCATAGGTTTTTTTTTTTTTTTGCAATCATTTCCTACAATGGTGTTAGAGTACACTTGGGGCAAGACTGATAATAAAACTGTCTAGAATTTGGCATGACAAAGATTCTACGGAATACAGCAATTTCAAAGTAATTTCTTGTAAACTGAAATACAATTTTGATGACTTTTATTCTTGAAAACAACTCACAAGTCCTCGATGACATAGTCCTATACACAATCCTTAGCCGGTGTCGCTGAATTTGAACAAGACTCAGTTGGACCTCTAATTTTCCTGGAAGAATGTGTCAAATAGTTGTTGGTGGAGAATGCTGAGAGATTTTTTTCATTGCTTCTGCCTTTGGGAAAGCTGTTTCACCTGCCGTTGTTGTGAGTTGTACACATAAAGAAGCAACCATCTGAGATGAAGCAGCACAGAGAAAATGTTTACATCAAAGCAAAAGCAGCAAGTAAAAGCACATGTTTTGGAAAACACAAATTTTGTGTTTCTTAAATGTGCAGCATCGGTCCAATTTCAATTTCAAAATTCAATTTCAATGTATTCATGGAATGGCCCTTGAGATGTACCATTTCATTTTTGAGGGGGTCCAAATACATAAAACATATTACAATTACGGTAAATTAAATGAAATTACACATATTATACACAAAATATATAACATACAGCTAAGACAAACTTGATAACTTTTAAATTTCACCACACTTCTGCCAAAATACAGATATAACACTCAAAAACAACATGAAAATGTTTAGATTAGTTTAGAACAATAGAACAGCAATACAAGTGACCACAATACTAACTTGTTTAGTAAATATATTCATATTAAACATACTACCAAGAATACTATAGTATCAGAACTAAATACATTGACAAGGAGTTTTTCCTGCAGCTATCAGACTGTGTATCTCAATCACTCCGTGTCTGATGTGTACTCTAGTCTTCTGTTCATTTGTTTGTAATTGTAGCTTTTTTAATCTACTCATTTATTTATGAATGTATTTATATTTAGTAATTGCTGGACACACCATTATTCCCTTAAGATGAAGAACATGTCCATTCTATTCTGTTCGTTATGAAACTGAGGATGAGTGTGCTGGTGTCACTGTGATTCTCTGCAGTGCTTTCTATTATTCAATGGCAAAAGCAATCATAAAAGATAGCCAAATCAAAAAAAAGTATTTGCTGATTGTTTTTCTGCTTCTGACACCCTCAGCAGCACATGCATGCCCCATAAGAGACTTCAGAAAACGAAACGACCTACCAATAGAGTCTGTGGGAAAGAGCAAAAAATGAATTGGTATACAGAAGGAGTCAGGAGAAGCAATGGAGGAAATCTGAGGTGCAGAGGGATTGTCTTAAGCGAGAAAAGAACGCTCGAGAAAGAAAAGTTAAAACGGAATGAATAAGGAAAAGAAAGAGAAATGATTTTTTTAAATCATCCCCGTATGGTATTTTGTCACCAGAGGGGGGCAATAGAATATTTTCAATCCACTTTGCTGCACACATACTCAAGCAATGCCACCTGGCCTGTACCATCACGCACAGGTGTGATTTGTGCGTGCATGTGTCTTTTTGTGTGTCTGAAAGGTGTGGGCAATAAATTGAACAATGGAGTAGTATCATTGATCTCCACAGTAAAGGAAAAGCAATCTCATCTGGGCTTGGCTCTGTGTCAACGTGTGTTGAAAAGTCTGTGCCGAGGTCAGAAAACAGAACTGAAGATTCGATGGGCTTCGGTCCGTAGATATATTACCTCAAAATCCATTGATAGCAGTTTATAATTGTAGTAATGAAACAGTGGCCCTGCCCGCACAGCAGGAACACGCCTGCCAGGACGCTGCAGGTCTCAGGTCAGATTTACCAGAAGCTGTAAAAATTGCTTTCCAGTGAGGTTCCGCATGACATTTTTCAACCTGTAGAAAGGAGAAATACTGCGTTTGACTCACAGAGTAACTCATATGGGTGAGTGGAGTGTCAGCAACTCATGGGATTTATAATGCACTGTGTCAAACAGAGGGACCCTTTAATATTAAAAGATCACTAAAAACACATTTTATGAGCACTTGCACTCGCTGTCAGCCTCAAATCCTGAAAGACAGCGCTGTATTTAGATGTATGACAACAGACTCACTCAGCTCACTCCATTTCTGATACCATCTGGCCATTTTTGACTTTTCGAGAATTGTATCCACAGACCATCGGGAGCAAGGCAGAGAAATGTACAAAAGTTTATGTTTCATTAATTGTAGTAGCACCAGAAGACCTAAGTGATGGAATAAACCAAGGTTAGTTCAAGATAATTTGTTGCGGATGTGATAAATTGAGTTGCCAATACTGCAGTTGGACACACCAGCAGCAAAAAAATCATCTTATTGATTTTACAGCATATGGTTTTTGTAATGTATCACAAATTAGAAATTGTCCAGGCACATAAAGCAGATAAATATCTCAATAATGATGATGACAGTTTAGATGAAGAACAGGTCTGCATCTGAAAGAGTGTGTTTGTGTTTGAGGGGTTTGGGAGTGTTTGTGGGTCTTTATCCACGAAAAGATGTATTCCTATTGAGCCAACCAAGGAACATCTTTTCTTTTAATTGAGAGATTACTGGTTCACTCCCCAATTTGGCACAATCAGTGTAAAAGCTTCATTTATCAAACTCTATTTTTATGTATAATGTACTTTAGAGCAGTAGAAAGAAACAATGTCTAAAAGTACAAAGTTACAAACATTATCTAACAACAAGCAAAGACAGTCAATAAAACGGCACAAGAACATCATCACCAACTTGGATCTTTTTGCTTTTTCATTTTTGGGAAAATAAAGGAAGCTTAACTTTAAAAAGTCGAAGAGAAGCATTTTGATTATTTTCGATTAAGCACAATTTTCTTTATATGTTTAGTAGAACTCTTTCATACTTCTTGTATGTTCAAAGTCTGGGCTTTTAGTTTGAAGTGATTTTCCTGCTCTTTGCTTTAAATCAAGGCTCATAAATTTCAACTGTAGTACAGTGGGTATGCATTCACCATCACAATCAGTCCTAGCCTTCCCCAGTCTTCATGTCCTGCTTTCTCCTGCACCTGTTTCAGCCTGCCTGAGTTCTGACCTTGTTTTTGCTTTTATTTAGGACTTCGCTCTCCCCACTTTCTTATTGTTTGTTTGTTTTATTTCTTAAGAGAACGGAACCTGCGTTATTTGCTAACATCACAGATTAATTTTTTGGGCATAACCTTTTATATCCCCTGACTCACAAGTGCAGAAAAGACAACTTGGCCTATGAAGGAGGGAAATCTCAGCTCACAAGAACCCCCACCTCCACACCACCAGGAGGAGCCCTTAGTTTCTGCTTCAGATATTCACATAAAGTAAAAAGCTTCAAGAACCCACCTTCAAAGTTGGACAACTGTGAAGCTACGTACACACTGAGCATGTGCGGCACATTCAAGAACGTGCTGAATGTGGGTTCTTGTGCTTCTAGCATTTGCTCTTGACACTGGTCTGTTGCTACCCCGTACTAGCGCATGCACTCACAGTTGGACGAGGCTCAGTGCAAAATGCTGAAGCAGTGCAAATTTCACAAATCTTGCTCCAGGCTTTTTCTTTTTCTTTGAACAGCCGTTTCATTGGGAGCGGTGGCTCGAACACGCATTTCCGAGCCTGGAGTGAACGTAGCATAAGAGCTTCAGGGTTGTCTTCTTGTTTTTTGGTGGATCTGATGTCATTCCCTGTTGCTTACCTCTGTCACATCTCTCCTGTATTGGAAATCTCTGTGTCGTTTCTTCTTTACAATTTTGCTTTTGTAAACCTAAGCCCCATTAAAAATTAGAACTCCAATTTCTTGTTTGTTGGTGCTTTTCGGTTGTCTAGCTCAGGAGCAGAACTGTCTGGCCAAGGTGGATCCCAATGCATCTCAGGAAAAGAAAACTTGATTTGAAAGAGAATTGATTTTGAGACGAGGTTTTAGAGTTCATCTTGTAGCTATCAACCATATCCATTAAATTTGACAATGTGACCGCCAGGCCTTCTCTTCAGGAGAACATATTCTCTGCTGCTTCTGCACCAGTCTCTCAGTTCCGTGAACCATGTTTGCTTTGTCCTAAATGTTTCAACTGCAATTCTTCCCTTAGCAGAACGTTTATAATACTGTTGAAGATCCATTTCTTGATTCAGCCAAATTCCTTCCCCAGAATTCTTCAAGGTAGTGTTTGATCATCCTTTTATTCCCTGCATTCCTCTGCATGGAGAACTGCTTTGTGGGTGAGGATGGTGAAAGATGTTTATCTTTAACATATTCCGGGGAGTTAAAGCGTCTGTTTATAGACTGAACTCACATCAGCCCCAATGGTCTATATTTATCGGTCGCATCAATATCATTTACAGACTTGATTCCAAAAACATCAGAGCTGATATTTTTTTCCACAGAGATTACTCTAATCCACTAAATCCGGACTGCATTCTGTTTACCTGTTTTTGTTTAGCCACTGCGACTTGTGTCATTGAAGTTAATAATAATGCCCGACGAAGTGTGCATTTTAGGAAATTAACACACGACGTGGAAGCCTGCTTTCACAAAGTGCATGAAGTGCTTATACCATGGCCACTCATCAGTTTTTTGCACTTTTCTCCTGTTTTTCTTTTTTTGACTATTTGATGTAACACACTTCACGCTGCTGAGCCAGCTGAGGTGACATCAACCTCTCAACTGCAGTGGTGAAAGAAAGCGATATATATGCCAATCGTTATGACAGGCTGAGCAAAACATCAGTTCTAAGTAAATAATAAAACTATTTACAAACATCAAACCCATCAACTTTCTATTAAGAAAAAAGTAGGCTATAGAAAGATAGAAATAATTATTTAAAATTAAATTCTACATTACCATTGGTCATAAAATTTGAAAGAGATACTGGCATGTCATCATATTGCTGTTTGAAGGACAGAGAGTTAACCTTTGTGGACCCTGACCAATGCTGGTTGCAATGTTGCGGGACAACAAAATGTTGCTCCATTCTCGTCTCTCCAGTAGTGACGGAGCCCAATAAGCCTGCAGGCTGGTCTTACAGCGGTGCCCCGTCAAAGACATGATCAGGCGTGGTTCCAAACTGGCGTCTGAGAGTCAAACCACAGCCTGCGTAAATCTGCGACAGACCTACCTTAAAGAAACAATGGTAAACACACAGGCCATTAACAAGAGCAAAAGAGAGGTTAGCCTAAATAAACTGACCAATGTAAAAGTACAAACCTCTTCACTAATTTTTTAAGGCATTTCTCCCGGGTAGTTGACACCCATTGGTCCTTTGGAGGTTTTTTGAGTCATAATTCAAAGTAATATGCAATTCTCAAATGATGATTCAATTTGCAATTTGATCAGGCTTTTGACAATGCAATATGCCATTCAGGCTGGGAAGATGAAAATAGATTTTGTATTTAGAGTTCCACATTAAAAATTACTATTTGATATGACTATTTAAAAAAATATTAAATAAAAACAAAATTAATTGCAATTTAAATCGTCATGGGTTTTTGATGTCGCAATTCAAATGACAATGCATTTTGCAATTTACAAATGAGTATGCAATTTGACTATTCATTTGGGAAATGTATTTTGCAATTTACTCTAAAATATTAAAAAATAACATTTCAATACATGGTTTGCTTTTAAATTAATTTTAAAATAACTTAAAACCTATTGCATTGTAAAATGCCATGGTGTTTTTGGTCGAATCTGAATACTTAGCCTACCCCTACATTTAGCCCTCCAAACGGAGAGATGTGGAAAAATAGTGTCTTCGAATTTAGACGGCCAAAACAGACACTGCCAATCGATGACATCATTAATATTCGCAGGTCATCTAGGTTGGCGAGTAGCTGCCAGCGCTCAGAAAATACATATCTTGATCAGTTTTATAACAAAAAAAGTTGTTAATTAGATTTAAATGTAAACGTCTGTGCTTCAGAGCACACCCACGTCAAGAAATACATTTCTTCTCCGTTGCACAGCACAACGCGGTTCCCCTTACCGGTGGAGGGATACAGAACTCAAAGTCCCTTCGCTCTACCTTTAAAAAGACAATTTCGACCTCATCCCACCCTTGTCCCATCAAATATCTCTACAATTGGAGGGTTTTGGTGAAGCCGGAGGGGCCTTTGTGTCAAAATTCAAAGGAAATCGCAAAACAGCGCTGTCTGGTGTAATGCATTTTCATTTGCATAGCATCATGCTTTATCTGTGTCAAAATTAAAATGAAATGCAAACTGTCAGGTGCTCATCAGGGCGGGGCCCACTACCTCCAAAAATTAGCTAAAGTCGCTTTTTTAATACCTCCTTAGTACCACCCACTGTTGCCACTCCACTTTTCTGCTATTTTACATGCAGTCAGAGCAAGAATTAAGGAACATTTCTTGTACAGTTCTTTGTTAAAGTGAAAAAGAAGAAGTTTCTCACTGACTCAGTTGAATTATCAGTATCTTACAGAGGATATGCAGTGTTGTCCAAAATGTTTTAGGGTTCACCTTCAGCTACAGTGGTTTCAGAGCTAACCTTTTTTCCCCCTTATTTAGTCTCTTATGTTACCCAATGAAATATGTCTGCATACACGATGTATTATCGGTGTAAAAGACACATCACAACTTCAAATAGTTGCTGCGGACACTCAATGACCCAAGTTTCCTCTGGAAGTACATTCCAAAGCTGCTGTCAGTGCAATAAATAGATGACATTTTGCAATGAATGTCAGCATTAGTATGAATTCATTCAGCCTCACACTGTTTTTGACAGCTTCTGCTTCAATTAGGTGACTTGTAGTAAACTTGCAGTGGAAAACATTCCTGGTTTATGTGACTGGCAGTCATACAAACAGGCATGTTATCATGCCGTTATGAATTATGCTTACTTTGCTGTTTCTGTTTCCTGTAGAAATAGAAAAAAACTTTGGTGAGTCAAGGTGCATGACTATTTTGGTTGATTTATTAAATCTGACTAACCTGTGATTTGCAACATAAGCCATTTCTTTAACTAAATTCAAGACTTGTCAATCACAGTACAAAAACAAAACAAAAAAACACACACACACACTATGCACATTCCAAAAATGAGTAAACAATGTGAACCAGCCTATCTTTTTTGAATAAACCTATTGCAAACCTTTTCTTTTAGACTTCCACTCCAACTATATATTTTTATTGTAAAATTGTTCCCAGTGGTCTTTTAATTATGATCATACAGTTTTTAGCCAAAATCAAACAACCTGTGTTGATTTTTAAGACACATTTTCTGCAGAGCGGCAGGAATTCATTAGAAATTCGCCTCTAAGTAGAGGACGGGACAGTTGGCGCAGAAGTACCCCTTGGTTAATTTCTTAGCATTCCTATGTTTACACTCTATCTGGCTAGCCTACAGCTCCTCACAACTCCAAGCTAACATTAGAGTAGCAGAAAGAAAAAAAGACAGTTGAGCAATATCAAAGCTATGCGGCTGGACAGTTTGGAGCAAGATGGTAGCTCAGACGAAGAAAACAGAGATGTTAATGGACCTATTTATCTGCAAGTGGAGGCATCAGAATGGAGCGGAGCTCGCCCATTGCAATTTCTACGTTACAACTGAGAGCTTTCTCAAGCCACCAGTTTTTGTCTTCTCCTGATCTATCACGATTTGAATTAAGAAATACTTAGTAATACAGTTTTAATCTTAAATTCTTTTTTGTAGATGCCCTCCATTAGAAACATTAACACAACTTTCATTGGAGTTAATTGAGTCAATTTTATATTCTTGATTGAAGTTTTTTTTTTCTTTTTTACTGAAACTTCACCTTAACTTGTACCTGTGAACTGTGTAATAAGTGTTCTCTAAAATTCAACAACTCATGTTTCGTGCCTAGGCAGGCTCCTCTTCCTTTTACGTGTCCTGAGCCGATTCTCAGGGACACACCTGCACACCTGCTGGTGGTTAGAAACCATCAATCCTGATGCTTCTTTACAAACGAACTGTCCCACAGAGAAATGGTGAGGAGGCACTGCACTGACCGCTATCATTTACACAAACCTTGAAAAAAGTTGAAACATTATACGTTTTTTTTCATTGGAGTTTTTGAATACCTTTTGAAAAAAATGCCCTTATTTAATAGATTTTTTTTCCATGCTGGAAAATAACACTGAAACTAGATTTATTGTGACTAATAGTTTGTTGGTTTTCTAACAAAAATCCATCTGCTTAAGTACTTCTGCCTTCCCTTCACTTTGCATTCTTCACCTCTGTTATTTCAATGCGGTGACTGCTGGCTGAACTTCAGTTGCACTGTTTCACAGTGAATTATGGTGCATTAAAAAAACGGTTAAACGAGACAACAAGAACAAATGAAAGTAACATTTGTGTGACAGCAGCCAGTTTTATAAGTAGTTGTAAAAGTGTCATCTGCCACTTGTAATAAAGATCAATATTTTGATTAAAGACCCACTCCAATGAAAAGTGTGTTTTTTTTTTATCATATTCTTGTGGCTTTTTTATGGTGGGGAACATTATAAAGGAATTTTAAAATTAGTATTGCCTTTCTGAGTATTTCTTTATTCAAATCTGGAGTAAACACGAAAATACCATTTGAAAAAGCTTTTACTTGTGATGCAGAAGCTACAATTGGCAAGCCACACACTCCCTGCTCCACTCTGTTCTGATGCATCTACTTGTTGACAAATAGACCTATGTACGTCCACGTATTCCTCATCTGAGCTGGCACTTGACTTAAAACTGTACGGTTGAATAGCTCCAATATTGCTTGCCATTTTTTTTTGCACCACTAATGTTAGGTTGGGGGTGTGAGGGACTGTAGGCCAGAGGGAGAGCATGTAAACAGATGGATGACAGGAAATGGGGGTCTCATTTTCCTTCTCATCGCCTCAATTTCTAATAAACTCTTGCTGCTCTGCAGAAACTATGTCTTAGAAAACGGTACAGGTAATTTGATTTTGGTTAAAAACTGAATAATCATGATTAAAGGACCACTGGGAATGCTTTTACAATAGATCAAAAAATGATTATAGTGGAACTTTAAACAAAGTAGGGTTCTTTAACACTTTTTTCTGTCTTTACATCTGGTTACACAGGTGATCAGTGGCTGCTGTAGATCTGTGTACACAGTAAGAACTTTGATTTATTTAAATGTCACAGATCTTTAGTAATTGTGTGCTTTACTTTGTTAAGGGTGCCTCTGTCACAGTATAAGCTATTAGAATATCATAAAGGTATTTTTAAACGCCTTCTGAAAGATAAAAAGCACATGCAGCAGACTCTGGATAATGTTTCTGATGCTGCGGTTCCTTCTTCACTATTTTTTTGGTGCTGTATTCTCAGTCTAAGAGCTTTCATCAGTTCAAACAGCAGGCTGCAGGTTTGTGAACTGCATTCTTGTAGATTTACATGTTGTTTTAGAGGTGGATCATTTCAGACAGGTCACTCATAAATCGCTAAAGCGAGCATTTAAATATATCTGTAGATCAAATAACGTTTTCTTAAAATTCTTCTTAAGTATTAAGATATAAAAGGTCCACTATGTCTCAAAGATCTCCTATTGCCATATTTTTATAAACGAGCATGTTACTTAGGCCCAATCCGAATTCTTCTCTTCGCCCTACCACTTCTCCCTTCCCCTACATTGAGCCCTCCAAACAGAGAGTTATGGAAAAAGTGTCTCCAATTTCGGAAGCCACTACCACTCGATGATGTCACCAATAGGCACCGGTTAGCTAAGTTGGCGCGGAACTTCCTGGGCTTGAATATGCATAATAACAGCAGTTTTATAACTTTAAAATGGTCACGCTAAAACAAAAAGTCATTACTTACATTTAAATGTAAACTTCTGTGCTTTAGAGCGCATTCACATAAAGAAAAGCACTTCTCCTCCGCAGCATAGCACGACGTGGAACTCCCTCGCTACGGAGGGCTCTGTATCACTCCGCCTCAAGGGTTACCCTTAAAAAAATATTTTTTCGTACACCACTCACTACAAATGCCCCTACAAATGGAGTGGTAGGGAGAAGTGGTAGGGCGACGGGAAGAATTCAGAATTGGCCTTGTTTGCTGTGTTGAGAATTATCTGTAATGCATTACAGTAACATACTTTTTTGATCCAGCTTAGTTGTGTGGGGCTTTATGACGCATTTTTTCATCATATTTTAGTGATCACACGTTCTGTAACTAGACTATTTCTTGTATTATGGATTTTAAAGTTTGAATTCCTAACAAGTGTGTTAACCGTTGTTTTTCCACAGAGCCATTAGCTGTCTGTCCCGTTGTTGCAGGCTAGCTGTAGCCAGTGATTGTCCCATTTGGATCAATGGAATGTGAAATTTGTTCCCCCAATTTGATCCATCCTAAAGCGGGGAACTGCCGGTGCAGGAACCAGTTGGTGGTTCAACCTCCCCCTAATCCAATGCCTTCGTTGTTTCAAGTAGGGAGACACTGGGTCCCACTTATTTCCTTTGGTAGGATCTGTCCATAGATTTGAACAAACAACCTCAGGTCGGACACTCTACCATTAGGCTGATGGTTTCGTTCACCAAACCAGAGGCTGCATTTCCCAAGCAACTGGTTTTTGGGATGGTAAGGCTACTCAAATTTTGTGATGTGAAGAGCGGCTACTTTGATTTTAACTCTACAAAGGGAGAGGTTTGTGTGAGCTTGGTAATCTGCTGGTGCTGCAGCTTTTTTTTTTTTTTTTTTTTTTTTTTTTAACTTGTCCTGTCCAACAGCTGAGCAAACAGATATGAGCTGAGAGCCTCTTGTATTAGACAGATTTTACTCTTACAATCGGGGGTTATAAATCATAGCGAACACAAAATGTATGTTGGTATAAGCCCCTTTTGTACTTTAAACCAAACTTTATAAATATATATATTTTTTTATTTGTGTCTTTTTTGTTGGACCGGACGGAAAAGGAAAGGGGGAAAAGGAGAGAGATGGGGGGTGGAGGGGGGGAAAGAGAGATGGTGCATTATAGCAGTTAG
>BSAI01000119.1:5313411-5389975 GCA_036245035.1 Adrianichthys oophorus | reverse complement strand
CTCCAAAGCTCCAGGCAGCTGCGGAGATCCAGAAGAGAGCACGATGGTGCTGCAGCTTTAACATCTCCCTTATTTCACTTACTTCTGACACTTACACTAAAGGAGTGTTTGGCATCACCTAGGAACTGCCTCCAACTCCATGCCTGAAAACCAACAAAAAAGTGAAACCAAATGATTACTACTCCTCACACTGCTTGGCAAACCTTCGTGCTACCACCTCCACCAGGAATTTGTAGACTCATAGTTCAAAGTGCCATTAAAAACGTTTTCAACGAACTGATCAGGCAACAAAGCTTCAACACTACAAGGTAAATGTGCTACAGATGCCACGAGGCTCAAACAGGAAAGTTCCTGTAAAGTCTTTGCCTCTTGCTGTTGGTGAAAGAAAAAAAATGCCTCATCCAAGACTACTTGGGAGTCCATGCAACCATGAAGTTATTTCCAAACTGCAATAATTTGCAGTTTGTGCTCTTTTGTGCTCTTCGGTCTAACGGTTTGTGCAAATCACGCTCCGTTTTGCAAGCCCACATTTTGTTGAGCCACTCTGCAAGTCCCATAACCATTTCCATTCCGGATGTGGGACCTTTTTGATCTTTGGGAACAAAAACTAATCTCTCAACTACTGGTGCACCAGCAGGGAAAGTCATGGGTAACACATCAAAATCAATTGACACCGTTTCCAGAGCTTGTTCTGGCTGCAGCCTCTCATTTTCTGTAGGCAACTGTCCTAACAAGTCCTCCAACTCTTGTGGCTGTTCTATCAGAACAGAACCAAAGAACAGGCTGGGTTAATAGCACAGCAAGCTCTGGGGTTCTACTTTTCTCAAAAGTAAACCAAGCTTTTACCTTAAAGAAAAAAAAAAGATGAAAGAACAAAACAAAAATCACCTCTAAGCCAAACAAAATCCAAATGATACAAACAGGTAACACATTTCTGATGTAGAATGTAAAAGATCCAGATGATAAGGCCATCTGTGGGAAGACCTAGGGGATGGGTGGCTTAGTAAGTGCACTTCAAAGATAAACTACTCTACCCTGGGGGTTCCTGAAGCAGGCAACTCAAAAACACAAACGTGTTCTCAAAGATCAGAACAAGGCACTGGGCACCGCCAAAAAACACAAACATACTAATCTGTAGCATCTGTCACCTGCAGTGAGAAGAGAAATGAGGGGAAATAAACAGCAGGAGTGGCACTTAACAGAGCTCAGAACAAGGAGCCCAAGACTGCATCACCTGCGCTACAACAGAAACAGGCATCAAAAAAGATGTTGGTTACAGGTTCTGACAAGTCAGTGAAAGCCGGGATGAGGGCTGCACAGCCCTCACATGATGGCCCAAGGTGTCAAAAAACAGACCAATTGTGAAAGGAACCTTTCTTATCCTGCTGCAGTCGTTGACCTCAATATTTTGTGGATTTTTATTATTTTTTTGGTTAACAGTATAGATTTTTATCCCATGATGATTATGACCATTTAAGTTTTTTTTAAATAGTCTCAGTATTTTGAACGATGACATTAGACAACTTAAAGATCCGATGAAAACAGTGTATTTTGTGTTTTTAACTTGTTCTTGTAGCATTGTTCTCACAATAAAGGACATATATAAAGAAAATTAAGATTTAAACTCTGTTTCTGAGTATTTTTTAAATTCTGTTCAACGTTAATCAGGAGCAAATGAAAAAAATGCAGTTTAAAAAAGCTTCTAATTGTAAGACAGAAACTGCTACACTAAGCCACAAGTTCTCTGCTCTGCTCCATTCCAATGCATCCACCTGCAGACAAAGAGATGCGAGAAAACTTCTTCGTTTACTTGTCCGAGCTGGCACCTCTAAACTGTACGGCTTGATAGCTCCAATATTGCTTGCCATCTTTGTTGCACCCACTAATGTTAGCTTGGGTTGTGAAAGGTTATAAGCTAGTGGGAGAGAGTATAAACAAAGGGATGATGGGAAATTAGCACAGGCTTACCCTGAACAAACGATCCTGCCCACAAACCAGAGGCAAATTTCTTTTTCTCAAACAACTACAGCTTTGCAGAAACTATGTCCTAGAAAATGACACAGAAAAGTCATAATTAAAATACCACTGGGAACATTTTTATAATAGATCATAAGATGATCAGAGTTGGTCTTTCATGTCAGAATATTTGTCTTTTTATTGCTCTAGATGATCCTGGATGTTTCAGTCACATTTAAATGTGATCAAATTTTGGTTTATTGGATACCTTATTTTAGGTGCTGTGAAGTCAAACTTTGTTTTTCTGACTAAAACACAACCAGATTTAAAATGTGTTGTCATTAGTTTTCTGGGATTCCCTAAGAGACTTTCAGTCTTTTTGAATTTTATTCTTGAATCAAACTGAGTCCTGATGAGCGAATTGTCAAAGCTTCACCTATGTGATCCACATCTTAAATGTAAGGTCATAACAGCTTATGTGGTTGAATGAACAGATGCTGTGTGACGTTAGTCAGTTGTTACAGAACTGCCCTTTTCAATCTTCAGCTATGATGATTTTTTCTGACCTTTAGAGAGCAAAGAATTACTATACTTAGAAAAATGGAACCTAAATGTATCATCGGTAAGCTGATTGGACAAAAGTTTAGTTTTCTGATGATTTTATCACGAATATATAACCTCAAAAACAAGAGTCTTATCATCAGACAATAACACGCAACACATGAAAAAATGATTTACCATGACATTTCTGCATTAATTATAACTTATAAAGGGGGTTCATAGTTTTTTAACCTTTAAATAAAGTTGCCAGATTATGTTAAATGTAAGACATAAAAAATGAAAAAAAAATACTAAGACAGAAATAAAATAGAAAAATGGAATCTTAATTTCTAGTCAAATTCTGATCTTAAGATGGTTAAATTAGTTTGTGAACTTGATTTAAATCAACAAAAGTCAAAATAATACATGCATTTGTCACTAACATTTTTTGTTTTTTCCTTAATATTTCTTAATTTTATTGTTTTTCCTTGTTTTTTGCTTTGAGTATTGTCTTTAGATCTCCATATTTCATGATGTTTGCCATTTTTATTTTTGTTGATGTTTTTGCTTCCTGACTGTGTTTCAGGTTCCTCTAGTGATCGCCACACATTCATGTCACATTGTCAGGAGTCAGCGCTTTGTTTCACCAATGGGAGCCGTCTCCGGAGTACTGACTGCACAAAGTCTGCAACACACAGTGTTTGGATGTCGCCCACCTGACTCTCATCTGCTAATCCGCCACAGGACAATGAGTGCTCTGATCTGATCACCTGACCCTGCTTTGTATTTGACTCTGCCTCTTTGCCGCCTACCCCGACCTTTGTCTATACTCTGACCCAGTTTTAGCTTTGTGGACTTTTAGCTGAGCTTTGCTCCTGTCTGAATCATTAAACTTCCTGCACGTGGAACCAGCCATCTGCCTGTTTGTGACACACATCATTTATTAACTTCTTCTTTCTTCTTTCAGATTTTAATTTGCTTAAAGCCAGATCTGTTGTTTTGCGTGTGTGTTTCACATCTTTAAACCTTTTCTGCTAACAACAGATTTTTCTTAGGTTTGTTTGCAACAGCAGTGATGTTTGTTTAAAAGTTACTTCAATCACATTTTTAAACATTACTCAACATGTTCGCCTTCCTCCTCTCAGCTAGGTGAGAACTGTAATTGAAATCTGCTTGAGTTTAATACATTCCTGCTTTCCTATTGTTGTGCTTGATAAAGCATCATGTTAATATTGCCAAACAATGAAAATACAGAATAACTGAACGAATGAAGTCATTGACTTGCACAAAGTCATGGCTTATATTGGTTTTCTTTCAGCATTTTATCAGAATAGAAACCGGCTTTGTGATGTCCGCAATTGGTTCACAGCATCTTTTTAAGACTTTGTTGTAAAAAATAACAATAAGCTAAAGCAGTTCTGAACAATGTTGTAATCTAGGAGAGCTCTGAAATAGTCGTACTTTGAAATACACTTTTTAAAAAAAAATACAACTGACTTTAGGGTTTCTGAAAACGAAGCTAGAATACATGAAACAACTTCTCATCTATACACTGCAGACCTTTGTTCTGGAAAATGAAAATAATTTTCCACAGTGCTGATTTTGGAATACAGGAACCAGGTATTGAAACAACCCTCAAGCTTATAACTGGCCTAAGGATGCATGATGCACTAAAGCAGAGGTAGAATTTGTGTTTGAGACTGTGGGTGCCTTGAGATAAAAATATAACAGAAAATTTTGAAGGAGGGATCTCATTTTGATGCAAGACATACATCGACAAAAACATCAATACTGAGAAAATTAATCTAACAGGAAGTGGATTTAGTTTTTTTCTACACGTTTTGTGTCTCATTCCTGAAACATTAAAAGTGACGTCTGCCTCGCTGCCTGTGAACAACCTAACAATAAGATTTTGACGATAGTTTGAGCAACAACTCCAGTTTTGTTGGAGTTTCGCCGTGCTGTCTTGATTTCTCCACATTCTGTGCACAAGACTACTTTCTTCCAACCGCCGAGCGCCTGGGACACATCACTGTCACCTCCAGGGATAGTTACCTCCTCACCTCAAATGTAATCATCAGTGTATTTTTAAAGTGCTGTCTTTTTTTCTTTTCCGTGCTTCAGTGACCTTCATCTGCACGACTGGTCACTCAAACGCTTACCAACATCTTTCAACTCTAATTGCACTCCCTCCCGAACTGCGGGCCATCCATCTTACTTCTTCACCGGCCACACACTTTACCCAGCCTATCTGTGCAGTCTCCACTGTCATTACCCAAGCCAGCCTCCCACCTGCTCTGCCACCACATCACTCATTGCCTCCTTATTATGCTCCAAAAATCCTCAACTTGAGCTGGCCTTGTTCCTAAGTCATGTCAAAAGTTTGGGCTAAACTTTTTCAGGAGTCTTCCTGACTTGCTGTGATATGCATGGATTGAGTTTAGTGATACACTTAAAAGACTTCATTCTCCAGAAGCAAAAAAAAAAGAAAGAATTTTCTTAGCATGCTGCTGTTTTTCTGACCTGTCTGGGTGCCTTTTTTTCCCCTCCCCACTCCTCTTACAGAAGCAAATCTTAAATCTTGTGACCCATTATCTGCTACTGTGAATCGCACAGACGCAACGCCAAACAAACATTCACGCACGCTTTGCAGAAGCCTGGGGATGCCCTGAAGCAGCTTCAATTAACAACTGAACCTATCACACAAAACTAGCAGTCTTCTGTTCTGTAAAATATGAACGACTTTACAAAGAAACCGCCCCAAAATGTGTCGTTTTCAGGGGAATATTTGCCCTCAAGGAACATGGAAGTGAGGAAATGCAAACATATACTCTACACGGGCATGTGCGCATGACAATGTCTGTCTTAACCTTTTCTCTTTGCTGCCACCCTCATCACTCTAACCTCTTCAGTAATGAACATTTTGCCCAGGAGAGTAAACAGTCGAGGAAAGACGCACACACGGAAACACACAAGTTTGAAAACAAAGATGAACACCCACTGTCTAATGGATGAGTGAGAGTGGGTAGATAAGAAGAAGAATGCTGGTGGGGAGGAAATAGAGGGTTAGATTTGGAGACAGAGAAAAGACAGAGAGAAGATGAAGTATGTCGGAAATCAGCAACAGAAAACAAGAGGGCGGCACACGGTGTGTTGAGGGGGAAAAATGAAAGGGAAGTTAAAGCAGGGAGAGTGTTAAAGTGGGAGGGTGTCTAAGCAGCATAATAGAAAGAAAGGCTGCAATACGAGAGACAAGCGCTTCTGTAGCTAATTTACCTGAATTGAAAAGTAACAATCTGGAGAACGGAAGAAGCCATAAGAAAAACAGGAAGAATTGCCTTGAGTGGCACAATGAATAATAGAGAAACAGAAGGTGCATAAGGAATTAAGTTGCAAAAAGAATGGAGTGACAGGGGGAGGTGGAGAAAAGATGAGTTGAATCAGAATGAATAAAACGGAGCAAAGGCATCTGTCATCCCACCTGTTCTTTAAAAGTGCAAAAGGGAGAGATGAAATGAAGAGAATATGAAAGGAGACTTAACATAAAGGAGCTGCTTAGAAAAGATTCAAATTCGATTCAGCGAAAGAAACGCGGAAGCGCTGCTGCACGTGGGCGACAAATTTAATTAGGTGAGATTATGAAAAGGGAAGGTGGTAATAATCTTCTCTCATCTTCCTTTTTCAGTGTTTTCTTCAGTGCAGCCCCTTTTGTTCCAGAAACTGGGTAAAACATCGTCTCCTGCTGCCCAACCAATGAACTTTAGTCTGTTCCGTGCACAGTCTTCACTGAATGTCCTTAATAACTCTGTTTACTTCTTTTAACTTGCAAATTAAGGGCGTAATGATTCATCGACTTAATCAATGAATTGATTTGTATTCCTGCAATCCAACCAGATTGATCTGTCTGAGACAAGTTGCTAATCAAATTGACCCATGCCAGTATCAAATCTTTTAAAACTGCAAAGGTCCATCACAACAGACAACAAACAAGATGCAGCAAAAAATGATCAATCCATCACTACAGTCCAACGTGTGGAAACACTTTAAATTTAAGACATGTGATCATACTGTGGTAGAATGTTCTAGTAAAGTTCCCTTTGTATCATTTTAACGTGGAAAAACCACAGTGGGTTGAACTATATGAAGCTAAAATAAATCAAAAAATCTCAATCTAAAAATGGAAATCTAATTTCTGTTCAGTTGTTTTTTTTATAGAAAACTTCAGTTCTTAAGAAAAAAAAGTCAGTTTTGCATTTAGCAATCTAACCATTCTTCTATTATTTTGTTCTTTTTCATTCCTTTTGGTCCATTCATTTTCAGCTATTTTGGCCAATTTTGACCATTTAGCTTGAAAAATGTTCAGTCCATAGAGGATATCACTTCTTTATTCAGCTATTTTTTAGTATTTCAGCAAAATGGCAGCAGTTGTCCCACCATCATTCCAATAAATCAAGATAATCCCAACTCGATTGATATGCCTAACAAAAGTGATGGACGAATGAAAGTTTTGTCTATGTGATTCCAACCAACCAAAATAACCTTTTTTTTGCAAGAACAAAGATCGAAAACTTACCAAGGTTTTGTGACACATTTCTTTTGGTACATCTATCTGATAAAGATTTATGTTTTTGTCTTTGGTCAATTGCTTTTCTATTTTTTTTCCCCCTATTTTTGCAAATGCATTACTTGAAAAAAGCCTGTCAGATCACCCTGAAGTGGCTGTATTTTCTCTGTTCAAGTGGTCTTGTCATTAGAAAGGTAAAAATGACCCTAGTGTTTCCATGAAAAAGCTATATAAAAAGCCTGTCATTTTCTCTAAAAAATAAGCCCGTTTTTAATTTCCCTATGGAATTTTTTAAGTCCTTTTGAATTTCATTTGAATTTGAATTCAGCGTTCATCAATTCTTTCAGCGTTCAAAAAGTTTCAGGCATACTTTGTGAGCAAAAGCAGATTATTTGGTTTCTCAGCCGAAACGGTTTAAAGTGACATTCAATTATTTTAATGTATTTGTTCTTCAAGTGAATCATGTGGAGAGAAAAAAAATGACTGGGAAAAATGTAGGAGAGCAGCTTGTGACATATTTAACTTTCTGTTTTTTTTTCTCTCTCTCTTTTTTTTACTTTAATTAAAACTTTGCAAAGAACAGCACTGTGAAGAAAGCATAGATGAGAAAATCATTAAGGTATCTGCAAGTCACTCCAGAGAAATTAAACTGGAAAGACCTCAGTGCACTCTGTAGAGTAAAACAAAACTCACATTAATGCTAGAAATAGCTTAAATATGTCCCCAGTTGTGTATGCTTCCAAATATACCCAATACTTTCACAGCGTTTCAACATGTGATAGACAGAAATAAAGGTGCAATGTTAAGTGAGCTGCTGGAAATACTATTGGATGGATTTCTAACAGACCCACTTAAGGTCAGAAGGTCAGCAAAGGGTCGATTATCTTTGAGCTAGCTTGACCTCCCTGGGCGGCAATTTCTGTAAAATACAGCCATCCCTTTTTTCTTTTTCTTCTTCTGCAGTGGCATTCTTAAGGCCTGAGAAGAAACCTGCTGGTGAGTCAGAATCTCAATGCAACACGCTCCTCAATCAGTGGTTCTTTAACACCTCCATTTACAGATGACAGAATTAAAACCTGACATGATTCCTCACCTGAATTATGTCTTATTAGGAACTTCTTGGCCTCTTTTCTGGGACGTGACATTTCTAATGAATGAAGGCATTAGGCATGTAATATAGAGGAGTAATCTAAGTCGGAGCAGGAAATGAGGGTTATACCAAAGATGACCTGTGTTTTTAATTGGACTACTTGTGTTTCATTTTAGTGTTGAGGAGCTTCTTTATGTTCTGCTCACACTGAAAGCTGACATTTAGTGTGACGCATATGAGAAAAGCCACAGAGGCAGTTATGCATCTGCTCAGTTGAAGGCCTGGTGGTGAGTTTGAAATACTTGAACAAAGTGTGTGCAGTTCCGGTGTGGTCCTGCTGGACCGTTTTCTGTCTTATTGTGAAGACAAAGTGCATTGATGTTAGATCCTGAGCCTTTTTTTTAATCTTTGACTTTGTACTGCCAAGAATAGAGGTTTAAAGAAGACATGTGTCTCTGGCTCGTGGTGTTTTAGTGCATTCTGAGACAATGATAGCTTTACAGATATGACAGATTTGAGTGGTTTGGTCCATACTAGCTATATAAAATGTATAATTACCAGTATGCATCAAAGCATCAAAACGAGGTTGTGAGGAGATAGAGATTAGGAGAGTGAGTGAAAATATTTTAAAAAATAAATAAATAAAGTAAAAACCTATGAGGACAAATAACTAGTCAGCTTCTCTGAATAATCATTCCAAATAAAGTATACAATTCTCCAAATTACAAACTTTATCTTAAAAGGTTTTACTGAAAAGCGCTTTTTACACAAAAAACTAGGTTTTTTAATTGAAACGCCACAATCATTTACAGTAGTAGTAATCCTTTTAGGGACTTTTAGTACAGTTTTGTTTTTTTTTTAGTAAAGCTCAAAGCTATAAATAAACCCTTAACCAATAATGAAGAGTTAAAGACACACTTTGATCCCATTTTGATCTATTGAAAAAACGTTCCTGTCAGGAGTCAGCGCTCCCTTTCCCTCTCTGTTCACTGGCGGGAGCCATCCCCAGAGTGCTGACAGGACTTCATCAACCATCAACCCCAGCACACAGTGTCTGGATGCCTCCCCACCTGACTCTCATCAGTGAATCAGTCACAGGGACACTTAGGCACTGCTCAGGAACACATTCAGTGCGAAGTATTGTTTGTGCCTTCCTGTTCACTTACACACTGAGCGTTCATTCCTGATCTGGTCACCTGTTACCTGACCCTGCTGTGTACCAGACTGTGAGTTAACTTTCTGGACTTTTAGCTGATCTTTGCTCCTGTCTGCCTTTTACTTTAAAAAAAACCTGCTATGAGTGGAACCAGCTGTCTGTCTGTCTGTCTGTCTGTGATAGTTCCCACCTTTAACTTCATAATTTGCAAATGAAAATATTAAATATTTGCTTTAAAAATGCTTTTTATTTTGAAAACTTTTTTTTTTTTTTGCTTTCAAAAATTATTCCTGCTTTTGCAACACAAGTTTTCAGATGTGTTGATTCTCTTTCGGTATCTCACGTTCGCTCTCTTTGATTTTGCGTATACTAGTTTCAGTTTAGTGTGACATATGTGCCACCAAACAGCCAGCTGATTTGGTTTAGATTCTAATAACTGTTTTTGTCTAACATGGTGTCTGTTATAGGGGCTCAAACACCAAAAACCTCGCTTTTTTTTTTTTCCTATGGCTGAAGAAAATTCCATTTTTAATCATTTCAAAAATAATTCATAATTTCTTTTAGCATTTAGTACATTTTTTTTTTTAAGTCAGATTAATGCATTTATGGCTGAGGATCTCCTGTAACTGTAAAGTTTATCTGCTGACATTACACTAAACAGGCCTGTGTGATCTATAAACCTTCCAGAGCAAAATATTGGTTAAAAAGTGTCTTATTTTTAAGAATTAGTGTTTTACTTTTGTTCAAAATAAAAACATTATGGAAAAAATGCTGTTTTCGATGTTTTATTTAGGATATATATATATAAAATGAGTTCAGATACAAATCACAATATAATGCAATGTTAGCTGGACGGAGGCGGAGCTGAGAGATGGGAACTTTTTAAACGCGCTGGTCATTACACTAACATAAATAAATACAGAACTGATTTTTATGGTGTCTTTATTGGTTCTTCAAGGCTCTACTCAAAGAGAAACGGACCAGAATGGCTGAAGACTGCAGAATTCTGCTCATTTGTGCCATTAAAGAAAATACACTGGGGTAAATTGTGCTATTGATATTTGAAATACAACAGATCTTCTAAATCTCACAAATGATAATGTTGTGTATAAGCAGAGGGGAAAAAAATCTATAGAAAATGTACAGTGGGGAAAAAAAGTATTCACTCAACCACCAATTGTTCAAGTTCTTCAACTTAAAAAGATGAGAAAGGTCTGTAATTTTCATCATAGGTATACCTCAAAATGAGAAAGAAATCCAGAAAAAAAAATCACATTGATAATTTTATTTTTGGAAATTATGGTGCAAAATAAGTTTTTGGTCACCCACAAACATGCGAGATTTCTGGCTCTCACAGACCTGTAACTTCTTTAGTAAGAGGATCTTCTGTCCTCCACCTGTTACCTGTATTAATGGCACCTGTTTGAACTTGTTAGCTAAATAGAAGACACCTGTCCACAACCTCAAACAGTCACACTCCACTATGGCAAGACCAAGGAGCTGTCTAAGGACACCAGAAACAAAATTGTTGACCTGCACCATGATGGGAAGACTGAATCTGCAATAGGTAAGCAGATTGATGTGAAGAAATCAACTGTGGTAGCAATTATTAGGAAAAAGAAGACATAGAAGACCACTGATAATCTCCCTTGATCTGGGGCTTCCTGCAGGATTTCACCCCGTGGGGTCAACATGATCATAAGAACGGTGAGCAAAAATGCCAGAACCACACAGGCAGGCAGGAGGATCTTCTTTGATAAACTTATTTCGGTGCAATTTCTTTTGAAAGGAGCTTCTGTGATGCTATTAAAGTAAAATAAGTTTCAAAAGTTACATATTTAGAACAAATATAAAACTTTATGCTTCATTCATTTTCTGAATCGCTTTATCCCTTCCGGGGTCACGGGGCTGCCGGAGCCTAACCCGGCTACTCACTAGGTTTTACTCTTTCACATGGCAACAGAAAAAGAGTTCAACAGACTGGCGACTTGTTCTGGGTGTACCTTGCCTTTGCCTAACACTAGCTGGGTCGGAACCAGCAACCCTGTGACTCTAAAAGGAATTTGGCAGGTTCTGAAAATCAATGAATGCATGTAAAATTGCAGTAATTGTGTTTTTTTTTTTTTTTTTTTTTTTTTTTTTTTTTTAAACTAGTAAATGCCTAATAGACATCTAAAGATTAGATGGATACAGATAAGAAATCTTTGTATGCAGGTATATTTCAGAACACAATTGGTAGACATCTAATAGAGTTCACTGATATGTCCAATAAACAGCTACAATACATGTATATTAGTATTCTTTATAGACATCTTGTGATCGGTGGGAAGAAACTACCCAAATGGCTTGTTTACAAAACGTAAGGCATGATGGGACCACAACATGATTAGCTGTGGTAAAGTCATCTATTATAGATCTAAATGGCAATGTGCAATAGACCGCTGTGAATTGATGTCCATTAAATGCATATGTATGGCTGTAATTATTGATGTAGCCACGATTTAGACATTTAATAGACGTATTCGTGCCCAGTTGGAAGTCAATCATCTTTTGATCTATTGTAAAAGTGTTCACAGTGGTCTTTAAATAACAATTACACAATTCTTAGCAAAAATCTATGAACCTGTGTTGTTTTCTAGAACACAGTTTTTGCAAAGCGGCAGGAGTTCATCAGAAATTTGCCTCTGAGTTGTGGGTGGGACTGTTGGCACAGTGTAACCCCGCCCTCACTTCCGGTCACTCAAATGCCAGCTCGAACGAGGACAACGAAGACGTACATGGATCTAGTTGCCCACAAGTGGATGCAATGAGAAAATACGGAGCAGGGAAATTGTGATTTTTGCTTCTACCTAACAAATAAGTCGTTTTTTGTTTTTTTTTTAACTGTATGGTTTTTTTTTCTTCTGATTCACAACAATTTGAATAAAGAAATCTTCAGAAATGCAATTTTAATCTTAATTTTCTTTATATATGTCCTCCATCAGAAAGATACCAAAAGAACATGTTAAAACACAATTTCCATCAGAGGGAATCTTTAATAGTTGGGCAGTGATACTCTGTCCTTCTCAGAATATTCCTCTCAAATTCTCAACAATCATTTCAGATTCCGTAACGGACAGACACTTAAAATTTTACTGCTTCCCACCAACTGTTTATCATGCTTATTTGTGTCACACCGTCCTATAACTGTTTGCTGTGGTTTTTTGTTGCTTGTTTCTCATCAGTGAACAAACTGTTTTAAAAATTACCTATTATTTTTGACAATTTCAGGAACTCAGGTTCATTTTTTTTCCTCACAGGTAAAGGGGCTCAGCTCCACAGCTCCTCTGCTCTGCCTTCATGTTCTTCTCGCTGCAGTCTCATCTATAAAAATGATTTGACTGCATCCAATCAGTGTAGTCGGAACTCCTGAGTTCAGTTGAAATGTTTCTGTTTAATTTGTCTGTGTTTAACCTCACTTGCACGTCTGCACAGGCAGATTTTACCATCAGTTCTGTTTATGCTTTCTCTATTTATTTCATACTGTATATTGAGTTGCTGCATCATTTCCATGGTATTTTTCTGTTCTATTGATGCAATTCTTGGTTAGTGTCATTATTCATCACAGAAACACAATAGTTTCATAATATATAGTTTTTGTCTTTCATGTTTGAGAAAAGGATGTGCTCTGAGAATTCAATTCAGAGAAACATTGAATAGTGCTGCAGTAAGTGATTAAAATCCTTTTGTTTGTCAAGTTTTTGAACTGCAGAAATGTCATTTTCTGATTTGATTTTTTTCTGTTTTTGTAACAGAATATTTATCCTCACCATTCTTAAACTAGACCAGTTTCTGCTGGCATATTTGCCCTTTCCCTACATTTTTATCCAATATATGACTTTTTTTTTTTTTATTCTGCCACTTCCCCATGAACAGACTGTTGAGCTGTTTCACCCTGCCTTCCTTTTCCTTCAACAAACCTGCACATCCAAATGATGTGATGTTTGTTTATTGAACAACGCTTACTAAAAGAGAATTGTGACAAGCCATCCAAGCTGACTTATTAGCTGCTGCAGTAACGGTATAGTCTTCCCCTTTTTTTTAACGCTTCATGCTCACAGCCCATCTGCAATACATCTGAGGTAATGGCTCTCTTTTTCACTCACTGCATGCTAAAGGATTGGCTGTGAAAGTCTGATATAAAGCACAATAATATACTATTGTTATAATCATTTTCTGACAAATAGCTAAAACATACCTGCAGCGATCAGGTTTTACCTCTAAATATCCAATTTACCGTGGTAATTCTAATTAAAAGGTAGAAATGGCTGTGACTCGTCTGCTAAATCAGCTGGTCAAGGGTTCAACTCTCTGGCTTGACAGTCATTGGGAAGGATGAAAACTGTTAGTTGCTTTAGATGAAAAACTTAATGTAAATTTAATGCAACCCTGTGCACATTCAACGGAACACGAGGCAGAAGGACACTTCAACTGAAGCACCTGCCTCAAAATCTATATAGATTACCAATTGTGCTCTTGGAAGTTAATGCTAATTTTGTATCGGGTTCCTCGGTGCTAGACAGTGCTAACCACTCCACCGTGCATTTTCAGATTTTCAAGACCCACTCCAATGACAATCATGTTTTGGATGCTTTTAATATGTTCCTGTAGCATTTTTGTCATGATGGAAGACATTTATAAAGAAATTAAGATTTAAACTGACGTTTTTGAGTATTTCTTTATTCCATTTGAGGTGAATTAGGAGCAGATTCAAAAAAACAATTTGAAAAAACTTAGTTATGTTCAAACTACAATGGGAAGGCCACAGGTCCCTGCTTCTCTCCACTCGTAGACAAATATATCCATGTGCTTCTTCATTTTCCCCGTATGAGCTGGCATCTGCCTCAAATCTGTATGGCTGTATAGCTCTGATATTGCTTACCATTTTTGTTGCACCGGTAACACTAGGCTGGGGTTGTGAGGGGATGTAAGAGAGAGTTAAAACAAAGGGATGATGGGAAATCATCATCAACTTTATTTATAATGCGCTTTAACACAGTTCAAATTGAATGAAACGCTGTACATTAAAGTCTAATCATAATGAAAACAAATTCAACAAACAAGTAAATAAAAGCATCATAAATTAAAGTTTGAAGGTAAAAACATAATAAAAGAAAACATTGACAGATGAGTAAAATCTCATACATGTGTCAAAGCTCAGGTATAAAAATGAGTTTTAAGTCAGCTTTAAAAGTGAACAATGAAGACACTTGTCTGATATTTGGCAGCACAACTCTCCATAGCTTCAGAGCACAGATAGAAAAGGTTCGTTCACCTCCTACATCACCTACATTTCCTTTTAGACCTCGGTACTTCAAGGAGAAGCTGATGAGCTGACCTGAGACACTGAGCTGGAGTGTAGGGGGAGAAAAGCTCAGGAAGGTAAGGCGAGGCAAGACCACTCAAAGATTTAAAAACAAATAAAAAAAATCTTAAAGTGAACTCTAAAATAAACAGGCAGCCAGCAAAGGGAAGTCAGAACATGTGTAATGCGGTCCTTTCATGCACTGACCAGGACACAAGCAGCAGTGAACAAGCTGAAAATGTGAGAGGGACAAATTACATTAATCCAGCTGGGATGTGATGAAGGCATGGATTACTGTCTCAAAGTGTCGTTGGGATAAAAATGGCTTCATCTTAGTTAACTGCCTCAGCTGGAAGAAGCTGGTGTTTACCACTGAGCTGATGTGAGCACTGACCTTAAAATCACTACACATTTTAAAACCCAAGTTTAAAACAGACTGCTTAACATGTAGAGCCAAGGGACCCAAATCCACTTTAGACAGATCACAGGAGCCGCTTGGACCAAACACCATCACTGCTGTTTTTGGTCATTAAAACTCAAAATCTGAGGGCCATCCAGTCTTTGATGTTATGTAGACAATACAGGAGTGGTGTGATAGAGGAACCTTTCTTGTTAATGGGGCTGTCATCAGCATAACAATGAAGAGAATCTCCATGTTTTTTCAGTGGAAGGAGGTACAAGAAGGAGAAGAGGTCCTAAAATTGATCCCTGAGCAACCCCACATGACAGAGGAGTTGTGGCAGATGTGAATCCAGATAAGCTCACGGATTTGACCTGAACCATTCAAGGGCAGTACCACAGATTCTTACCCTCATCCACACAGGCTCACTCCGAGCCAACAGACCCGCCCACAACTCAGAGGTGAATTTCAGATGAATTCCTGCTATTTTGCAAAAACTATCCCCCTACATTTAGTCCTCCAAAAATGGAGAAATTTCGACAAATGGTGTCTTCAAATTCAAATGGCACTCCCACTCGATGACATCATCAATAATCGCCAGTCATCTACGTTAGCGCGTAGCTGCCAGCACTCGGAAAATACATAACATCTGTTTTATAACTTTTAAATAGTCATGATAAAACAAAGACATAACTTGCATTTAAATGTAAACTTCTGTGCTTCAGAGCACGCCCACGTTAGGAAATGCGTTTCTTCTCCACGACACAGCGCAACACAAAACACCCTCGCGGCAGAGGGATACAGAGCCCTCCGCCCTCAGGTTTCCACTTAAAAAAATTATTTCAAACACCCCCATATCTCTCCAAATGCTCCCACAATTGGAGGGTTAGGGAGAAGCCATAGGGGTAAGGTAAAAATTTGAATTCAGCCTTATACTCTGAAAAATACAGTAAATGTAAAATTGATTGTGGTTCACCTTTACTTTTAGCATCACAAATATTACTCAGTAATGTTGGGCTACTTAGTGCTTTGGAACATGAAAGCCTTACCTCCAGAAGTTCCAGCAGTAAAAGAACTTTTGGGCTGAGAGCACCGGCAGAGCAGGAGTGCAGCACAGCCCAAAACCGAAGACACAAAAAAGCAGGAACTATTGTGTCATGATTGTCAATGTTTAAGTTTGTCACACAAATATCCATTGGTAATGATATTCTAAGATTGTATTCACCTTTTTATCCCAGTGCCTTGATGCATAAAAAAGTCTTAATGTGTAATTTTTTTCAGCTTAACCACCAACATAAGGCATGTCGTAGCTTTTAAAGTTTTAAAGCAACTAAGGGGCCCTTCATCATAAAAGCATATTTTTATGTCTGCTGTAAGTACAAGAGAGCATGAGGGTTACACATTCAACTACATTAATAGTTCAGTCCTGGCTAAAGCTTTCCCATGTGGGCTGAAATGATCTTTATCATATCAAACAGAGCTCTGCCTCTACCAGGGATATCTGGCTCAACCCCCAGTGCTCACTTCTAAATTATTCACATTAATGCAACTTAAGCCAAAGTTCAAAAATTCATGCAGAAGACAGATTTTGTGAATCAGATTTTCAATATTAACTCTACTTTTTTTTTGTCTTTTCCTTCACTTTAACCACAATTTTAAGCGACTTTCCAGCGTCTGTCTTTTCAGCTAAAACATTCAGTTAACAAGCTGAACTCTAAACTTTAACTGTGAAATTGAGCAGATGAGACAATGCAGATGATTGAACATGGCGCTATAATCGGGCCACTTCTGCACTGCCGTCAGTAGTTAGAGAGCGACTGTATGAGAGGTGATGGAACAGAAGCACTTAAGTTAATTAAGCGGCCTTATCTGGGGTCCCTACGCTGGAAAAAAAAGAGACGTTTGTAAAGGCGATCGCCACGTAATTACCCTTTATCACTGCGCACATAGGTTAGGAATTCTTTAATAAAGAGTATTTTTCCTAAGGAGGGAACTACACTATAAACGATGGGTTCAGATCTGAGTGTGTGAGCATTCATCTGATGAAGATGGCCATTTCAAAAAGTAATCATTGTCCTACCGTGTCGCCATATTCCTAAATCAAAAATCACATTTCAGCATAACATTTGTTCTGTCTTTCTCTTACATATATGCAGAAAACAAGCTTCCGATTCTCCTCAATGCTCTGTCTGATGAATCAATGTAAACATGACTGAACAATGATCTAATTTTAAACTTTGTAGGCTGTGTTCATACGTGCATCTGCGTGCAGATGAGCTGTAACCTTTTGTGATGAAATGAAAGCACTTTCACATGTTACTGTATCCTTCATTGTGATTCCCATCTCTGCGTACTTTAAATGAAAAGACAAATTGTATCCCAATGAAAGTGACAATTTATGAAAGATTATGACAAATTTGCCTCACAGCTGCCTCAGATTTTTCATCCGCACATGGTCTCCACTGTCACAGAGGGGGTGTGTGGAGATTTGCATATCTAGTACGAGTTATTATCAGGGCATGATTTTACTGGGGGAGTAATTGTGTCTTGCTTTGCATTCGTGCTTGTGGCTGCTGATACTGAAGGAGTCATGTCGTTTACTCAAAAATTGACAGATTCAAGAGGAAATTGTCAAAAAAAAAGAAAAAATCTGTGAAGTTTCATATTTTAAAAACAGAACGGAACACAGAATTATTTATTTTTCAAACACCTCTGATCAAAGATCTGTGACATACATTGAAATTTATATTATTTATAGATCCCCTCCTAATCGCTGCTCGAGGTTGACATTCTCAGAAAATAACAAAATAAAAAAACTCTGAAATCAGATAAAAAAACAAGTCAATTCTGTGAGGACAGAAAGCTGCTGGGATTTGTCAGGCTCCATCTCTAACCTCTACACCACCCTCCTGCACTGCTTTTTTTTTGGGGGGGGGTGTTATGTCGTAAAAGAAAATACACTCACGCACACACACTCGCTACACACACCTTTTCGTGTTGTCATCAGCTGTATTGCTTTGAATCTCACGTATGAGTGAACAACAGGTAACTAAGGTGGCCTGTTTATTTGATAAAAGGATTGTGTGGAGGTGATTTGTGCTTTTGAAAGTAACTGCTGGGAATCTTTGGGGACACAAAGCTCCCTTTTCCTGACTTTTTTTCCCTTTTTTACTTCGGAAGTTGCACTGCAGGCACTATAAACAGCACTTAAATCGACAAAGTTGAAGAGACCGAGGCAGATGGAAGCCCTGTGCTCTCAGGCTTGCACAGACAATTGCAGGTTTACATCCCTTTAAACCTGAGCAAAGTTTTGATATTTTATACATACTGAGGAAAATGAGCAAAAATGGCCCATAATGGTAGAACATTCTGACTCATTTTAGGGGTCCTGAACAACAATTTAGACCTCTTTTTACCAAAGAACGTCAAATGATGGGGTATTTTTAGAAGAACGATGCGCCAGCTTTCAGTAAAATCTAAATATATATTGGGCGGAACGTTTGAAATATCTCGATCAGTACAATTGCATAAAAAAAAGAGAAACTGAGCTATAGGGAGTGTTATTCTGGATTGATGTTACATTTGCAAACCCTGAAAAGGCACAGAAACCTTTGAAGACAAAGATTTTTAATTGTAACCCCAACCACAGCTGTAAACAAATGATAAATATAACATCACAGGCTGCAAAGAAACTGTCAAACCCTCTTTTTCCAACATCTGTGTTGGTGTGTCAGGTAAATGTGGACTCCTTTCTTCCATTCATAGCAATAATAGCTTTCCTTCAAACTCACCAAGCACTTACTCGCTGCGGCAGACAGCGGGCAGATTGATGACTCACATGGGTAAGTGGCTGAGAAGGGCTTCAGAAAGGCCTCGTGGGGGGAGAAGGTAGGCCAGTGGCTTTAAAGTGCAGGTCAAAAGACAAGATGGATGCAGGAACCGTACCTTACAAGTAACCTGCTGCATGCAGGAAGGAAGGGGGGGTTAAAAACCCTCCGCTCCTACTAATTATGTGCAAATCAGAGAAGCAGAAGCTGAACGCTGGCTCAGTGCAACCAAGGTGAAAGGTGGTCATCACTGACACAAAGTGTCACAACAAATCAAAGTTTCCTCTGGTTTCAAAGCCAGTGGAAGGCAGGAGGCACTGCTCTGGTTGCTTTATTGCCAAACAAGGGGATATTTGAGCGAACAAAGCATGAATTGTTTTTAATCTGATTTTAATTGATTCCTTTTTAATATTTTGTTGACCTACTTTCAGGTTCAATATGACACATTGTCGCTGTTTTATTTAGACGTGTCTTTTTTTGTGTATGCAAATCAAGCATGTATGGGTGTAGCATAAGGATGTGTTTATCCACCACGGTATGGAAACACAAAGTGTGTTGTTGAAAAGCTTAGCTAACAGCACCTTGTGTTTATTAGGTGGTCACAAGTACTGTCAGTGGATTTTTAAAAAGGGGTGAACGTCATCCTCTAGAGCTACCGTATTTTTCGGGTTATAAGTCGCACTTTTTGGAATAGTTTGGTTGAGGATGCTGCTTATACTCGGGTGGGACTACTTTGTGATTTTTTTTTTTTAAATAAAAAACAACAACCACTAGAGGGCACTGCACTGCTAAGTCTTAAGTTCAAGAACACACTGAACGCCAGTTCTTGAATGCACTTTTAGCATACAGTGTTCACACTGGACTGTTGCTGATGTATTCACAGTTGAAGGTTTGGTGTGAAGCAGTGCAAATATTGCTCCAGGCTTTTTCATTCATACCTCTGTTACGATATATGAAAGTCTTGGTGTCATAAAATTCAAAAATCATAAAACTTCCATAGCTTCATGCGAACGCAAGAGTTCTCAATGAAGGAGCCGGAAATGAGATATGCACCCGTTATACATAAACTTTTCATAAAAAGTGGTCGTTGGAACACACGTTGCAGAGGTTGGTAGAAGTGACACAGACGATGAAGAATTCAATAGATTTAGTGATCTTTAGGGATTTAAAATGTTTATTAGCATGTTTTTACGCCATGGATTTCTGAATCATTGTTCATACGTTGCGCTAGACACATATTTATTTCCTCCTATTTTCATGAAGCTAAATAGGTATCAATGTGTTAGAGTGGTGAAGCAAATATTCAGTGTTTTATATTTATTCCAATATTATGATTTGCTTTTCAAGATGAAATGTCCGTTCTTGTTCCTGTATTTTATTAAATAAGTTTCTCCCAAAAGTACAATCTATACTTCAGTGCAAATCATGTAGGATATTTTTTCTTCTTCATTGTACTTTTTTTTTTTTTCTTCTCTGCCTTAATCTCTGGAGCGATTTATAGATAATAAGGTAATTATTTTGATTTCATCCCTATAAGGTATATACTTTAATTAAAAAACACTTTAAACACTAACAATCCAGGCGTCCGCATGGGCCATACTTGTCATCATAAAGTCAATGTGTGGACAAAGGAAAAAAAAAAAAAACCTTGGACTTTTGATTAGTTTTAACTACAAAACATGTTACCGTGTTATGTGAAGAAGGAGGTCTATTATGTTCTGCAAGAATATGAGTGCTTCATGAAAAGGAAAGGGTAGGTGAAGAGAGAAAAACAAAAAAGCCCAGAGGAAGAGCGATACTGATGATTTAAAAGAGGGAAAGAAGTGAAAGCGCCTTTAATCAGCAGGGAAAGATGGACTACAGTCACCTCTGTTCCATTACCACCCAGTTGCAGTGGAAGAAGAGTGCAGAGTGGGTCTCCACGCATCCTTGGCACACACTGAAGAGCCCAGTGGTGGTCACACTTGCTCAGTCCACTTATGTTCAGAGACAATTTTCATCCGGGCTGCTCTTGTCTGAGTCCAGGCATCATGGAGGGAGGGAAGGTTGGGGACAGCGATAATCGTGAAATGATGAGGTGTGTGTGTGTGTGTGTGTCCGAGTCCGTGCTGGAGTGCAGTCAGCATTTGATTATCTTTTTCCAAAGAACATTGGAAGTATCTGCAAATAAGACATTGTTTTCTCAATTGCTGTTCATTGTAATGAAAAGCTTTTTTTTTTTACATTACTAGAATTCTATCTGTACCAAAGCAAAGTCTCAATGTGAGTTTTCTTACACTATTTAACTCCCCTTCCCTCAATCCACCCAACAAATGATTGCAGCAATATTTCAGATTGAAATTAGGATTTCAAAAGAGCACAAAGTCTTCCAGCTGGGATTGATCCTCAGCCGCTGCCCTTATTCCCAAGGTAGTCTAAAAAATCTTTTGCCTGCTTCTCTCCCTGCTGTCCTCCTATCAAACTGCTTCTTCTTCTGGGAAACTCAAATTATCATCTTACTTTCACAAATCATTTGAAAGACAGCCGCTAAAAAGACTGCAAAGGACACCAGAGTAGGACAATTTAAATAGGACTTGTAAGAATCTGTTCTGATCTGTGGATGGCACAGTGGTTATATTCTTGCAATTTATTAAATTGTTACCATAAAATTATACTTAAAATATTTTGTTGGATAAAATTGTTCATTCCCTTGTCATAGTTACTGTTCTCATCTCATTTCCAGTTTTAATGTTTGCTGGCAAATGCAGTGTTCACAATTTTTTGGGGTTATCAGCAGGAGAGCTGGTAAATTTCTCTGCATGGATCAATACAGTTTTAGCATAATCAATTTTACTGCATCATGAAGCTGTTAAATAAAAGAAGTGGTATCGAAAGTATGTCCTTAAAGAATATTTGGAAAAAGAATATAGATGAAGAAGACGGAAAATGTCAACTAAAAGATGGTTGACAGGTTCAAACACAGGATTCCCTTGAGGTCACACACTTGGGCTCTCCCTGCAGTTGCAGCTGCTCCTCTCTTCAACCCTTTACGGGCCCATGCAGCACCTGCGTGGGTCAACCCCCTGTACATGTACATGAACTGGCATTGGAGTCAAGCTTAACCTATGAAGTATGTTTTTGGACTGTGGGGGGAAACCAGGTTGCCTAGAGAAAACTCACACATGCACAGGGAGAACATGTAAACTCTACGCAGAAAGGTCTCAGCTGGGATTTGTGGCGGGGCCTTCTGACTGTGAAGTGAGACTGTATTGTAGCCACTATACCACTTTGCAGTCCTAAAATTTCATCATTCTACTAATTATATTGTAAAACATCCTCAAGGTTATCCAATCTAATTGGCACCAACTTGTAGTCTTGGACATAATGTCTGCAATGTCCAATTTCTCACTAAAATGCATTTGTATTACATTTAGTGGTTTGGTAGACACTTTTACCTGAACCACTCTATAGTTGGGTACATAGAAATATATAAAATACATCTTTTACAGTTATTTGTAAATTTTGGGCTGTGGCTTCCTCAAATGTGGTGTTTATGTAGATTGATGTTTTATCACTGAGGGCAGGAGAGGCTATACTCCTAATTGAGGCTGTTTGTCAGCGCAGAGATCTGAGCCGTATGGTGACGTAACCTTTGTGGCTGATGGAAAAATGAGAGGGGAAGGTACATTTTATGTCATCAGGAGAGGCTTGAGTATCTGGGCAGGTAGTCATGTTGGAAGCGCAGTGCAGTAATCAAGCAAAAAAAGGACAAAGTGCCTGAATAAGGAGTTTGGTTGCATCAACTGATGCTACATGGGTGTAGATGTAGAATTAAGCTGTTTTTGCTGATGGCCCCACAAACTTTGGCACAATTTGTCAGAGCAATCTCAGAATATCCCAAGTTCATGTTAAAGCTGTGCTGTACAGGAGGGCAGGCCAGGAAAATCAAGACTTCTGTTTGTCCGTGAGAAGTATTTTTCAACATTTCAGAAATGTCTGTAGGAATACAAAAATGTGTGATGACAATTTTGAGCTGTTGAAACAAAACAAGAAGCGCTGAGTGTCATCAACATAGAAAAAGAGTGGGTAAATACTGGATATAAGAATCGCTGTAGAGCCTAAGGCGAGCAGAGGGCAGAGACAAGAGCCCTGTCTGAGCGAATAAGATGATGAGGATTTAAACAGGAGAAACCCATGCCTCCAAATTGACAAATTCGTCTGTTTGCTGTTTGCTTAAAGCTGCAGGAATATAAATCAAGATCTAAACAGGACTGGAATGAAACGTCATTCCTCCAAAAACATCTTTTTTAGCCAGTTAACTGAACAAAACATTCTAATGCGTTAAAAATTAAACCTAAAATGACGCTTTGAGACTATGATCATAATTAGTGTACGGTTTACAGACTAAACATTACAATTTTTATTCTTTGTCCAGGTCTTTAATCTCTACATGTGTCAGGAAACCATTTGAGGAGGGGCGTCAAAAGTACAAAAACTCAGATTCAGGTCTGGGCATAGCCACACATTATTTTTTCCAGAGGGAGAGCTGAAGAGATGTGAAAATGATTACTTGCAGTGAAAACATCAACTTTTGAAGGGTGACATTCTTCTCCTAAAATTAAAACCAATGTCAAAAACTTGACAACTTGCTGGTTACTATGTTTTTTTTTTTCACATTTAGAAGTGCAGCAGTTACATTCATACAGTACACACTTTCCAGTCAGAAAAAAAGTTTTGATGACCAGTCTTTCTTTTGTAGTTATACGGAGGTTTTTATTTTGTTGTTGTCAGAATTGAATTTGACCTGAAAATCAAGCACAACATGGTGTTTCTTTGACATCTGCATGTCAAGCTACAACAATTAGGCTATTCACTATTGTTCCCTGTTTACTGTTATTAATTATTTTATTAGCTAAGATGCAATGGACTGTTCTGCTCTAAATTAAAACAATATAATGTTTTTTTATTCAAGACATGTTTCCTCTTGTGTTGCCAAGGACAAACCACATAGATTTTGGTTTTGGCCCTTTTGGACTTATTTTCATTTCATTGGTATGAGTTTAGCGGAAGGTATTGATTTTAACCTTGTAATAAAAGCAGTGCATTTAGTTTAGCTATAGTAGATATTTTTCTGTTTTTGTCCTAAAACTTTAAACAGAAAATTATTCCCTTCATGTTTTATAGGAGATTTTCACCATCAGTTCTTGGCAATATTTGCTCTGATGCTTCCTTTTTACATGTAAACAAATGGCAAACATAAAAGAAAATTAGCTTTGTGTGCAACAGGATGGGAAAGGAAATATCCAGAATGACAATGGATTTCATCATAGACTATTTTATTTATAAATAAATGTATTATTTGTGAGTAAATGATGACAAAGACTCAGAGGCTGAATGTGGGGAAGAGGACAAACAGAAGGTGCAAAGAAGATGCAGAGACGGGTGCCTTTCATCAGCCTCCCACAAGCCAAACACGCACACCTCGCTGTTGGACACAGGGAGGAAAAGACAAAAAGATTTATTTTAAATGCTCTTTGTTTAATCAAAATTTATTCTTGATATTTTTCTTTTTTGTACAGGAAAAAACTAAGTTCTCTGTCGACCAAATGCTAACCATTAAAACCAACAGAATCAGTGTTTTTACTTTGATCTATGTAGAGCCGCTAAATTGAACTTTTTGTGTGATTGTAAAGCAATGACATACACTGCACATCTCAAAACATCTCACAGGTATTGGTAAGCCTTTACCGTGTTCACACATGATCACTTCTCATCACAGACACCTTTTGTTGGTGACATTCAAACTTTGTCTTTAATGTCACTGAATGACAATAACTTGAAAATCAGGCTGAATATCATAGATCTTTAATTATTACAGTACTTAGTCATGCTCAAAACCACAATCCAACTTGTTAGCAAATGCCTCCATTAGTTTTATTTCATGCTATTTGTCTATAATTTCAAAGCACTTTGTATAAAATGTTTGTTTTTTAATAATTGCCATATAAATACAGTTTTAATTGCCGGAACTCAACATTGGAAGTTATATTTGATTAGTTGTATTTAGTTTCCACCTTTGCCCCCGAGTGTGATGCAGTGCAATTCAGCAGCACCATTAAGCACAGTCTCCTAAATTAGAATAAAATTGAAACCATTCCAACCCAACTGAACATTGCAATTAATTTACTGTACTGATGTATAAAAACTTATAAAATATGGGAAAGTTATTTTTCAGGAACATTTGCCAAACTAACTACTTAGTCCTCATATCTCCATCAAGCTTTCTCTCGTAAAACTGATTAAATGTTATTGAAAAAGGCCTTTATAAAAAGCACAATGCTTGATTTACAACGCCGACTGTTGCAGTCTGTTTCTCGGTTGTGCTAAGCCCCCCACTGCAGTTCCTGCTTGCTTGTCTCAGGCTTTGTTTCCCATCTTTGCACCCACAGCTTTTCTCTGACTCCAACTCCATCTTTTGCCTGTTTTTTTTACTTCACTCAAATGATTATTTCAGTTCCTCAGTGTCCACAAAGTCTCTTTTTTGCTTGAAAAATGTTTTACCAAGAAAAGCTTTTTCTTTTTTGATTGCATTTCTGATGACCTTAAAGTTGACCTTGAGGTTGTCTGCATTTAGATGGTTTGTGACGAAATTAAAATGTTTTTCTTAATAGGTGCTACTCTTGTTCTACTCCATAAGAAAATAAATAATTGAAACTAGCCTAAACTGATTCACAATACAGCTAAATTTGTGAACCTTACCTGTTCATTGGTGAGTTTTCATAGCTTCAGCCTTGGTTACATGCACCTGTACAAGTGGTTGACGCGTAGGGGTGTATGACCCGTGGAGGGTCATAGACAGGAGCGGCTGAATCTTAGTTCAGGTGTGTCTTGCAGTTCCCTTGAGACTCATAAGAGACGTCATGAAAATGGAACGTGCCATTTTCATGTGTGGTACATGAATTGTGAAGTATTTTTAAGCATAATGTAAGCTGCACGCACTTATGACGTGTCAGTGATGCTGTTGTACAGCGCCCTTTATGCTGCACTCTAGTCACTGGTGAGGAGCACCCACTGGCCCCCTACTGACCGCTCGCAAATGCCGCACAGGTGTGCAGTGTGTGCAGGTGAAACGTAAGTGTTCTTAAGACTGACTCTGATTGTCTAATGTCCTAAATTTTAACAGCCAGGTTGCACATAGGGAGTGTGCACTTATCACTGAAATGACACTTGCGCCGCTGGGTACAGGGGAGTTGGAAACAAAAAGAGAAGTCCATCTCACCTTCTTCACCCTAGCTTACCCTTACTTATGGCTTAAAAACCCACTCTGACAAAAAATTTTGTTTTTTGCTGTTTTTAACATGTTCTTGTAGCATTTCTCTCATGATGGAGGACACATAAGAAAATTAAGCTTCAACATGTATTTCTGATAATGTATTTATTCAAAAGAATCAGGAGCAGACGAAAAAATACAGAAAGCTTCTAGTGACATAGGAACTACAATCAGCAGGCCACAAGCTCTATTCTCCGCTCCATTCGGATGCATCTACTTGCAAACAAATAGATGCATGCACGTTTTTGTCTTCCTGGTCCAACCTGGCATCAGGCTCAAATCGGTACAGGCAGATAGCTCCAATATGGCTCGCCATTTTTGTTGCTCTGATAATGTTAGGTTGGGGTTGTGAGGGGATGTATGCTAGCAGGAGACCGTGTAAACAAATGCATGATGGGAAATGGAGGCGGTCAACATTTCCACCTACATTTCAGGGGCAAATTTCCAATGAACTGCTGCCGCTCTGCAGAAAACACCTTTTTTAAAAGAATATTTTGTTTAAAAATGGTATGATCATAATTTGAAATGGGTCAAAAGATGATTGGACTTAAAGTGTTGTTACAACCTGCCACCCACAACAAGCCCATAGAAAAAATGTTCATGGACATTTTCTCTGTAGGGGCTTACTGAGTGGCCTATGAAATCAGTAGTTCCTGCAGGCCACATCTGTACCCCGTACAGGTTTGTCAATTTTTCACCCACAGACAGCCCGCAAGGGCAGTTGTGATCTAAGCCTCACCTTCCATTTAAACTCCTTATGTAAATTTTAAACCAGTTGTCTGACATACTATTCTTTCCCAAGAAATATAAAAAAATTGGAAAACACAAACATTTAAACTATGTCCTTTAAAAAATAGATGCCTACTCTTTAAACCTCAGGGCTTTTTTTTTTTTTACAATTAACACCTGAAAACGTGTTTATTAAGCAGACCCAAAACAAACAACTGCAGACTCAAAAAAACAGTTTTAAAGGAAACCTATTTAAGTCTGACTGAGGTTTGGATTATATCAGAGAGAATAGGTACTTTCATTTGCAAATCGCTGGCATTTAAGAGCACCTTGCGGTATCATCACGGCAAGTCGGTGACACAGATGTCTCCTTGGGTGCTACTAAAATCTGACAGCGTAAAAAAATACAACTTCTGTTTAAGTTCCAATGTGAAAGTGGCGTTCTTCTGAATATAAAAAAAAACATTTATCACAAATGCATCTTAAAAATAAAAAAATAAAGAAAAAGCAGAGAGCTCTACAGAGGATCAAGTCGAGGACGATGCCAGTTTTTTTTCTTTCGGAACAACAGTTTACTCAAAAGACCCTCTAAGCCTTTGTGTTTATTGTGTTGGTGATGTGTTTTGTTCACCAACTTTGATGAACATTGTTAAGGGAGAACAGCTTGGAAAGTGAGTCAACAAGAAGGTTAGGGTTTAAGAGGTCCTCAGCTAAAATTGGTTTAAGATGCTACAAGAAAAACAATATTGGCTTTGACTGTTTTTTGAAACCTCACAGTTTTACATGTTTGTAACAGAAGACGACTGATTCAAGCACGGCTGAAACCAATTAGACACGAATATTTTTTTAATGTTGCAGTTTTTAATTATGGAAATCAAAAAGTTTATTATTCCAAGTAAGTAGAACATCTGTTAAAATGAAAGTTTGAATTGAAAGTAAATTTTTGGTCCAAAAACATTTTGTTCTGATTGAGCTCTTTACTGAGCCGTATAGCTTCACCTTCTTTTATTTGCGGTGTTCGGGTATGTTACGTTCACACCCGGCATGTGTTGCACGTTCAAGAACACGCTGACAGCGGATTCAGGAAAATGCTTTCAACAAATGGTTTCATATTGAATTGTCGCTGCCCAATACTAGTGCATGAACTCACAGGTGGAAGAGACTGAAATGCTATTTTTGCATATTTACATGGACTTTTCAATTGGTAGTGGTCGCTTGAACGCGGGTTGCTGAGGCCGGTATGAACTAGGATTAGGTCTACCATCCTTACTGTGTTTCAGTCTCTTTTTCAGTTAAGCTTTGTTAGGCCAACTACTCTGTTACTCTTTTTGGTTCTATATTAATTCATAGTTTGCTGATGTTTAAGCATCCAGCACTTTTGGGTACCTTCACCACTGGCAAAAATATTAAGGCATCAAAAGGATGTCTCTGGCTGATGTTATCAAGCAATGAGGAAAAAAAGACACATTCCTTCTCACTGAAGTTTCTTAACTCTAAAATTTGTGAACGTGCACTGGTGTTTAGGTATACCCTGACAAAATATTTACACAGTTATATAGTAACAAAATTCAGCGCATAGCTTTTTTGTATACATGATTTTATGAACTAATTTTGAGTAAAACCATTTCCGATTCAATTCAAAAACACGTTTTGAAGTAGAAGATTCCAACACCCCAAACTTTAGTCAGACTGTGGTTTCTTCTACGAGAGTAATGGTTCATTCCAGAATTAGAGAACATTTGGTCTTCAAAAAAATGAAAAGTAGACCTTTTCTGATTTTATGCTGTATATTTATCAATGATGAAAAAAAAACTGCCAAAGGCTTGATTAGCTAAGCTTACAGAGCAATTTTCATTACATCATATGTTTGTTGTTTGGTGCAACCCTTTTTGCAGGTAACAGGGTTGCAAATCTGCACTAATATTAACTTCCTCTCAGGAGTAGAAACTAGTTGTTTAGCTGGTTTTGATGACCTACAGAAAAAACGTACTAACATAAATAAGAAAAAAAAATAAATTTCATATTCTAATTATTTGGGTAACAGGGATGCATAGAGTAAACTGAAATATTCAGACTAGGCTAACTATGTCTTAAAAATTGAAGAAAGATTGCTTTGCTCTCTCATTCTAAATTCATTCTAAAAATGTAATTTTAGGGAATTCTCCAGAATTATTTGGTATTTTTAAGCATTTTTTTCTCTTGTTTTAGATTTAGTCTCAAGACAAGTACATTTGGTCTGAAAGCAGATGTGTTAGTATATATGGAATATTTTGGGTGGGACGTAAAATGTCCTCCAATTCTGGAATGGCCCTTCTGCTTTTCTCTATCAAGTTTGTTTCCTGACCTGGTTTGTTGACTCACTACAGTTTGCAAAGCTTTATCATGTTTGTTAATATTTTTTTTTATTAAAAATAAGAAGCTTTTTAAAGAAAAAAAATCAGGACATGCTGTTTCTCTTACTGAATTCAAGTAGATCAGCCCATTCCATACCCCAGTTCTGCGTGCAGGGATTTATGTTTCTAGGTGATTTTGAGACAAGTTTATAAGTGTGTGTATGTATATATATTTGTATATGTATATGTATATATACAGACAAAAGAGGATTAAAACTTAAGTGTTTTTTTTTTCCTTTAGGTTTTCTACAGAGAACATTAGGGACTGTTTTCCACTTAGGAGATGACAGGATCCCAAATGAGCGACCGACTAACGACTTAAGTTTGCACGTTTGCACAACTCACAAACTGGTGGCAACATGGAGGTACATTATGAGGTGTGATAGCCTCTCTTCATGAGTAAATTGCTAAATAAAAAAAAAAAGAAGCTGAAACTCTTAGAAAATCGTTTCTTCATTATTGGTTCCTCTCCATGATTGCCAGCGGCATGCTTGGGGTTTCTTCATAAAAGAAAAAATAAATAAACAAATCTCATTTGTACCTGTGTGACTCAATCTCAAATAAACCAAAACCAAGGGGGACTGCCTGTGTTTTTTTTTTCTTTTTCTTTTTTTTGACTCACTCCGAGCTGGCATCAAATAAAATGAAAGGCTGCTTCTGTGGAAGAAGCAGAAAAAAAAGGCATGGACAATACGACCGGTTGATAAACAAAGAAAATATGCCCAGCTGGGGAGAACAGTGTTGCTGAAATAAACAAGATGAGACAGGATGGCGGAACTGTGGCTGAAATCAAAGAGAAATCATTTAAATTCCAAGTCCTCAAAGGCAAAACTTAGTTACTTGCAGCAGTAGAACAACAAAATCTGAGTCTGGAGTTTTGCTAGGAACAAAGATTGTTCTGCAAATAAACTGAACAAAGTTTAATCCCTCAAAGCCTGTTGTCACAAATATGCGACAGACCTCTTCAGCTACAAAATCAACTGAATGTAGCATCTACTTTAAAGCAAAAACATAAGGGATTTTTTTAACAGCTAAAAATACATTTCGGCATTAAAGGGCTAAATCATAACTTTGCCTTTTTTTGTTGAGTTTATTTAAATCTTAAAGCCACCCTTACATGTGTGCAGAGTATGTAAGTTTTCTTTGTTCTACAATGTACGGAGATTGTTTGAAGAGACACAAATAAATCATTTAAACTTTAAATTAGGCTTATCAAACAATATTTTCCCTTAATTCTATGACTGATCATGACTAAATTAATGCAAAACGTATTTACATCTTTCAGATTGACAGTTAAGCAATTGCCTGATCCAAAAAAATAAATAATTAGTTATCTAGCTGACTGTGACATCTTTCTTGTCTCCAGTTGTGATGACATCATGGAACCTTCTGGTGTAAAATGTTGGCTCAGAGTTTGTTGCTTCAGATCCCAGGATGAAAGCATCAAGGGAGTTTCTTCTGCAGCTTAACTTTCTTGAACTCGTACCTTTTTAAGATTCAGTAATCAGGTTCGACAGGCATGAAACAATCAGGAGAAGATTGGAGGAAAAAGACAGGCCGGCACAATCAAGAGATCTTTTGAGCAACTGCTGCAACAGAAGAAAAAAGGGATCTTCATCCCAAGAAAATGGTAATGCCTGCAGAATGACCTTTCGGGGTACAAATAGTAATGTCTGCTTCTGCACATCAGTCTGTGATTATGTTAAGGAGACACAAAGCACTGAGAAACCTGAGATCTGGGGAAGAGCTGTAAAAAGTGTTGTGAAAAATTGCCCAGAATACCTGGTGAACTTTTAGAAGCGCAAGGTGCTCAGATAATTACGTTTTTCTTTTCTTTTTTTGTTTTTTTTGTTAAATGGGAACATGATGAAGTTTAAAACCAGTACAATCTGGAAAAAATGGAAAAGCTGCATTTCAAGTGGAGGATGGTGAGGGGAGGAAGCAAGCAGTCACTGAATCAGGAAGCAGAGAAATAAAAGTTAATGCAGTGATTTTTTTTTCCAAAAAGATAAACTAAACCGTTTTTGAGAATTGCTCAAGATTACTAAAACAAAAATAAAAAAAAAACATAACCTGAGTTCAGCAAAACACTGACATAGTTAGCCTCTGTGGGTGATATTTAACATATTTTAAACATATTCACCTAATGAGTGAATGCAGAGCATCTGAGGCTTTATGACTAAATTTAATCCTAAATTCAACAATCCAAAACATTTTAAAATTTAGGATTAAGACTCTCCTATGTCCCCTGCGACAGACTGGTGACCAGTCCAGGGGTGTACCCTGCCTTCGCCCATGAGTAACCGGGTTAGGCTCCGGCAACCCCGTGACCCCGAAAGGGATAAAGCGGATTGGAAAATGAATGAATGACTCTCCTATGAGAGAGCATTTTGAGTTCAGGTCAAAAAATTAGCTGGAAGTGAGCTCAGAGGAGCATGAAGACCCAAATACTGTGTCTTCTGAAAACAGCAGCAGTGGACACATTTACAGGAAGTCTCTGACAGTTGATTCTGCACGTCAATTTCACTTCAAGGAGCTCAGAAAGAAAAAAAATACCTGGTGAAATGTTTTCAACTTTTGACTTTCTTGCTTCAAACAGGTCCTAAAATTAGCTTTTTATTCTGCACATCCTGCTGGAGCATTTGCAGGTTTTTCAGCAGTCTACAAAGATACATGATTCAAAATTGGCTTTAGGTGTGCAATCTTACTTAAAAAAAAAAGCATGCTATTGACTTGTGGTTTTGCTTAATAGTTTCCATGACAATAACAAAGAGGTAAGCCGGTCACTCAGACTGGAAATTGGTTCGTTCGTTACTCTGGATAAAGTTCTATATAATAAAAGTTGAATCTAAGCTAATAAGCCAAACTAGATATCAGAGCTTTGCAATCCTAACAGAAGAAATCAAAACATGGAGAACCAGAAATGCGTTGACAAACTATAAGATAAAAAAAAAACACATTATAAACTCTGACACATGTACTCACATTTTACTCACATCTTCCAAACATTATTCACTATTAAGAGCAGCATATTATCTATGACACAAACTATTAATAGAACATAAATAGAAGTAATAGCTGTAATACACTTAATAAATACATTGTAAATGTTTCATAATTAAGCAAAATCTCTAAAACTACAGCAGTTTTTTTCTAATAAATTGTCATATCTTTTGAGTAACAAAAGATGTATGTAGGATATTTATAGGAGGATTGTTCTGCAGAACATTACAGCACAATGTAAAGTCGAACCTCTTTCCAAGTGTGACAGAATTCTTTTCCTCTTTAACATCTGGTCCACAAGTTTCTCGTCTTGTCCTTGCATTTCTGCAAGGACACACTAGCTCTGTGCTAAATAATTTATGGCAAAGTAGCAGAGGTTAATGCAGCAACTGATAAATGTTTGATGTTTACATTTCAGCAGATATCAAATTACCTATACATAACATTTTAGCCTGTTTTATTTTTTATTTTTTGCTATCTTACAGGTTGTTTACGAGGAAATTGTCACCGCTTGGTAAAATGGGTGAAATTGTGGCTCCTTTTATTCAGTCAAGAAAAAAAAAATGTTCAAAACGCAACTTAACAGTGCTGATGTCAAAGGATTTGTGCAACAAATACATTTCATGCCAAAGTGTTGGGTTTATTTGTGTTGCCTCTTGATCTGGAGTGAAATAATCTGCTTTTTCTGTTAGGTGATGACTTTTTTTCAGGTGTTCCCACCCACAGTCCAAAACTTCAGCATGAGGTTAGTTGGTGAATGGCAAATGACATTTCAGTGCATTAATGTTGGTCCCATTTTTCCCATTATCCCTCTAAAAACATTTCCTCACATCTTCGGTTTTTGATCTTAATTGTTCATTCTTTAGCTTAATATTTTGAACTTCCAGTGGTGTATCTATTAATATTCTAGATAATCCTATCTAAATAATAAGAATAAAATAAAACATAAAAAAAATGTCTTCACATCTATCTATAATCTCTTAATATTTAGCAAGAGTGAAGCATGTATGTTCTGATCAGAGAGACACAGATCTCAGCTGCACTGCTTAAAAATCAATTTAGCCCAAAACATTTTTCTCATTTTGCATCACATTCTCCTTCACTCTTTCTACATTTGCCTATGCATTCAAGATCTCTTCCTCAAACACAGAGGAGCACGTGTCCTGCTGCTTTTCATTCGGGCTGTCTAATCAGTGGCTTGTGCTCAGTCCAGATGCACTGCTAGTTGACGGAAACTGGGAAGAAATGTGGAAAAGGAGCGATGGTTCAAACACATGTCTTCATCTAAAACAAGATAATCTCACTCCCAGCTGGTTACACATTCACGCTCAGTCAGTAGCTTTCTTTCTCTTTTTTTTTGCATTGCATGTTCATGCACTGGGAAGCCCTTTAGTGAATTTTCAACAGGCAGTGATGTGTGGAAAAATGTAGTGAGAGACTAGTTTTATTTCCCTTGCTGCATTCCAAATAATCCCAAAGAGAAACAAAAACAGCAAAAAAAAAAAAGTCTCTTTAGCCTTTTTTTTATGTGACTTGCAAAACCTTGACAGGGATGCATCCCAGCGCATCTTGCATTGTCCACAACCCCACCCGTTTTTCTGTGGCTGAAAAAGGTTTCCAATCTCCCAGCAAGTCACAGCAGATTAAGTTTGGAGTTCTAGCTCAAGAACTTTAACCTTCCAAATGGAAAGAGATCGGAATACATGATCAGTATGACTTGGATGACTGAGAATCTGCACCAACATCAGTATTTGATAGTATATTTGACAGACTTTTAAAAAAACATATTTATCTTTAAAGTCCCACTCCAATGAAAATTGTGTTTTTGGTGTTCTTGTGGCATTTTCGTCATAATGGAGGACATGTTTTAAAAAAAAATTAAGATTCAATTGCATTTCTTAGTATTATTCAAATTGTTGAATCAGGAGCTGACAAGAAAATGCAATTTGAAAAAGATTGTATTTGTGATGTAGAAAATACACTAAGCGGGCCACAAGTTCCCAGCTCTGCTCCATTCTGATGCATCCACTTGTAGACGGTTTTTCTCATCTGAGCTGACATCTGGCTCAAAACCGCTTGATAGCTCCAACATTGCTTGCCATTTTTGTTGCACTGGCAATCTTAGCTTGGGGTTTGTTAGGGGCTGTAAGCTAGCGTGAGAGCACATAAACAGAGAGCTCTCAGCAACAGGGAAGGAAAAAGGGGGTGGGGTTGCTCCGTGCTAACGGTCCTGCCTCAAATTCAGGAGCGAGTTTCTAATGACCTCTTACTGCTCTGCAGATCCTAGAAAAACAACACCTTTTTTATTTTGACTAAAAATGACAATCATATTTAAAAGACCACTGTGAATGTTTTTAAAGCAGATCAAAAAATGATCAGAGTGGGAATTTTACCCAAAAAAAAAGACCATTTATACAAGTGTTAATATAATACACAACATTGCTTTTTGGCTGTTTATGAATTGACTAAAAGTAGTTTTATGTCCATAAGCCAGTAAATTTGGTTGTGGAGATGAATGTAACAGGTTAAAGATTAAATACAAACTAAAGCAAAGGCAATCTGTCTGAGAAAACAATTCTTAATTTCAGCTAAAAAAATAAACTGTGTTAAAATGTTCATCAAATGTAAGTTTTGTGGGAATAATGCAGTTTTGTTCTTGGATTTGAAAGCCTATAAAAAAAAGAAAGCAGCAGATAATGTCACCACAAAAAGGAAACTTGTGTTGTTATGGTTAAAAAGCTGTTCTTATTTACAATTGCATAATGGATACACTTGTTGAATCTGCCTTTTTACTTTTAATCAAAATTTAGCTCAGATTTTCACAAAAGTTAATGTGTGGTAATTTGTGAATCCAGGCTGCCAATAGGCATTAGAAGGGAGAATCAAAATAATAACTCCTATATATTTAAAAGTTAACCTTTGTTTACAACAAACCTAAAACCAATAAAAAAATAACTCATGGTTTACAAAGGTTCCTATGAATTTTTCTTTTGAAAATCTGGTCTTGGGTGAAAAAAGGTGCTAAGGATTCTAAAAATGTTAAATTTAAATAGATTTAACTTCTTAAATAAAAGCATATTGACAAAAATAAAGTTAGGAAAACAATGTAGCACAGCTGAGACGTTTGACTGGAAAGATGCACCATGGCTAAAAGCTTTTTGTACCTTTTGTTGTTGGTTCCCTTTTGTCTTGGGTGGCCCTGGGGTTTCACTCATCTTTCATTCATCTGACATGGCTGAGCCACCGCATAAAACATGATGAGAATCACACCGCTCTTTGGTGCAAGGTCTTGCCACATAATTCCCAGGATTTTTACTGAAGTTTCACAAATGATACAAGTTGATCTTTTGATAGAAGCGACACAAATCATGTCTTACTTTGAGAATAAAACTGAGCACACAGGCTTGGTACATTTGCATTTTGATGTCATTAATTAGCTGCTTTATCAGTTTGAGTGTCCAAGACATTGACTGTAAATGAGGACTGGACTGAGTGATCCCTCCCTCCTTGCTTACCACATAGGAAGTACCTACTGGTTCCAAAAGGCCAAAAATCCCATAGGCGTCTTTAGAGAAATAAACAGCTATTACTCAGTCGTTATATTTGTCAGCATAACCATTATTGCTTTGATACATGTTATTAACATGTTCCTACTCATCCTAAATTTATTTCATTGAATATTTTTTTTTCTAGTGCAAGTTATCTAAGTAATAAACGGAACAATCAGATGCCTCAATAAATGCATGTGGTCTCACGTCAAACGTTCAAAACATTTTATTGACAAATTCTCCCGTGCTCTCAAGTGGACTTGTATCAAGGTGTGGACTTCTCTGAACAATCTCACTACTGATTTACTTAGACTGACTCAGACCAATCACTACTTACTAATGTTCTCTGGGTCCAACATGGCGGCCATATCACAAGAAAACTGGCGACTCAAGTTACTTTTAATTGCCTCCGTGTATGAAAGGCGCTATGCAAATAGCAATGACTTACCCTGATTATGTTGGTAACAATTGCCATCAAATGGTAAATGGCGTTTACTTATATAGCGCTTTTCTAGCCTATTGAAGGCCCAAAGCGCTTTACAATCACAGACCCATTCACCCATTCACACACACATTCACACACTGATGGTGGCTCCGCTGCCGAACACTGGCGCCAACCTTCCATCAGAGGCAATGTGGGGTTCAGTGTCTTGCCCAAGGACACTTCGACACATGGGCGGGCAAGGCGGGAATCAAACCTGCAATCCTTCGATCACAAGTCGACTGCCCTTTCCACTGCACCACGGCCGCCCCGATCAGAAGATCATGTAACTTTCTTGTCATACTACAACTTTGCATGGCAGAGTTTTTTTATTTATTTTTTAATTTTTAGTTAATAAGTCATACCACTATAAACATTTAGTCTTTGTTTTCTACATTGGCAATTAATATAATTCATCTTCACCTATATCGAAAGATGCCAATCTGTCAGTGTGGGAAAAAAAACGCAATTTAAAAGTTCAAGAGCCAGGTAGCTATGCAAAAAAAACAACCCCATCTAAGAAGAACAAAAACCGTTGATATTAAAGTCCCACTTTGATCATATTTTGATCTATTGTAAAAGTGTTTGCAGTGGTCCTTCATCCATGAAAACGCTGTTTTTAGCCAAAATCTTATTCTAGGACATAGTTTCTGCAGAGTGACAGGAGTTCATCCAAAATTCACCTCTGAGTTGTAGGAAAAACTGTTGGCTCATAGTAAGCCTGCCCTGATTTCCCATAATTCCTTTGTTTACACACTCTCCCACTAGTTTACAGCCCCTCAAAATTCCAACCTAACATTATCGGTGCAACAGAAATGGAGAGAAATACTGGAGCTACCCAGTTGTACAGTTTTAAGCCAGGTACCAGCCTGGACGATGAAAACAAAGACATACGTGGATTTACAAGTGAATGTCTCAGAATGGAGCGGAGCAGGGAGCTTGGGCCCATCAACTGTAGCACCAATGTCACTGCTACAGGCTTTTTCCAACTTTTTTTTTGTCTGCTCCTGATTCACAACGATTTGATTAAAAATACTCAGAAATGCCATTTTATGCTTGATTTTGTTTTATTTATTTCCTCTATCATGGGAAAAATGCCACAAGAATGTTAAAAATGTCAATAATACAATTCTAACTGGAGTGGGTCTTCATTGGTGCCCGAATAGGTAAAAGAGATTAGTTTGGTATGTTTGGGTTTTGACTGTTCAAACATTCAGGTTTTTTTTAAATGTTGCAATAATAACATAGTCTGCCACAGCTACAGATAGTTTAGCCACATTGAAAGCATAAACTACATTTTGAAGTTATGTACTCTAGAACAGGGCTGCCACAACCCTGTCTAATTTCCAGCTGTCCTTGACCATCTTTCTGCCGATTGGCTGCCTCAGACTCAAGTGATTCCACATCCTGATTGACTCACCTAGGTCATTAGCATATAGCAGTCCAGGGAGAAGTTGGAAATAAGGCAGGGTTGAGACTTTTGAGGATCAGGGTTGGCCAGTCCTGCTCAAGAATTAAGTTATATTGTGCTTATTCTTTCAGAAAATGAAATTTACTAAATTAGGACTGCTCAGAATTCTATTAGCCTCCAATGTTTCAATAGCCTTTAGATTTATCTAGGTTGTGTTTCAAAATTCCATCATATGCTGGGAGTTAATTGTAACCCTAAAATTAAATAGATCATAACATTTTGAGAGAATGAAATAACGTATCAAAATGAATGCTTCCAGAACGTCATTTGTTCCGCATTAAATCTGTTGGAGAGCGTTAGAGAAAGGAACAGTCAAAATCTTTCATGTCATTTTCATACTCAGCAAATTATTAAAAATATCTTTATCTCTTGTGGATTGGCCTCTGTCATTATGGAGGAGGAGTGAAATGTTTCGTAATGCTGCAGGATAAAAATAATCACACAGATTAACTTTGTATCGATTTTCAGCCACCTCCTTCTTCTAAAGTGACAGCTGAGCCCAGACTACACCAATAAATCCCACAGAGAATACCAGTCATTTGTTTAGTTTTTTTCCATTAATTTCCCTCCAGTCCATGGATCATAATTATTTGCTGACATCTAATATTTTTTTGTGACCCACCATGGAAGAAAATGATAACAAAGCCAACAAATCTAGAATGAGATTAGTTCTTGACTGACCTGTTTTTGTTTTATCCTTGTCACTAAGTTAAAAATTAAATTGATAATTATTGACAATCACAGGTCCTAAAGGGAAGTTGTATTGTATTTCAAGTTTGCCTGAGGTCCAGCTCTGTTTTACAGCGGGATGTGATCTATGGTGCTGCTGCTTGTGTTAGAAAGTGTCAAGAGGAAGTGATGGAGGGCATGAGTAGAGGATTAATCAAACCATGCTCAGGATTAAGAAGCACTGACCCTGAAATTAAAACAACACTCACAATAGACTTAACTTTGGAAAGATGTTTGGAGTCAGCAATAATTATGACATGACTACAAAATGTTGTGTCAGATGAGATTTGTCATCAGAATTGTCAGGAATGGGAAATAAATTAACACACGTTTAAAAGATAATTGAAACCAGACTGTGGGTGTGTTTATTTTTTGGGTAAAATGATCATTTTTAACGCCTTTAACTCCGTAGATGTTGCCAGGGACACCTAATTAATGCACACTTTTTGACACCATAAATCGATCAATGTGAACCATTTGATCCTGACACGGAGCAAAGTGGCATATCAGCTTTACACCAATATTCAGCATATTACTGATGTAAAGTGTTAACATTACCACTTTGCTGCTTTTCATCGTGAGAGAATCCACTGCAATTAGGATACTTCCGTACACAGTTGAAGAGTAATGGTAGCTGAAAGAATGTCAACACTGGAGGAAAAGCACTGGTATTAAAGATCCACCCCAATGAAAACATTTTTTTTGTTTATTTAACAGGTTCTTGTATTATTTTTTTCATAATAGAGGACCCATATGAAAGAAAGAATTTATAATTTAAACTGCATTTCTGAATATTACCTAATTCAAATTGTGTTGGATCAGAAAACTGGATGCTTGAAAAAGCTTGGGTTAATGTCACAGTTACTCAAACAGGTGTGTCCTCTACCCCCTGTGTGCACCCTGGCCCGCTCACACTTAGGCACTTAGGTGTGCGAGAAATGATGAGCGTTCAATACTTGCACTGCAATTCTGGCCCAATCTGGATCAAAACTGTACGGCTGGGTTGATCCAATATTGCTCACCATTATTTTTGCGCCGCTAATGTTAGCCTGAGGTTATAAGCTCCACATGAGTGCGCAGACAGAGCTTTCAGCGACAGGGAGGAAGACACGTTGCTCTGCACCAATAGTCCCACCCACAAACCAGAATTGTAATTTTTTGCCCAGCAGCTACTGCTGCAAAAAATGTCTTAAAAACCAAAAAAGTTGTTTCGATTTTAACTAAAAACTTTACAATCATAATTAAAAGTACTGGGAATGATTAAAAAAGAAAAATACATGGTTGGAGTGGGACTTTAAAGGGTTAAGATAGGAGTCTAAGAAATGTTTCCCTTTTGCAACTTGACCCCTGTGCTCTTTGGAAAAACTGCAACATCCTTCCTGGTTTGTGTCAAGTTTGGAAATAGTAGGTGGGAGCTCGCTGTCCAGGCTGGCTTGTTTGGTAGGCAAAAACATGTGAACTTTGAACCGGTAGTGATCTGAATTTTCTCATTGCAATTGTAAAAAAAAAAAAGAATATAATAACATGAAACATCTTTCTGTTCCAGAAAAGAGACAGTAAATAAAAAATGCCCTGATGCTTATTTTGTCTAACCCTTCTGCAGCTTATTCTTTAAATTTAGTGTTAAATGGTAAAACAAAAAAGGAGGGCACTCCTCCACCTACTTTTTAGACTGTATAAAATAGTGGCATCTTCGCTCAGACCTTGATGTTCATAAGCAGTAAGAGCTCAAACTAGAAAATAACTAAGACAACACAGTCATGTTCTAGTTTGGAAATGGCACAGATCACAAGATGTTTGTACACATTTAGTGGACAGAAGTGAATCCAATATGGCTGTCTGCCACTGATTAAACCATCTACGTCAAGGTCAATAGATTGTTCATTCACAATTGTTATTGTAAAGAGTTTTGTAAAGAGTTTGCCTTTTTTTAAACGCTTAAAAAACTCTGATAGTTCTTTCATTTTAAACCTGTTCATTTTCTCCAGACCAGCCAAACTTTTATTGTAGCATGCCAATCAATAGATGTTTATACGTGTTTTTTAAATTATTCTGCCAGAACATTTGAGGGCTGTCGATACAAATCCCAACAGATTGTCAGTCTATACTATTCTGCAGCAACACAGTCGAATTGGCTCCCATAATGTCTTCTTCTGTTGTTTTATGTTAGCAGACGAGCAGAACACAGAAATAATCTTTAAAGAATACATACATATATCAATTTATTTTGGTTTTATTGGGGAAAATACGTTTTGAATCCCCTAGTAACCAATGAGAGGTCTGGTTCACACAGACCAATTTGTCTCTCCTTATCAACCTGTCACCTGAATTGAAGACAACTGTTTGAACCAATCGTCTGTATAAAAGACAACTGTCCACAGAATCAGTTAAATCAGACTCAAAACTCTTCAACATGGTAAAAACTAAGAAGCTTTCAGTGGATTGAAGGGAGAAGATTGTAGACCTGCACAAGACCGGAATGGACTACGAACTCATCACCAAGAAGCTGGGGGTTGAGGTGACAGCTATTGGTGCAACTATGCCAAAATACAGTCCCCCTGCTTAGGAAGACACGTGCGGATCTGCTTGAAGTTTGCCAATGATCCCCTTCATGACTTAGAAAGTGACTGGGAAAAGGTGATGTGGTCAGATGAGACCAAAGCTGAGCTCTTTGGCATCAACTCAACCTGTCTTGTTTGGATGAGGAGAAATGCTGCCTATGACCCCAAGAACATCATCCCCACTGTCAAACATGGAGGTAGAAACATTGTGCGTTAAGGTGTTTTGATGCACAGGGCTACTTCCTGATGGGACGATGGACGGAGCCATGAACCATCAAATCCTGAGTGAGAACCTCCTTCCCTCCACCAGGAGGTTGAAAATTGGTTGTGGACGGGTCTTTTGGCAGGATAATGACCCAAAACACACAGCCAACACAACTGAGGAATAGCGGAAGAAGAAGCATATCTAGATCATTGAGTGGCCAGACTTCAATCCTATAGAAAACCTATGGATGAAATGAAGCTCAGAGTTGCCAAGCAACAGCCACCAAATCTTAATGATTTAGATCTCATTTTCAAAGAAGAGTGGACCAAGATTTCTTCTGATATGTACAAAAACCTGCTCATCAACTACAAGCAACATCTGACCTCTGTGCTTGCTAATAAGGGTTTTGCCTTACAGTACAAAGTTTTTCTGGCAACAGGGATCAAATACTTATTTCCTTCAATTAATTGCAAATAATTGTGTATTAATTCTTTAAAGTCAATTTCTTTGTTATTTTTTTCTTTCTTTGTTATTTTCTATCTCTCACTGTTCAAATAAACCTACCATGAGGATGACAGACTGTCAGTTTCTTTTTTAAGGGGCCAAACCTACAAAATCAGCAAAGGATCAAATACTTATTTTGTCATCTTTAGATGGTAAATCCTGTATACTTCAAATGTAAAGATAAACTGAAGCCAAAGAAGATGTCTCCTTGGTTTTAATGGTAACCAATTTAGTAATGCGTATGTTCTGTAAAGATGAGTTCTATATGAACACCTCGGAACAAATTTACAGAGATAAAGGCAGACTGCATCATATCATCCTGATACATCCAAACAAATCCCAAATCTTTTCCTGGCTTTTAAATAAGATTCTCAAATATTGTGGTTAAAGTCTATAAAATCCTTATCCTTCTTTCACTATTTTGTGCATATAGGATGTGTGCATGTGCATGCCTGCATGTGTTTAGCTGTCAGATTGTGAAAAGAACTTCCTGCCTCTGTGAAAAACTTGCCTTCTGGCAGAGATTATTTTGCGTCATCCCCCTTTTTAAATGTTCTGTTTCTACAGCCGCGTACTCTGTGACGCTATGTGTGGACTCATGGTCTAACATGCAGCTCTCTGGCTTCATGTTAATCTGAAATGCTTGTAAAACCCAATCAAATCTCTAGTGTAAGAGGGCAGGTGCTCAGCTGCAGTCAACAGCTAATTGAGGTTTGTGTATCTGTGCATGCATCTGTGTAAATGTCTCCACTGGAGTAATGAAGTGTAAAATACACTTCAGCTGTCATTCAACAATCTCACATGCAATGATCACTGAGGTCATCTTAGAGCTCTGATTGGCTTCTGCAACTTAGCTGATGGGTGAAAGACCAGACGTACACTAAATCATTTGCTCTTGTTCATTTCTAGCCCTTGCATCTGTTTTTGTTTCACACTTTTGGTTTGCAAAAGTCCGTTTTGTGGCATACGTAGGTACTCCTAGTTGAATTGTGCGTAGAATGAATTTCAAACACTGGTCAGTTTTGGTGTTAATGTGAGTTTGTCTCACCAAAGGGAAACGGCTGACCTTTGGGGGGCAGTGTGCCTCTGTGATGCACTCGAGAAAGAGAGAAGAGTTTAAAAAAAATATATAGCTGCTCTCACCTAGTAGCCTACTTCACCTACTTCACCCCTCTCTTATGACAGTCTCACAAAGCCCCACCTGCTGTGCCTCTCTCCATTGCACCTCTTTAGAATAAGACTTCTGAGTCTCACTCACTTCCTTTTTTTTTTTGCTGTTGCGGTTTCTACAAAGGATATTCCTCCAAAAGCACAGTGACCAAAAATTAAGTTTGAAGTTAAAAACTCAATGAATTCAAATCATGTCTTCCACATTGATTAGTCATAACCCCCCCTGAGGTGGCTTGAATTATTTCTTTTGCATGTTTTCTCTGTTGGAGCAGCAGCTGTCACAGTCATCTGTGTTGCTCACTTTGTTGCATTTTTGACATGTTCTCTATTCCCTGCTGAGCTGTTTTTGACTATTGCAGTGAAGGTATTCTGGAGGAATAACGAGACATTCTGAGGATAAAGGCATGAGATTTGAGGTGTGACAAGGCGCTGTGATGTGCATCTGTGACAGATGTGCGTGTAGAAAGTATGTCAGGAGGTGCATATGCACCAGTGACCTGCTCAGCCAGGAGCTTGCATGTTTACTATGTGTAAAGTCTAAGCTATCCCCCCATACATGACTCAAATTGCAATTAAATAGTTCTATTCAATATACTTAAAAATGTGTTTTAATTAAGGAATAAAATGAAATTTGCTGTCTTACATACATTTACATGAGAGCATAATTACAGCTCCGACATCTGTGTTGTGAATAGAAAAGGTTAGCACAAAAACACAAGCACAAACACTGGTAACAAGACAAAGAGCCAGCCTTTCTCTGTCCTACAATTTGAACCAATTATAGCAGATGCAATGTGTTTGTCTGGTCAGATTTACAGAGCTTGCAGGCTAATTTTTAAACAGTGTGAATGGGCTTCGCCAACTCCTCTAGTTTTCCAGTATTAGTCGCCTTTGAAAGCAACCAGCTTTTCACATCTGCCTGGTGTTTATCACTAATCACACCGGGAGAGAATTTGTTTCTCAGAATGTAGTTTCTCCAAAATGTCAGCTGGTTTGAGCCTCTAAGTACTTAGCAAAAGCTCCTTCTGAGATTCAGCTTATTTGTGATCAATCATGAGGTTTGAACAGAAAATTTAGATGGACTACAAGTTTTCACATTATTCCCATTAAACTGTTGGAATTTGGTTTCAATTGAGATTTCTGCTGTAATTTCAACCCGCAAGATTGTTTGGATCCCTCATATCCCTTGATAAACTGTAATTACATAGTTGTAAAACTTTGCACCTAATTCTTGGAGGGTTATGGCACTTTGGTTTGTGTAGCATAGCATTGACTGACGAGACAAACAAAAGAGAAGCAATATAATGATCGGCTCTAATGAAAGCATGCCCTACACAGTAATTAAAACCAAACAAATTAATAGCAGGTAAACTGAGAGGCCTGGATCAACTTTTAAAGGTCAGGACATGGAGGAACTTTGATTCTGGCTTAACTTTGGATGGATTCAACAACGTTTTTTTTTCTTTTTTTGTGAAAAACAATAATTATTGTCTATCCTGATATTCTTCTTTGTTTTTCCTCATTTCTCCTTTGGTATTCAAGACACAGGAGGACTTGTGTTATGGTAGGGCAAGACTCTTACATATACATTCTTAGTTTATTTCAGGGGTGCTGTTTGTGTTGTTTCCACGTGTGTGCATTTCTCTGTTTCATGCACTGCAAGTTCAGTCGGGTCAAATTGTGACTTTCAAAAAGTCACATTTGTTAAATGTCTTGCTGTCACATAGATGGTTTACTACTTTAGAGTTTTGTAGTTTGCGGGAATGTGTACGTAGTGAAAGTTACAATGAATCCAACTACAAGGTTAAACATGTCAGATATATCTGACAAACAGGAGAAGAACAAGAAATGAAACAGCAGACTGGTGGGGTGTCTTTTGCTATCCTCATAGGAAGCTGGAAATTGATATTTGTCAGACGGAATTGGATGAAAGTGAGAAAAGGAGTGATTTTCGGAGAAGGATGAGGAAAGGGCAGTGAAGTGGAGAAGTAGAGAGAGAAAGATTGTTGGACACTAGTGAGGAATACTAAAGCTTCTGGTGTTTTTCCCCTTGGACATGGTATCACTTTTCTCAGGATATCTGCTACACAGGCCAGTGTCTTCATGTGTGCTTGCTTACATGTGTGTGCAGGTTACAGCAAATGAGGTGACTGTTTGTTTTTGTAATTCTCCCCACTTTCAGTTCTATTTTGCATCCACTTTTGTTTGTGGGTTTCTCCTGACAGATTGGTGTGTCCTCTTTGTTTCCCCCCTCCACACTAAGGTGTTGTGTAATTGCGTGTGATTACAGGTGCAACGGGAAGACTGTGATTGCAGAAGTGTGCACAGCGGCTCTCAGAGACCAACTGTGATGCTCTGTATTCAGGCCGGACACAGGGGGAGTTCTCCTACATGAAACGGGGCGGAACTCCAGATGAACTTTCGGTTTTGTTTACCATAAAGATGACTCGCTGTAGGAGCTTCAAGTTCAAGCTCACAAATGTTCAAAGAAAGTCAAACAAACAAAAAAAAATAAATAACTGACCGACGTACTCATCCGCTGGTGCGCTGTGTGAGCCTCTGGGTTTAGATTTCTCTCTGCATTTCATTCTGCCCACTCCACACAAAGACCCTGGAATCGCTGGTTATATTTTCTCTTTTCTTCCTTCAAAAGCCACCCTTTTCTGCTTTCTCGCTTGCTTTTCTTCATTTTCCTTCCATAAAAGAGTCCTGAAAGCCTAGACTTTGATTTTTCACACCCCTTTCTATCAGCTCGACACACTATAAAAGGATCGCTCTCTACAGCGATCCTCCTTCTCTCCCACTGGTGTTACACTTATCCCTCTATCCCTCCCTGTCTCTTTGAGCCCAATACAGGTGTGACCTAACTCTTTACAATTCTCTCTTCATTTCCTACCCGCACCGGTTCTCCACATAAAAGGCTTGCTGGCTATCCTCAGCTCACCCTCATTCCTGCTCTTTCTTCTTGGTACACCCTTGGCCTCTCTTTTAGCCCCAAGAGATAGCTTGGATAACAGGTAGAGTTGCTGCTTACCGCGGTGGTATCGGGTTTCCATCTGCCTTGAAATGCAAGAATCCCCAATCACCCTGGGCTACAATGAAACACAACAATGAACCACATGTTTGGAAAGGTCCAGAAGCTGTCTGGTGTGCCCTATGCACTTGAGTTCAATTAGAAAAATGCATTTTCAGTTCCTTCACTTTGAGATGCTTTGCTCCCACCCAAATTCTTGCAGATAAAAGAGATCAGATACAAAGATGGACATATTCTTGTTCACATAAGCATAAGTGGGTATGTTTTTCACACACTTTGCTGCTTCTAGACAGAAAAACTGCATTTTTAACTCGTTCTACGGTGTTTCTGTCCCTGCTTCGCCAGAGAGAGACTACATGTGACACTGATGGAAACACTCAGCGGATCAGTTGACTTGGTGTGACGCATATGTCATTTAGCAGCTCAGAGAAAAATAACAACTAACTAAGTAAAAATTAAACTGTTAAATTGTTTTAAAAAGACGACATTTCAAACTGTTTACACTAAACAAACAATAATTCACTTAATTAGAATTTTGTCTCTTTTGCATCTTTGCCAAACTCTACATCAAAAACCACAAAATTATGACAGGTCAACTAATATTGACATTACCTCCCCCTACAACAGCTTGAGAGGCTGGAGGTTCCTCATTAGCTCTGCATGAGCTTGTATGCCCTTTCCTTTGTGTGTCTGCATGCATGCTCTCATGACTTTGTTAATTGCTGGGGCAAAAGTCATTAGCCCTGATGAACAGGTGTTAAAGGGACAGGGGGCCATCCAAGTATTTGCCTCAGAGAGCATAGGAGATTGGTGTCATTGCTCAGGTCTATCTCTGAGCCTTTTGCTGTGTCCTCCATGCACTGAAATCGCACCGAAGGAAAAACAGGTGAGCCCCAGGTGTGCATGTGTGTCAGAAACTGCCTTTGCAGATAATTGTTCAGCGTGAGAGAGATTTGTAGAGCACATGTGCCTAAATGTGTTAAGATAGATGCCCCTGCACTTGTTCAGGGTAGATATGTGACTGAGGTGACCTTATAAGAAAAACATTGCCTGCACAAATGTGTGTGTTTGTATTCCCTATAATTACCCTGTGTTTCTCTATGAGTTAGAAGCCATAACAGGATCCTTTGGTGATGGAGAACATTAGATGGACTGTGGGTAGAAAATGTACCAGTAATTGTACTGGAAACACAGGTAATTGGAAGCTAAATTGACTTAGGAATTACAGCCTATGAGCCCTCAGTCAGTGAATTAGAAGCAGATAACATAGAATTACATTCACGTGTGTGTGTACTTGCTTTTGTTACCTCATTAGGACTTTTACATTATTAACCTACATCTTTTGGGGATCTAAAATCAGAAGGATCTGGGTTTATGTTAGTAAATGTAATAGAGTAGGATGATGAGTTCAGCCATTTTTGTCCTAAGGTATAGACAGTTTTTCAGCTATGTGGTTGTCACCATCTCTGCTAGATGTGATGTCACCAAACCCTTTTTGTTTTCTAAATTTCAGAGATCAAGAGATTTAAGAGGTAAAAGACACCACTAATACTAATAGGCCTGACCGTTGTTAGCATAGTCCAGTATGTTTGTCGAAAAAATTAGAATAAAGAAAACATGGCCCTGCCTGTGCACAATTTCAATTTAAAAAAATGATTTTTTTACATGCAAAAACTACATGCATCATTTCCTTGTGATAAATGTTACAAGAGAGAATAAAAATCTTCCTTTTGAATCTAACAGGATGTACTTTTATTCGTAAGAATGGATCAATTCCTTTCCGCGCTGTTACTTTTGGGCTAAGGAATCTTTCAAAAAGAAACGTAGTCATAGAGACAAGGAAATGTAATCATAAAGACAAAAACAATACTTTGTGCAGAACTTTGGAGAAAAATATGAATACAACTTTTGGGTTTACGTTTAACATGTCTGTTTTGAATATGATTCGTCTTTGTTTTCAATATGACTTTTCTTTGTCTAGAATTTTTAAATTTGTCCTGTTAGCTTACTGTCAAAAATTTGTCACAGGGTCACAGATATATACATACTGAAACATCCATTGTTGAAATTGTGCATGCATGTTTTTTAGGTTTATTTAACAAATTGAAATAATTGCTTTTTTGGGCGTTATTGATCCTGTAGCAGGAACATTATCTTGATAGCTCTTGCTCTTTTGAAAATGGAATAAAACAGACCATTTTATGGCTGCATTTTGTGGTTGTGAGGCAACAGCAGCTGACTGTGTAAACCAGGGGTCTCCAACCCTGTTCCTCAAGGGTAACTGCCCTGCTTGTTTTGCAGCTAACCCTGCTTCAGTAATTGCTGCTCACCTGGATCAGGTGTGTTCAGTCAATCAGAAACTGGGCTGATTCAATCCAGCTAATCAGCATCTACTGAAGCAAGGTTGGCTGCAAAACAAGCAGGACGGTAGCCCTCGAGGAACAGGGTTGGAGACCCCTGGTGTAAACAATGCACCAGCATATAGTTTCAGACCCAGAAGTGGTGGAAAACAGCCCAGAAAGGAGTAGCAAACATACCACTCTCATTAGGTGTAAAAAAAAGGCCCATGTCTGTTAAAATTGGTTGATAATAAGAGGGTAACGAAACAAAAACATCTAAGCTAACTCAGAGCTAAAGTAGGTTAATTGGCAGCTGACTGATGTGACAACAATAAATACAAAACAAAAGGTCAGTAGAATAAGAATACCCAACTTTCTTTGTCTTTATGATTTTTCTGTTTAACTATTGCTACGGTCGGTTGCCACTTAGGCAACTTTAGCTTTAGCTTAGCTGTTTTTGTTTTGTTCCAGCAATTTTCATAACCCGCTATCCCCTTCGGGGTCACGGCAAAAGTCACCGGAGTCTGTCTGGCTACTGTTGGGCTAAGGCAAGGTTACATCTGGACAGATCCAGAGGCTGGAATGAGTGCACTCCAGCCCCTGGACCAATATAATCTAGCCCTGCCTGTCCCAAGAATAAACTGTCCAGCTAAGCGGGGATCCTCCTTGCTTCCATGGGCAGACAGCAGAACAGCAGCAGCAGAGATGGATCCCTCCACCGCCTGCTCAGGCATTTTTTTCTTTCATCATTCTCTTACTAACATATCTCTTTTTTTTGACAAGTATGGACTTTTTTACACATAATATGAGGGATGTCGGCTCCTCTTTTTTACCACCGCCTCCACGTCTGGTGCATTGTTTACACAATCAGCTGTTGTTACCTGACTGGCAGCAAAATATGCGGCAGGACATCACTGTTGATATCTATTTTTTATTCAGCAGAACTGTGGTACCAAGATGTTTTTCCTGCCAGGGGATCAAAAACATTTTACAAAGTTTAATTCTATCTTAGTTTAATAAATGAGACGCAATATGAATGCTCTCTCAGTTGAATGGAAATGCCTGTGACCCTGTGACATATTTTTGACAGTTTGTTAATGGGAAATTTTGCATTCAAGACAAGCAAGAGTCGTATTCAAAACAAAGACAAATCGTATTCAAAACAGACGTGTTAAACGTAAAACTATATGTTGCATTCATATTTTTCTGCAAAAGTTGTGCACAAAATATACATTTGTCTTTATGAATACAACTTTGTCTTTATGAATATGTTTCTTTTTGACAGATTCCTAACCCCATATTACTCGCATGTGTTACAAGCTTCTAGAGGTTACTTGGCAAAATGCACCTCACTCTGGTTATTTTTGGCTTCCAATGGACATCACTCTGGACCCTAAAGAGTTGGTCAGAGTAAGACCAAGAGATGAATTATGATTAGATTGGTTAAATTTAGTGTTTAAGACAAATTAAAAGAAAAAAATAAGGCATAAATTCTTATAGAGTAAGTATCCAGACAATTTCTTGTGGCACTTCAAGCATAGTTATATATTATGGTTTTTGGTCATGCTGCAGAACATGTCAACAATTTTGTACTCAGAAACAGGGTCTCAAAAGTTATGAGAGCTTTAGTTTAAAAAGTGCATTAGGTTTTAGGCTGTGGTGAAGTGTTTTATTTTTTCCTGTTACTGAACTGAAGGTTTAGTTTTCATGTGAAAAATTTAGCATATGAGTCTAAATAAGGGGTGCCCAAATCTAGGCGTCAAGGGCCAGTGTCCTACATGTCTACCAACCAACCTTCCAGTGAAACTCCTTATTGGCTAAGCACACCTGATCCAAGTGATCAACAGCAGATCAAGGCAGGGTTTTTGGAAAACCAGTAAGATGCCAGCCCTCGAGGCCTGGATTTGGGCACCCCTGATTTAAATGACTGTAGGTCAAAATACAAATTTAAATAGAATTAAAATATTTAAACAAGAAAATAATCAACGTCATAATCGTCATCAACATAATCAATATTTTAATAAGCTATGCACAATAAATACATGCTTTTTAATAAAAATAAATCACAACCCTTAAGTAAGTAGTACACATTTTCTTCACTGAAGTTCTTTAGAATTTGATAAACACTGATCATTGACTGTATATTTACATAACATAAGTCAATGGAACTGACGTTACTTTTTACTCTTGAGGAGCATTTTTATTTATTAGAGACTGGTTTTAATACAAATAGGGTTCTGAAAATAACATACCACGGGTATAAATTAAGATGTATGCAGTTACAGCGTCATTTAATAAGCAACTTCTACTGTCAAAAAACTGAGTCATCTTTAAAATACTTTCATGTGTAGAAAAACAAACACCACACATATTGAATGACAGTTAAAGGTAAACTCTCAAATCTTTCTCATAATTTATCTTTAACTCGATCCTGACTCATGATTCAAATAAGTGCTTGGGAATGTAACCCTGCAGCTACATGTTAAAAACTGTTAAGATTCATTCACACGATCTGACTGCAATACCCATGACTTGCCTGAACTGCAACAGGACAGGACTGTAATGAATCGATCTAATAGTAAATGTGAGTGACTTCAAAACATGAAAATAAGAAAGAAATCTGACAATTTATTTTAAAAGGTCAGGAAAAAGTCCAAGTTGAGAACTTCTATAGTTGTGTGCAGATGATGTTGATTTTTTTTTAAATCATGCTGATCAAACTTGTACCCACCAGACAAAGTGGGACAGAAGATTGTCCAAAGAAAAGGCATGCTTGCAAACAAAAGAAAGCAACTCTGTGAAAGGCAGACAAAACCGGAGCTGTCTCTGAGAAAGCCTGCAAATTGTGAAAATTGTGATGGTATCATAGCAACTGGCCGACATCCAAAATGTAAGAGCAATTTGTCATTATCTAAAAACAGGCTGACACTTGCCTTGTGGTGCAGATAGATGGAGACGGGTAAGGGGGAGGGCAAGAAGGTCAAGAACCAGGGATGCAAAGACCACTGCGTGGACAGAGAGGGAGGAACAGGTCAACCAGGTGCACAGCTGTTGAAATTCTCAAACACTATAGATGAATCAAAAAATTTCAAAACAAAGTTTGACGGGTGAGGCTCAAAGTTTTGTACTCTCACTGCACGGAAAATATAACCCAGCTCAAGCTCTGAAATAGTTGACTCTCAGTGAAAAGCATAAATGGAAAAGTAATTACTCTTTTCAGTTACTCCAGGTTCCAAAGTTGAGCTACTACAAGCTTCCACAAGAACTTAAGCGAAATCATGACACCTGAAACCCTCACAGAGTGATAAACACCATTCTGAAAACTGGCACCAGTTCAAATTATGATTTGCTGATAGTTGTTCTCAATATTTCCATCCAGCACAACTTATGTGAGGTTTATTCATATTCATATATATATGTATGTATATGTATGCGTGTTTTCTACAAATACTTTCTTTTTAAGTAAAAAAAGTACATTAATATTTCTTGTTATTGCATATTTACATCTTGAAAAAAAAATCTATTGATTACGCTATGTTCAGGATTTCCTTTGTTGTGTGATTTTTTTTAATGCAGCATATTTTTGGATTGCTTAATCACCATATCAATACACATCTCAAGTTTGAGATAAAACAATTTTCTGCACAATAATCCCTTCTTGTACTTTATATACACAATTGCCTTAATTCATGCTTTTTTTAAAGTTTTTTGTTAAAACATATTGTATAACTCCTCATTTACTTTTAAGTGCCATTTAGTGTGTTAGCCAGTTTATGGTAAATGCCAAATACTTATAGCTTTTCTACCTTCATTGAAGGCCCAAAATTTACAGTCACGGTCCCATTCACCTATTCACCCACTGATGATGGCTCTGCTGTCGAACACTAGCACCAACCTTCCATCAGAGGCATGTGGGGTTCAGTGTCTTGCCCAAGGACACTTTGACACATACACTTTGACACATGGGAATTGAACCTGCAAACTTCCGATCAGAGACAGAATGGCCTATCCGCTGCACCAGCCACTCCAGTTTTGCATAGTTTAGTTTAGTTAGTCGTTATATTTATGGTAATTCGGAAAAGAAAACACAGATGTGGCTTGATTTCCATTTTAAAAGTGAAAGTTTGACACTGCAGAATGCGCATAATCTGTGAGTAATGTGTAAATGTGAGAGCCCCCCCATCCCCCAAAAAAGAGCTTGAAGCCAACGGCTAAATGGGCCCTGATGAGAAGATAAATGGATGAGTTAAGGTGTGGGGAGTGCATTCAGAACAGTTAGACAAAATGAGTAGACTATTTGGCCACTCTGGGGATAGAAGGGTTGTCTCAGAGGATTTATTCAGGCAATAAAAGATAAGGTCACTGTGTTGTAGACTTTAATATTAATCTGCCATTTAATGACCCTTGAGAAACTAGGTTATCGGTATTTCTAAGATATAGCTCAAGGCTGTTATTTTGTTGCATGTGCAGCAAAACCACCAGTGGTGCTGTAGAGAACACTTGTATACATATATCTTTAAACAAGTTAGAATATAACACTGTACAGCATTTACCATATGTATATAGTGTATTTTTATATCTTTTCTGAAGACCCAAAGGTTTACAGTCATTTAAAGCTTTAAATGACTGCACAATGTACATGATTTTACATGATTGTGACTTTACATTACAGTCACAGTCCTATTCACCCATGTACACACACATTATAACGCTGATGGCAGGTACGATGCCTTACACTGGCCCCAAAATATAAACACCAGGAGCACTGCTGGGTTTTAGGTGTCTTGCCCAAGGGCACTTTAACAAGTGGGGATGTAAGGTGGTAACCAACCCTGGGATCCTCTGATCAGTGGTCAACTGCTCTACTGTGCCAGATACATGTGTCCAAACGAAAAAAACTTTATAAAAATCTTGACCACTCAGCATTGCCATATAATAACTAATTAAATCTAAATTTTGCCGTGCCACAAATTATAGGTTGATTCCATCTGGGGCAGGGCAATAAAACGACAGCTATCGATATTGCAATAGTACTTTTTCTCAATAGTAAAATGAGCCTATCGCGATAGACTTTTATTTTGAAGGGTCCGAAATTAACACTCGCCAGTTGCGAGCATTTTCTCCTCTTTGGCAAGTAAGAGGGCTAGTCATCACATGGAGAGTAAATGTTTGCGTAAACTTAATCATGTTTATTAGCTCTTCTGGTGAATTTATTTTGTCCTCTTTTTCTCCACCCCCTGGACACACACTGGACCCCACCCCTGTGGTCACTTCACCTGTGCAGCGTTTAGTTTGATGAAACAGTATATGGTGATTTGTGATTGGTGAGCTGTTGTTAGACACTAATGCTAAAAAGCTGTTCTGTGTGTCCTGTGTGATCACGGACCGGTTTAAAGTCAAACAGTATTTTCACAGACCAGCCTTTAAGACGCGGCAGATAAATACAGCAGGATTTTAATTTAAAAATTTAATAGAACATTCATAATAATTGTATTACCTAAATATTAGCAGAATTGAATCCAGTGTTTTAGCAGCGTCTGTGTAGTATAACAGAGTCTGCATTACACTGAAAACTGTGACCTGTAAGATGTTGTGCTCAATCCTCTCGCCTCCTTAAAGCTGCAGCTTTAATTTCAATAATGATATATGATGACAGAAACCTAAAACATTATACTGTTTTCAGGCATTTTTTGTTGTGATTTAATATAAAATGTGGTCACCTGGAGGAAGAATTAGGAAATCTCTACTAAATCTGTTCTTGTTTTCTCAGCATGTTTGAATTTGAGTTTACAGTTGGATGACAGTAAAGATGTGTTCATACCATTTATAAATTACTTTTATACAATTTCATTTTACAATAAAAAAAATCCAAAAAATTTCTAAAAACTAAAATGCCTAAGGTGTGTCTTTGTAAAATAGTGTTTGAATTTGGCTGATAAAATATGTTTGGCTGGAATATTTATTTTTTTATCAACCGGCTAACTTGGCCAGTGTTTCAAAAATTCCATTTCGACCCCTGTGTGGTGGCATTTTAGTTATTTAAAATCCCACAAAAATAGAGTAATGCGCAGTGCAAATTTTTATTTAGTTTTCTGGGGGAGAAAACTGTTGCATCATGTTCCTTCAGTGCATCTGTTATGTTTAAAGTATGATGGAAAATAAATATTATACATTTCTCTGATGAAAAACGTACAGAGCGTTCAAACTGAACAAATATTGTTTTTTAATTTGTATCGTGATAATATATCGTTATCGTCTGATATGAAAAAACAATAAAGTGATATAAAAATTTCACTTTCGCCCAGTCCAAATTCCATCCATCCATCCATCCATGTTCTTAACCAACTGTATATTGTCCGGGTTCACGGGGCTGCCATGCTAACCTGGCTACTGTTGAGCGAAGGCAGAGTACACCTTGAACAGGTTGCTAGTGTTTTGCAGGGTCACACATTTTGCAGACATAGGGCCAATTTAGAGACACCAATGAAACACGTTTTGGATTGTGGGAAGAAGCTGGAGTGCCCGGAGAAAACCCACGCATGCATGGAGAACATCCAAACTTCACACAGAAAGGACCCAGCAAGGTTTTGAACTGGGCCCTTCTTGCTGTGAGGTGAAAGCTCTTACCACTGATCCACCTTGCATTGTTGAGCAATATAAACATTTATTTTTATCTTTTTATTATTAGTTTTCTTACAAATATTTATAAGATAACTTATTTTATTAAAGTTCCTAAAAATATACAATAGTTTTAAGTATATATTTGTAATTGCGTGTGTGTGGTGGGGTAATTGTTCAGCCATGTTTTTTGTTTGTTTATTACAAAGCCTTGTTATTGGATTTGGAGTATTAATTATACGTTTGTAATTATTTTCTTTTTCCTGCACAGCAATCTCTTCTTGATTCAAACAATACCACATATATACATATAAATTCTGTAGGCATTTTGGGGTGCGCAGTTCACTACGATCTTGGTGCAATTTTAATTTCCGCCCCCTTTTTTCGGTTTATCCAATCAAAGAAAGCGGAGCAAAAGTCTCGACCAATCAGCATCAATGGATGATAGTGAATGGAAATTTTTTTAGGAGTTTGAAATACACTAAAGGAGACTTCAAGAAAGAATCATTCAGTGATTTACTTGCCATATGAGTTTTAAAAAATGCATTAACAGGCTTAAATATGACCCAATCAGGTGCAGGAAAGAGCGCGCGTGCCATGGCCATTTGAGTATAAGAACCATCTCTCTCCCTCAAGCCTGCGTCGAGGAGAGGAGGGTGGCAGGTGTTCAGCTGAGGGAGATATCGGCTCAGTGGGCTCTCCCAGCCGAAACAGGGAGACCGAGACAGGGGGAACCGGCTAAAACGTCACTTTTGGGGGAGGAAAAACTCTTACTACTTCTAGTAAGTAAAGCGGGCAACCACTTGACGTATTTCTAAGGCATTTGAGTGAGTGCTGGTAGCTTTTTACGACCGTTAAAGACTCCGGACTAAAGCGAGAGACTGCTGTGTCGCAGCGACGACAGTAACACTGTTCTCCCCGTTAGACCTGAAAAAGAAAAAGAACTTCAACAAATTTTACCCCCCTGGAGTGAATCCACGACAATGTGGAAAACTGTCAGAAATAGTTGTACTGGGGTTGTTGCATTTATTACCTGTTGTGTGTGTGAATAATTTGAGCTCGCGCGTATCACGGAGCGGACTTGTTAGCTTAACAGGAATCCTCGGAGGGAGTCCCCACTCTGGAAACTGGAAGTTGCATCGACTCCTGCAGAAAACGAGGAGTTAAAAATTAAACTGGAAAAACAAGTTTGAGCCCCAGGTAAATGTTTGAATCCATCGTCGCTTCAACGTCGCTCCTGAAGAGGACTCGAGGGTTCACTTCTCACGCCTTGCAGACCAAATCCAGGGGGTATCCGTAAATCTGATAAGTGGATTGACTCTACTTTTCTCTCTCCTTTTTTATTTGAGGGTGGACAATAATTTTTGTATTATCTTCTATATTAATACAAAAAGTGACCAAAGCGACACACGGGACAAATCCCCGCTCAAGACATCACAACAAACAATCGTAGATTGGAGGTATATAAGCCGATCAGTAAAACACACTCAAATGTATTATTTTTTTGCTGCTTGGATCAATCCCAATGAAAAAGCACAGATGTGTGAAGCAGACTCTGGAGCTGCAGTTGTAAATTTGGTCTCCCTCCCTCACTAAAGCTGCACCACAGAGGGAAAGTACTCAGTCTTTCCACTGCCTCTCATTCACTCCACTGCCCGCGGAGTTTTGGACGTCGGAGCCGAGCGGTTAGACTCGAGGAGCGCGGCAGAAGCAACTGCTTTTTCCCCTTTTTTCTTTTTACTCCTGGAGTTCCCGGTTTCCTGATCATCGGTGCTGAGGACGGTATCCCATTCCCGCACGAGGCAGGGACAGTTGCAGGCGGAGAGCTACCGCGGACGCTGCCTGCAGGATGAAGCCGCGAGGTACCCGGAGAGAATCCCGCGTGCGCGGAGAGGAGGCCGCCGCGCGGGGCACGCACGTGGGGGTGAGCACCGGGACGGCCTGTAGCGGGAGCCGGCGACTGCTTTTCCACCTACTCCTACTTCTCGGCAGCAGCTGCCACATGTTGCACGGTCAAGGTAAGAGCGGAACTCCCAGCATTACTGGGCCAACATTTCAACATTGAAAGTAAACTCACAACATTTATTATAAAACCTGTGTTAAAAACAGGCTGTTACACATATTTGAAAGCAGAACGACCATAAAAAGCACATACAGGAGTTCTAGTTTCCCCTATGAACGTTATTTAGTATTGAATTTTGTTTTCTTACATGACATGTATCAGAGTTGATCAAAGGAAGAGATTCACCTTAAGTTAAACCCAAGCAAATCATTCGAGTTGTTAGTAAAACAAATCATGCAGATGTATGTGTTCAGTTTTAAGCTCTGATAATCCCCTTCTTAGTCAGTGACCTGCTTTAACAATGCTCTTGATTTGACACCAAAGCATGTAAATGCACAGTTTGACACGCTTGATTTCAGTTATGTATCATTATTTTATGGGCTGCTATTATGTTGACAGGTGCCTGGGTTTCATGTTAATGGTGTTTTGATGGAAGCAAAGTGATGTAGACTGCATGGCTCATATAAGAAGTAGTGAATTTCTCTTAGGAATATACTGCTGTGCTGCTGGAATGAAATCAAACTGTCTTTGTGGTCGTTTGAATGCCTCTGCGTGTCTATGTGTGTGTGTGTGTGTTTGTGTGTGTCTCATGGGAGCATATGTGAACGGCAAAACAAAAGCCCAGAATAGGTCAGACTGGGTGTTGACACACACTTTTCTGTGGGTCACAGATGGCGTGGTGGGGTGAAAGTGAAGCTGAGACATTTTGGGGGTGGGAGTAAGAGAGAGAGAGGGGGGGGGGGGGGGTGTCTCAGGAATGTGTTCATTTATGTGTGAAGGGGGGGGGTGCTGTTGTAGAAGGCATGGGTTATACGTGTGCTCCTAAAGTGCAGGAGAAGTGCCTGTGTGACAGAGAACCTATAGGGGAGGAGTAATGTGAGTTAAGCTACGCTCACAATGTCCAAGCAACCAAAACTATTGCGTTTACGCTTTGGTTCATAACATTTTAAGTCTGTTTTTTGTGTTTATGAACAAAATTCGCATTAAAGGTTAAACGAGTTAAACTTTGACCAATCAGGGTCTCTGATTTGGTAGGGACGTATGGCTAGCGTCCTTTATAATTCATGAAAGTGCCAATCGGAAAAATTATTAATTGTGGTTTGTGCCTGACTGAAATTATAGGACACCAAGTCTTTTATATATCGGAATACAGCTGTAAAAGAAAAAGACTGAAGCAACATTTGTGAAATTTACACAACTTCAACATTTTTGCACTAAGCCTCTTCCAACTGTAGGTGGCGGACATGCGCTAGTAAACAGTAGAAGAAGAAAAAGAAGCCCCTTCCTGCTTGTCCAGTGTGAAAACCTTGAGCTACATGCATGTTCAAGAATGCGCGCTTGGTGTGTCAGTAGCTTAAGAGTGTGTAGCCAACGAGGCAGGTGGATAAAAGAGCAGGAGATGGTGGAGGCGGCGGCGGGGGTGTGTGTGTGTGTGTAAGGTTTTGAGGGAAATGCGGTGCATCATGCCTGTCAATCAGACAACTGTACCCCACAGCTTAATCGATGATGACGGCAGTATGACAACACATCTGCGTGTCTAGAGTTGCTTCTTTTCCATCATGTCAAATGCGTTGCTCCCTCTCCTCCCTCCTCTCCTCACCTCTTGATCTCCTTTATCCTCAGGCTGCAGAGTCGGCTTCTTCAATCCTCCCATTAATGTCTCCCAACTAACACCCAAGCAGCCACACCCCCACCTTTCCCACCACCAAGCCCACCAGCTCTTCCCAGCTGCCTTGGTTGAAGAGATGGGGGAGGGAGGGATTCAAAATTAGGGAAACGGGATTCAGGACAAAGGTGGTTGTGGTGACACTGGGGTGGGATTATTGATTCGAAAAACTGTGTCAGGTGGCCAATCGAAGGGTCTGGGTTTTCCAAACTCTGATCCCTCCATCTAGCATTTATTAAGAGGGTTTTATTTCAGGATAAAAAGATTGAAATTCATGAGGCAAGTTTGATCCCCCTGACCTTTTTCTGCTTTCTCTTCCACCCTTTCTGTATCGTTCACTCCCTGTCTTTTTTTCCCATGCAGTCAATCGATGCCCACACCCCTCCCCATAAATGCAAGGGTTTATATGAGCCAACTCTCGTCTCCAGGAGCACATTTAAATAAGCTCATCGATCTTTCATTTTAGAGTTTAAGTGACGGCAGCGTTTTACTGTCTCCCCCTCCCTTACCCTCCTCCCACTTTTCATGTGCTCACCTCCCCGCCAACCCTTCTTTATTCATAACTTATCTTTTGGCTCACCCAGCGCTTCCATGTCACTGAGTGGGTTCTGCTCCTCAGCTGAGTGACTTATTCCCTCTTCCAGCATTGGTTGCAGACTGCACTTTTCCTTAAACTTTACGTTCTGAATGAAGTCAAGGACGGGTTACAGTCAGTGTGTTTCAAAATGTCACTCCGCACATCACTGAAAGACACTGTTCGAAATGCACCACTGTCTTTAGTATTGCAGCTAGAATATAAAATAAAAAAGTTGAAAAAATGTTGTTTTGTCTGAGTGATCCCCCATTCTGCTGACTTTGAACTAGGGTTACTACTAACAGATATTTAGACAATTGGATAATATATTGGTCAGATTATTTTAGCAGCATTACTTTTTATTATTTATTAAGAAAAACAAAAAAAAAAAAAACAAAGATAATTATAATGTCATCCTAAATCTATCAGCTACAAGGCTGCAGCAGAAAGGATATTTTTTAAGTCCTTCTATTTCATTTTCTAAAAGATTATTCAAAAAAATTGTATGAAAACATTTTTTTCCTTCCTCTTCTGCCTGTTTTTACATGCAGGTGAGTGTGTTTAAATATTTAGTCTCCGTCCAAGTTCATTTCAGACATCAGACATGATAGTGTAGTTTAATCTGCTGTTGTGTACAGTAATAAGGTTACACATATAACCCTGTAGAGGGAATAGGATGAATTAGTATGGTTAAATTACTATATTTTTTAAGTCAAGGAAAGTTTACAACTCAAAGTTTTTAAATACCACTCCAATCATCTTTTGAGCTATTTTAAAAGCGTTCCCAGTGGTCTTTAAATTATGATCATGACAATTTTTGCCTACATTTAAAAAACTGTTATTTTCTAGGACATGGTTTCTTCTTAGCGGCAGGGAGCAGGGAGCTTGTGGCCTGTCTAGCGTATTTTCAACATCACAAATAAGCTCCTTTTTAATGGTAGTTTTTGCACCTGCTCCTGATTCACTACTATCTGAATAAAGAAATACCCAGAAATGCTATTTTAAGCTTAAGTTTCTTTATATACGTTTTCCATCATAAAAAAAGCCTAAATTTTCATTGGAGTGGGTCTGTAAAGACTTTCATTTAAGGTGATTTTTTTCCCCCTGAAGTTGGCCCCCTCTTTAACTAGTACAAGTAAGGACTGCCACAAGAATGTTGACCCAGTTTGTTATGACAGAGCACCAGTACAATATTAATCAAATCTATCAGTCCACGATTAGATTAGATTTGACGCATGCCGTTGGCTTACTTTATCTACAGCTTAGTGTTGATTGGGCCATTGGGCAGTCTTATAGGGAATTGAGGATATATCTGAATGGTGGTCTGTGGAACATTTCTGCATTTAATGACAAACCCTAAATCAAATAAACTAGAATGAGGCTTTACGCATGCACACACACACACAAGCGCTCACATCAATGCAGAAGTTTTTACTTGCTCATCAGTGTCACACATTTGAAGCTGATGTGGAAATTAGTTTAACCATGCTGTAATGAGGAGGGGATAAATTAGAAACCTCATCTAAGTGATTATCACTGTCCAGCTGCACGACCCTATAATGATTTCCACCTTCCCCGTGCTTGTATCAAAGTTAGATGCTGTAGTAACCTGAGCTTATAGCTTGTTAAAATAAAACTCAGAAGTGGTTTGCTCAGGAGCTCATCTGTCAGAGAAAAAGTAGCACATCCCATCACTTTATCCTTACTATATGTTGACTTTGATTAGGCTTTAGGGCATTATTGTTTTGAAAATATTAATCAGATTGTTAGTTGGGGTTTTTCTGTCCTTTTTCTTCCAGTCGGTACTCATTTCAGCCAATAGTCACTAAAGGAGAAGCTGTTGTAACTGTTGTTGAGTTGAAAGAAAGCCAAATCAAATGGAGGACTCACTTTTTTGGCATTCTCCACCAAGCTTAGTCTTCTGCACTATTCTAGCTTCAAGGAAACTTATAATAAAAATGAAAAAAACAATAATTAAAAATAATATAATATAATATAATATAATTAATTAATTAATTAATACTCATGCCAAAATATTTTTGACGCCACATGGCTTTTTATGAACAATAATCAATAATTACATGTAAGTGATTGTTTTATTATAATTTGTGATAGTCTATTCAATTATTTAGCAGAGGCTTTAGTACAAAATGACTACAAGTGTGGAGCATAACAAGCAAAACCAAGTCAGTCAACACATTCTTTTTTGAGGAGAATGTCACACATATGATGGCTCGATAGGTACGATTTTGAAGTGCATAGGAAGCTGCAGAAACTTCAACACTTTCTTTTAATTTGTTGGGAGCTTACATGCACAGCTGTGTGGTTCCTTCCACCACCATGGGATCACAGTGTTCAGTTTGAGCTTTTTTGCTGTGGGGTGAAGGGATCAGCAAGAGTGCTGGGTGTAGGAAGGTGTTGTTGGTTTAAACACTCTGTAGATGACTATCAGGGGTTGAATCTGATGCGGGCAGCTTCAGGAATGTTATCTATTATTCTGCCTGGGATGGGCAGAATATAAAAAAAATGTGCTTCAGATCCAAACATAACTAATATCCTGCACACCAGCACACCTGAGCTAAGTGCTTGGCCTTTCTGGATGCCTGAGACGGCATTATTAAGGTAACACAACATGGCTTTTTATTTTACTAGTGGATATTTGGTAAATAAAGGTATATTAAATTGTATATAGATTTTTATTATTAACGAATACGAGAAAACAGATTTGGAGAAAAATTATTGATGCAAACGTACAAGGCATCTAATTATTCATGTTGCTTGGCTTAGATAAAAATAGAACTGTATTGCTGAAGGGACATGAATAAAAAATGTGTAATTTTTTATGACAGTCTAAAAAGTTCAAAAGGGAAAATACCGGTAACCAGTTTTTCAAAATTGACCTTGTCCACTTGAAAATATGATACTGAACTAGAAGAGGAACAGCATTTTTTTAAAAATGCAACCATAGTTGAGTCTATTTATCTGACTTTCACTGCCGTGGGACATTCATCACAGATCTGCCCTGGAGAGAAGCTTTATTGACAACAACTGTAAAGGATGCTATGAGGCGTTTTCATGTTTGCTGGACTTTATTATCACACATATCAAGAGCACATCCATTCGCACACTGAGCGTTACTCCCAGATCCGGACTGTGCTTTGTTCCACTCATGACCACAGAAGCAAACTTTTTTCACACTACTACTCATGAAAAACATGAAAGTCAGCATGTTGACATTTTTTTTTTGGTGGGAAAACAGTAAAATATTTGTGACAGTACCCACTTCAAGGATGCACTTAAAAATTAATGCTGTTTCATATGTGAGCTGTGTGTGACACTCATCTTTTTTCTTTGTTTGTTTTTTGCATACAGGTTCCCACCAAAAAAAAAAAAAAAAGGGAAAGACCATTAAGTCTGTCGCACAGTTTATATATATTTTTTTGTCGTTAAAAAATGTACAAGAAAAACTTTTTATTTAATTTTGAAATCAGAACAAAAAATGCAAAAAGCTGTGGTATAGTTTTTTGTGACTTGTTTATTATAATCATTAAAATTAGTTTTCAGCATGACCATATTCCAATCCTGTATTTGCAGTAGCCCACAGGGTTAATGATTCTATTTCTGTAGGAGGATTGTGTTGACATAAACATTTTAAATGGGAGCAGAAAGCTGAATATTACAAAAGTGATGCTCAAGGAAAAATAATGTGCATTCGTATCTGCTATAATATAAGAAATAAATGGGCAGATTATGGAAAATGACAGATCTCATTCTTCATCGTTGCTTTCTGTAGTTTTAAACATGCACTTGTGTTCTATGCTAAAAAACAAGTGTTTCACATTAAAGTTATGAAGACTTCAAGATAAACTTATTTCTGTTGAGAAAGAACCTGAAAAGTTAAGGAGAAAAAAATTAAGAAAAATTTGTTTTGATCTGTATGAAAAAGGGCCTGCATGACAGGAGTCAAGTTTAGTGCTCGCAGTATCCCCTTACTTCCATTTTAAACCAGACACGCATTTTTCCACGACGGTCAACAAGCGTTTCTGCTCAGCTGTGGTTATTTAGATATGTCCATCTTGAATGTTCATCTTGACTTTTCGCCAACTGCTCTCTGCCTCTCTCTTGTTGATTGTGTTTTTACACCCCCCCCCTCCGTAGTCAGCCCACTACGTTGATCTGTGTGTGTCTGTGTCTGTGTGTGTGTGTCTGTTTTTTTTAATGTGTTGTGTTTGTGTTTTTTTTTTATCTCTACAGTCTGGTTAGATACAAAAATATGATTGCATGTGTCAAAGCAGTGGAAGAAACCCAGCTTTAAGACTGTAATAAGAATTAATACTCATGCCAAAGAATATTGAGCCCTAAGAAAAAAATTACAGTATGAAAGCACAAAGAGAAAACAGTACACATATGCTTTAGTTCTGCTTTTGTGATATAACCTCAAAGTAGTAAACCCAACAGGGTCTGGTTTAAAAGACAATTATCCTCAGATTGCAAAAATGCATGTTTTACTGCTGTGGGACTCACTCATCAAATTATGGGCAAATGAGTAGCAAAAAAAGCAAGAGGTGTATACCCCATTAAATATTCATGGCCTATAAATACCCTTCTTTGTATCCAAACATGTCAACAAACATCCCACAATGTCAGGAATAACCTTCTCCAACAGGCTGTAATGACCATTGGCATCAAAACATCATATAATTGAATCCTTAAAAAAAAAAAAGAAAAAAAATCGCTTTAGCATGAAGTATTAGCTAACAAAGAAAAAAAAACTTCCCCTATCAAATTAATAACAAACTCTCATTGCTGTATTGCTACAGCTGGGTCAGTTATGAGCCAACAAAGTTGACAAAGGCGACAACAATCCTTTGATGTTTTCTGGTCAAATTGTGTATTCCAGTTAAAAAAAATGCAGTAGGGTCTACTGGCATCCCCCCTTCTGTGTCATCAAACTGTAGCTAGCATTCAGCAGATTTCAGCAGTGACAGACCAAGTTAGTAGTAACTAATGGCAAAAATAACAAAGGGTCTGACGGATATTTTTTAATTACAAAACCTTCATAAATCTGATCAAGTTGCCCATCACAACGTACTTACTGATTTCTAAATGATGTAGGCTACTATCCTTGGAACAAATTCTTTTTTTGAATCACCAAAAACAAAAATCATATTTTGGGCTGACATTTTAAAAAGTGTTTTATTTTTGTTTTAATGAACCTTTGGGAAGAAAGGGCAAATACATATTTCGCTTAACACTTTCAAAGGGATTTTTTACATATTATCTTACTTATTTACTAGTATTATTCAAATATAATTAATTTGCTTCGTAACATTTTGTTTAGTTCTTCCTGATTGCAGGAGAGGGGACTCTTGGGAAGAACAAGCCAATCTTGCGTTGCTTGAGGGTACTCAAGGGAATAGCACTCCTTACTAATGAAAAAAGTGACTACATGTACCTACCACTTTCTGAATACAGGAACAGAGACAAATGCAATGCATTGTCTGTATATGAGAACTGGACTGTTACCCATCCTCCCTTGTGTTCCAAATAGGAAGTACCTGCTTGTACCAAGAAGCCATAATAGACTGCTATAGAGAAATAAACAGTGATTACTCAGTCACTATCTTGATCAGAATACCCATTTTTGCTCTGATACCTGTTCCTACCATTTGCCAGTCTTATTATTTTCATTATATTTTTTTGTAGTGTAAGTTATTCAAGTTATAAACGGACCAATCAGATGCCTCGATAAAAGTATTTGGTCTCACATTGAATGTTCAAAAGACTTAATTGACAGATTCTCTTGTCCGCTTTCAAGTGGTAGGGGTGTGTATTGCCATCAAGCTCTCTCCTGATTGGTGAGAGTGGTTGCCACTGAAACAGTGACTAGGACCAATCACTACTTGCTGACGCCTGGCAGCAACATGGCGGGATCCATATATCGAAAAAATGAATTGACTTCATTTGGTTGGAGCAGGAAGTAAACCAGTTTCTATGGGTGATACCTTAATCACTCGTCCAGTTCTCACATTATATGGGAGAATGTAGAAGTCCATTTTTTTAGCTTGTTGGAGCTGAATGCCTCAGAATTTTATATTCATTTCTGACTAAACTTTTTATAATAAAAAGAGATTGATTTCAGAATGTGTTTTCTAATTATGTCAGACTGTGCTAATATTACCTAGTCTTGGTAAACATTAATGTCAAGCAAGTCTAAGGGTTTTTCTCCCATTCCTCTATTCCTTTAGACTAAGCATTCTTTTCAATTGCTTGCTCCCTTTCATTCAAGTTCTAAATAATATACACTAATTGAACTCATTAGATAACGATTGTTGTATTGTGGAAGTTAGAGCTCATTTTAATTCTAAAAACATTGATGTTTGGTACCATCTTCCATCTCTTAATGCATGTTATTTCAAAATTGACAACTTCTTAAAACATTTGTTTTGAAAAGAAATTACAGAAGTTTTTTTGTGTAAAAAAATAACATTTGCCATAACTTAGTCATAGCTTCCCCTGAAAACTTTAAATCTTTCACAAGGGAGCAAGGTGGGATGTGTTTGTGTTATTTCTCTCTGTAATGCAGTTTTAGTTTTGGGTCTTTTTTGGTATGTATAGTCCTACTGTGTTGCTATGTTTTTTTTGTATTTATTTTTTCCTTTTTACATCTCACAATAAAACACAGAAAAATGCTTTACTGCAGACAATGCAGATAGAAGGGACTTTGATTTTATGTTTTTGCTGCCTTTTTTGTGGTTTGTCCTATTTTTTTAAGGTTTTACTGCAATAATTGTGTATTTTTTGACTACTTAACTGTGATTCTGTAAATGTACAAGTTACTACTAAGAAAATTAAAATGCAAAGATTGTTTTACTTTTTAACCTTGAACAATAATTTAGTCAGTTTGGAGTCTGCATCTCAAAACTTTATCTTTGGAGGTCAAAGCAATTCTGTTTTTTGTCTACGAGCAATTTGACTGCAGTTCAAAGTACTGCCCCAAAAAGCACATGCAAACAGTAGACAATTCAGAAAAGTGAGAAGATTAAATACTAAAACTGCATCATCCTTTAAAAATTCCTAAAAGGAATAAAACAACTGTTCCAGAGATTTCGTTACTTCATTATTAAAAAAAGACATTTTGCAGAATTGTTAATAAGTCACCTCTCCAGCCTGTAAACCCACATCATCTACAAAGTCAAAAAAATTACATCCTCTCCTGGAAAGACAATCTTTTTGTTACCATATGTACTTCTCTAAGTTATGAGGCATAAAAGCATCTAGTTAACAGGCTCTCCATACACCTACAATATATTTAAAAAAATTATTTTAATCCAGAAAAAATGACTAAACCTCCACAAAACCCCGATTTTTTTTTAGCAATTTCAACCCACTTAAATATATTAGACAGCAAAAGGTGGCCATAAATGTTATTAAATGTGTATTAGTGCTGTGTAGTCTGTTGCCATGTAGATGACTGCAAGCATGAAAGTTCTCTTAACTTATGCTTCTACTGGTTACTGTCTTTCTTGACATTTGTACTTTGTGAAAAACACATTTGAAATTGAAAACTTGTTCCCTGGTAAATAGAAGTGTAATCTACTATGTAACTGCTGTGTAACTTCTAAATAATGTGTCATATCAAATGTAAAGATCAAAGACACCAAAAACAAGTTTTAGTACTTAATCTAGCAATTCCATTAATTGACTGAGTTGGTTATTTGGACATTTTTGTAACTGCTGTTTTGGCTGAGTGTTTCTTCCTGAGTTCTTAACCATTTACTTGTTGCTCCGTCTGGAAAAAAAAAAATAAAATAACAGGACATGAATAGCTGGAAAACCCATTTTTATCTTGTCAAAAATGAACCACAGATTTTGGGATATTTATCCTTATTTGATTTGTATTTGTTTCAGTTTTATTAAGAAGTAATTAATATTACAGTTAAGCCAGCAATAGCTTTGACACTGTCATAACACCCTCAACATTTTACTTTTTCAGTAGCATTAGGTTCTTTGAACCCTTAATAGCAATAATCTGTCCAAATTTATGCACAACTAAGAGAGCCTTAAAAAGACCACAGACAGCCGCGTGAGGATTAGCCTGTAATCAAGGAGGTACTAATTACATGGCTTCCACATGGACAAAATGGTTTAGAAGCAACGTTTATAAATAGTGCAGGTTGTTTGGTGTGCGCATCAGAGTTGTGTCAAATCTAATCCCATGGCATATTTAAAACCAAATTTCAAGCCGGCCCCCGGCTAGTTTGCGCTTCATTTGCTTTTTCTCCCCTCCTGGCCATGTGGAAAAATATGGACTGTTTGTTTGTAAAAGAGATGTCACACAGTCACCAGACTCTTTGGTTTTAGCTGTGTGAACCTTGTGTTAGACCTGACATTTTTGTCATGTCCTTACTTTTAGGTATCTCTTTGACTAAAAGCACGATTTGGTAAAAATATCACGGCCATCAAAGCTATACTATTAGGGCTTCTTTCTTTCCATTTCTCTCACACCTGTGCTATTGGTCCAAGCACTTTCATGCATTAGAGGACAATTATTTGGCTAAAGATTCTACTATTTCAGCAGAATAAACCTTGATTTGATTTAGTGTATTTAGCGCATAAGGAAAACTAAAAAAATACAATTGCATATGGTGTAGAAGTATCTATATTCATCAACAGTACAGGCTCTTTCTAAGCAATTTAACTCTTACACCAGAGCTTCAGCTCCAGTGTTGAAGTTCTTTTGGCTATCGTAACTCTTCAACCTTTTTTTTTTCACAGCTTGCGTAATTCCATTGGATTGTGGAGTGGATAAAAGTGGACTTGAGCTGATATGCAACACTAAATAATACCGAAGTGCTTAGACACGCGGTATAAATCAGTTGGTAATGTGTTGAGAAACCGCATCAGAATCAGCTTATTCACGTTGATCACGTAAATGACCTAAGTTATGCTATGTCAAAGAACGTATGTTATTTAAGTGTTGCCGGCGAAATCTCGGGTGTTAAAGAGTTAAAAACGATTTCCAATAAAATTAAACTACAAATTAATCTTTTGTCAATAAATATATCCCAGAAAATAAAGCTCAAATAAAACCTTATTACTCAAATTAACTTCTTCCAGTTCCTTTTCTCAACCTCTTTAACAACCCAAAGTGACTTTCTAAACCAGATCATCATCTTTGTGACAAAATGTGGCAGCTGATAGTTTACATGGATGTGGATGTGAAAAGCACAATAATTCTGATACGTCTCACACAATGCCAAAAATATTTTCTGCCACAAGTGTAATCTGAATTGTTAGTAACTTATGTCAACAACGTAATCAAGCATTTGAATACTTGGAGTATTTACTTTGGCTCCTTGTAAAATAATGTGGATGTAGTGCATGTAGCCTTCAAATAAAAACATTTTTAGCTAATATTTAGTTTTACAATGAAAGACAGCATCATAAAAGCTTTGAAAACATTTTTGTAGCTAAATGGTAATCAGCCCCAGTGTTTTTCAATGTTTTTCAATGTTTGTCAAGAGGATTTAGTTGAATTCTTTATAAATAGAAGAATAAATCAAAAACACTTCAATGGGCTCTTAGAGAAAGAAAACAAAAACAGTTAAAAGAGAAAAAAATCCCCAAAACAAAACTTTGACAGCAACAGAAGTAAAATTGATGTATTTCCGTCACCCAAAACTCCTGTAAAGTATTGTTCAGACTATGCTAATACTTGTTAAAAAAAGAAACTTCAGTTTATAGTTATGAGTCACAAAAATACCTCAACTCATTTGAACATATTTTAAAGCATTTGAATATATCAGGGATAACTTTACCAGTTGCCGACAAAGCTCCTTTCGAGTGGTAAGGCTGTCACTCAATTTAAACATGTTTGTGATTTTTAATTCATGACAACATAAAAGGTTAAAAGATTTTGGAAGCAAAAAAACACAGATACCAGGTTCTGCTGTGATGTACCAAAGGCAGACTAGAAAGAGATTCCTTTTGGCAGACAAACTGCTTAAAATAAAAAATTCATCAGAGACACTAACGCCCTCCCTCCTCTAACACCTGGGAAATGCCTTTAAACCAGACTGATCTAATGCCAGCAAAATCTCAGTGAAGGATTTGAAAACTGTCCTATAAAGTGGCTTTTTAAAAAAAAAAGTTAAGTAAAATATTTAGATTCAAGCTCATAGATAAAACATTTTGTCCTTTTTCTGCTTTAGTAATTCATACATTTCTTTGTCTCTGTTTAATTTTACCATTATTGTTATCTTTTTTGCAGTTTTTAAAAACCTTTTTACTTGCTACGTTAAGAATACAAAGTTTCCTGCTGCTTTATGAGGTACACTTAATTAATTAAGACAGTGACTCAGTGCACTTATGTGTGTAGACATGGTCAAGACAACCTGCTGATGAGGAAACTGAGGATGAAAAAAAAGAAGTGATAAGAGACTGTACTAAGTACTGTATTAAACAGTACTTTCATACAGATAATAGGTTGCATAGTTAGGCAAATTTCACGACAACAAAGAAAAACTTTTTAAATATCCATTCTTCCCTTCACGGTTCCTGTGATGTCATTTCTGGGTGAGCGTTAATTAGTGCTTCATGGTCATTGCTTTTGTTGTTCCTGTTATTCGATTGCCTGATTTGCTAATATTTGGTTAGGGTTATCTGGTTTAGTTTTCAAACATTTTAAGTAGCATCTTTATCAATCTAGTGAGCAAACTACTGTGTTCACTGTTTGCTGTCTAAGCAGCCTGTGACGTAGTTACTTCTCCTTAGATAAACACTGCTAGCCTTAGCTTAGTGTTTAGCATTGCCTCTCCCTCTTCTGTCTTCACCTCTGTCCTGCTCAATGTGCCAAATGTTTAACGAAGATTCTGCCTCCTTTAGTGAAGATAGTGGTAGATGTGTTAAGTGTAGCATTATTTTAGATTTGGAGGCCAGGCTAGAACAGTCAGAATCGCGGCTCCGCACAGTGGATGCCTGCTAGCCAGGTTGTTACTCAAGCTGCGGGCTGCGCTACCAGGGCTAAACTAGCTAGCAACCCAGCCCTTCCCAGGCAGCAGCCGGATAAGACAAAGGATAGATTTGTACTGGTGAGAAGAAAACATAGTGTTAACCACAAAAACTTAGAGCTCTCAAAGCTCTCGTTATGTAATATGTTCTCCCCCATCAGCAACACACCTGCTGAACCATAAACTCTGGTCATTGGCTCCTCTGAAATCAGACACTTGAAGCTCACAGCGGCTACAGTCAGGTGTTATTCGGGGGCCAGAATTGGTGACATCAAAGGAAACCTTAGGATCTTAGCCCAGAGTAAATCTAGGTTCTATCGAGTTGTGATTCACGCAGGGGGTAGTGATGCCCGACGGAGACAATCAGAGGTCCTAAAACTAAGTGTAGAATCGGTATGTAAACTTGCTAAGTCAATGTCAGACACTGTAGTTTTCTCTGGTCCCCTGCTGAACCTAGTCAGTGCTGAAATGTACACCCGCTTTTCATTATTTAACCGCTGGTTAGCTATATGGTGCCTGGAAAACGGCGTTGGCTTTGCAGACAATTGGAGTGTTCAGCATTTTGGGAAAAGCCCAGTCTCATGCGGAGAGATGGCATCCATCCCACTTTGGATAGTGCCGGTCTTCTTTCTAAGAAAATTTCTGCTAACATTAGTCGTGCAACCTGACCACCCAGAGACGGGACCCGGGAACAAAGCAGCAGTTTACAACTCTCTTACACTCTTCTTTCCATGATGGGGATATTTCTCCATGTTACAGAGTATGATTAAATGACATTTCAAGAAGTGATATAAGAAGTTCACTAAGTGTTTTGTAACATTCTGATGGTAAACCATCACTGCCAGGAGATTTTTTTGATTTAAAACTCCCCAATGCTATCTGTATTTCCAGTTTTGTAATTGGTGAAGTTAAATTGTCATTTTGTATTCTCCCAATTGTTGGCAAATCTAATTTTCCAAGAAACGCTTTCATTTGATTTATATCGACACAATTTGGTTGATTGTACAGCTGTCTATAATAGTTTACAAACTTATTTTCAATCTCCTTCAGATCTTTAATGAACTGATTTGTATCTGGGTCTTTTATCTTGCGAATTGTTCGATCAACTTGCCTTGCTTTTTTACTTTCTTTGTCAGTATTTTACTTGCCTGCGGGCCCACTACATTGTAAGATTGCTTTAAAATGTGGTCTTTTTTTTCCACAACTTTTATTAGTTGGTCTAAATTATCCCTTATTTCTTTCATTTTTGGTTGAAGCAGGAAATCTTGTGTAGCTTTATGCTGTTGTTAAATTTTAAATAACTATTTTTTACCCTGTTCATAAGTTATCTCATTTGCTTTCTTATGTGCTGTCGTCTTTGCTGAGTTTTCCCCTCATAACTGCTTTGAGTGCATCCCAAAGAATAACAGCTGTGACTTCTCCATTATCGTTGTCTTCCTTATAAAGAATGATATGTTTTCTTAATTATTCAACTATAATTTTGTTATTTAATATCCTGTGTTTTGTCTCCATAGTGTTTTCTTCGTTTGTCTTAATAATTCTATCTTTATTCTATTTTCTACCATGGATATTTTAATATTTGTATGGAAATCCAATTCTGAACATAAGACTATTAGCAAATTAGAAGAAAGATTTTTGAAATTTTTAGTTTTTTGTTATTTTGTAATATGCAAATCATATCTCGGACCGAAGCAAAACCCTCAACCAAAAAACAAAATTTGAACAAAATTGCAGGGAAAATGCATCATTGCATCCCTACCTTATACGTCTTAAAGTATAAAAAGTATCCACAAGTAATGTGCTATTAGAATAAATGACAATCTATTTTCTGCAATGTTCTAATGATCAAGCCAGAACTATTTCAGTGACTTCTTGCATGATTCCGGACAAGCTAAACATTTTTAAGCCACTTTGCCAAAGAGAAAGAATTGTGTCTAAAAAGATTTACAAAAAGAAAGCAAGTCATTGTAAACATTTTTTCAGGCTAATAGACAGAGTAAAACTCTGGTGTTTTATTCTACTGGTTTCATTTGTTGTATCATGAGATTCGATTTTCTGTCTAACTTAGTTTTAAGAGCATTTATTTAGTTCACTATTGCCATACTGCTACCCAAAAACGTCCAATCTGGCCATTCTCGTCTGACCTCTGGCATTGAGGAGACATTTTTTCCCAAAGAAGTGCTGCTAATTGGATATTTTTACCTTTTGCAGACGTGCTCTGTAAACCCTGGAGATAGTTGTAAATCAAAATCGCAGATGATCAGCAGTTTCTGAAATACTCCAACCAGCTCATTGGCTGGCAGCTGCTACTAAGGCCCGGTCAAGGTCAGCTCCATTGACCTTTCTAATCCCATTTTGAAGTCTGGTTTGAACTTTACTGCCTTTTCCTGGTAATATCTAGATGCCTATTTGCACTGAGCTGCTGCCATTTAGGTTGGGTAATTAGATATCTATGTCAAAGTTCAGCTAAACTGGTTTAACTAACACCTTATTCTATTGATATGGTGTGAAAAATGTTCATTGACAGGACATTAAGTCCAGCTCCATCCCAGTTCTTTGTGGACCACAAACAAATGTCGAAGGTTATTTTCATTTGTTTTTGGTGCTGTGGCCGAGCTGTGACGTGTTCTTTGAAAGAGGTTTTTGCATAGTCAATCGTCAGTCACAAACTATTACTGAGGTCATGCTGGGTTGAGTACAAGTGCAAGAGAGTGCACCATAATGAGCAGCATGATTTACATGCTCAGTCCAAGGGCTTTACCCCACTGCAGGTGTGTGTTTTCAGCTTGATGCGTTTGATCTACCACAGGTCTTTGAATGAGTGGCTTTGTGTGTGCCTCTGCATATTTGTAGGGGAGGTGTAGGTTTGTGTGTGTGTTTGCGCCGTGTGTGGCGATTTGTGCTATAGGCTCAAACCAAAAAGAAACCCACACCTTTTTTTTAATCTCAACCAGAAATAGGCAGGAAATATGATGCGCACTTCATGTGTGTCTGGCCAGAAGTTTTAGGCTCAGCCTTTTGATGTGAGGTAGAGGTGGGCACACCTCTGTTAGGAGCCAGCCAGAACTGAGACTTGGCTTGCACTACAAAAGCTTGCGTTTGTATGTGACAATGACAATCAGTATGGCAGTGGCATGTGGCCAGAATAAAAGGCTGAGCTGGGTTTAGCATGTGCAGTGCACATCAAAACAAAGGGGCCTGTCTAAATGTTGCTGCTTGCTTAGAAATGGATGCTGTGTGAAATGACCCGGAAGCATTTAAGTGGCAGGCATGAAAAGGGTTGTCCTAATTTGAGAAATGGCAAAAGAAGGACATTTGAAGGCTTTAAATCTTATGTAGCATAGCATCCACTGGAACCATTCTTTGAGACAAAGAGATCATTCCAACATTGATAATGTCTCTTCAGCTGTTGCAGCCAGGTGGACGTTGTGCAGGCTGAGAAAGTCAACAATCAATCCTTAGCCTAATTTTGCAAACTTTGTGACAAATATTTGCACATACCAACTAAAAAAGAGGAAGAAATAAAAGAAAACAAAAAAAAAGTGTACCGTGTGAAAGTGTTGTTTGTAATTTCAGCAACATTGACTCACTCTTGAATCCATAATGGACCAGTGAAATTTCAATGCCATTCCTTTGTGCGTCTGCACCAACACATTTTACCTCAGTTCATCAGTCTCTAATCTGATCTTCCTCAGTCAAATCTTGCCGTCTGACTTGTGGTCTCGGGCTTTCAGGAACAGAAAGACATCCCTCAAAATGTTAAGATGTTGGCCAAAAAAATACATGACATAAGAAGTTTTGCTTACCAGGAGGCTTCCCCCAAAGTGATATACTACTACAGTAAATCAGTGTTGAAGCAGCTTGCTTTGCCTTCTTTACTGTGTTTTTTGTGTGTTTTTTTTTTTGGCATTTATATCCTTCTTACTGAAATCGTAGTCCCATTTCAAAGCCAGCTAAAGTTTTAAAATATTTTAAAGTCAACAGTTTGTAAACAATACAATTACTCCTGGTTATCATAGAAACACTTTTCAGTCCATCTTTTTGATTCAAGCCCCTTCAGTCAGTGAAATTCACTCAGTTCGCCAATTCTCATCCAAATTCTAAATTCCACAATCATCTCGCTGGTTTCAACACTAAAATATGTAACTCATACTCACTAGCGATTGTGAGAACATACTTAAACTTACAGGCATAAAACTTTCACACATTGTAGCCCAAAGGCTTGTGAGTCATACAAGGGCTCAACTTTTTTGATAGTTGAGTCTACCTTTAGTTGTTTCAAGCCCCACTCCAATTATGTTTTTTTCTGCTGTAAAATCGTTCCAAGTTGTCTTTTAATCATGATCATGATTATGCCGTTTTTAGTCAAAATCAAAAGCCTGTGTCATTTTTTAAGACATATTTTCTGCTCATCTGCAGCAGTTCATTAGAACTTCACCTCTGAGTTGTGAATGGGACTGTTGGTATGGAGCAACCCTACCCCCTTCCCCTCCTTGTCACTGAGAGCTCTGTTTTTAGCAATGCATGGCCAGCAGAAAGGTTTAGTGAAAAGTTCCAGGTAAGGTTAGCATATTATGTGGTAGGTATATCTCATTACTATTTTAAATTAATAGTTCAGACACCTGCAGTGCTCATAGAGCTGCATTCGGCTTCTTTTTTGATTCTGCAGGTATGTTGTATCTATGGAAGTCATCCTGACTGTGGTATTCTGTGTACTGTCAAAAAGGTTTTCTGTTTTCGTGACTTTCTTTTGGTTTTGCCCAAAATGTTAAGACTAAGAATTTAGTGGTCTACTTCTGAAGTGCTGACAGTAGGAAATAATGTTAAGCTTAGGTTTGAAGTTGCAGCCAATCTGCAACTCAAACGCTTTCAGTTAGTTGGACTTCTGGTTTTTGCTCCATCTTTTTGTCCAACACTGCACATTATTCTTTTCTCCTATCCCTCGTTGCAGAACAAATTTCTTTTTCATTGGTAAAACTTAAATCTTTTCACTCACAATAATTTGGGGAAAGGGGAAATGGACACACATTAGGCTCACACGGCACACATTCAAGCACTCACACGCCACTCCCATAGACACAGCCTTAAAGCATTGTAAAATTAATTGGAGTGCACACAAGGTGGTACCTTGTTTTATCTTTTGACTGTGAGAACAGTAAAAGAAAGGAAAACAAATGAAGAAAAAACGAACGCACTGAAGCAAAAAAGAGAAATTAATTATCTTGTTTGTAAGTTGACGCAAACCTTTCAACAGTACACACTTACGCCCACACACATACACACAAAGACACAATCACTCTCATACCTCAGTCATCTTGAGTTATATCCCAGCCTGGCAGCTCAGATTGGTTTTCTGTGGTGATTTTGTTTGACTCAGCAGAATGTTTATGACACTCAAACACATGGTAGTGTTCTCTTTGGCTGCTTGTGTTTAAACCTATCATTACATAAGCTTATGTGAAATCAAGTTTACCCTCTTTCAATTCCATACATTACTTTATCTGGCTATAGAACTCCCTGGTCCTTATCAAATTCGAAATACTTGAACAATAACCTAAAATGTGCAGCAAGACATTATACACTGGCTATGCATTTAGAAAACATGGACCAAAAATGTTATGATAGTTTGTTAAAAAGTAAGTTCACCTTTTCTACGTTGCCAGAACTAAGAGGGCAAGTATGCCAAGGGCTGCTAATCTAATGCACTTGGTGAATTGGGTCATCAGCAAATGTGAGCATCTCTATAAAAGCAGGAGTTTTGGCTGGTTTGTATTTTGGGGCATTTAGCTGTGTGTTAAACTGATGCCAAGTGGGAAAGACATCAACAAGGATCTAAAAAGGTACCTGTAAGTGCCTTATAATTCCACAAATGCTAGAAGGTCATTCACGAACTGTTTAGAAGTCCTTATCTGTACTATTGCCAATGTTATTGAAAAGTAAAATATTGTCAATATCCAGGCCACTGCAACAGGAAGTCTTTCATTTCTTAGAAACGTTGCAATAAACCTAAGCTCTGAGACTCATCAAGCTGCAACATTTTCAATGTAAAGTTTTAGGTAGGGCTGCACGGTGGCGCAGTGGTTAGCGCTCCTGCCTCACAGCAAGAAGGTTCCCGGTTCAAGTCCTGGCTGGTGGACCTTTCTGTGTGGAGTTTGCATGTTCTCCCCGTGCATGCGTGGGTTTTCTCCGGGTACTCCGGCTTCCTCCCACCATCCAAAAACATGCTTCATGGGGGATCATCAGAGACCGTTGGCCGGGGTGAGATGCTGTGAGTATCGC